>CM037999.1:13471971-13614647 GCA_021234005.1 Nephelium lappaceum
AATGCTATAAAAAATTTTGAAAAGTATATTATACTTTGATTAAATGCAGATTGCATTGACGGGCATTTGAGCCACCGACATACTCATTCGTTAGCATAGTTAGGACAATGAAGCTCCTCGCTTGTATGTTTCTTTATTTTTCAAAAATTTTAGAAAGTTATAAGATGCTGCATGTTAACTCTATAGATAGAAAACTCAACAATTGAATTGGAACATTGATATCAAAGCCTCAATTGTATTGAGAAAGTTTTCCTATTTGCTCACAAGATATTGTGTTTATAATAGTAGTATATATAGTTTGTTTTTTTTTGTTTTGTTTTTTTCCATATGATTGAAAAAATTATTAAACCAATTATAACTACACGAATTTGGTTTTCTCATATAGTTATGGCAATTAAATCAATTGATCGCAAAATTCATAGAAATTGCAAATTAAGGAAAAGAGAATCATTTAATCATTTAATTAAACACATTTTGATACACAAATAAGACCCAGCATAGTGCGTGATGATATCAGCTATCTAGTTCTAAATATCATATACGCCCCATAACTACATGACTTTTTTATCATTAATAGAATCCCAACAACCCTATAGCTCGGTTAATACCATCCAATCCTGCAAAACACAAAGAAAATACAATGAGTCAAGAGAACTATCTTCTTGAATTTAGCACACATGAAAAGGAAGAACAATTTTTTACTAGAATAAGTGTACATATCAACATTATTTTTGTTATGTAACGTACATATTAAATATAGATTAGATAAGAACATATCAATCTATTAAAGACTTTTTGGGGAAAATAAGAATAACGTACTTAGCCAACTCGATAGTCGTGAGATAGGGTGGTGTGTAGGGAATGGGAGTGACACCCAACATAATTTTAGGAAGAGCCTGGGCATTTTTAATAAACCTTATAAGATCCTACGTCTTGCTGTTCAGCATTCACACATTCTTGCAGATCTGGCTTGGTCTTGGCCATGGCCTTCTTCATTGCTACAGCCACACAACACAGCGGAGAGGGCTTGTTGTCCTTGAACCAAGAATGGCAAGCAAGGGCGCTAATTGTGATTAGGGGCTTTGGACATGATATCGATGCTTGCTACATAATTGCAGTACCCACTACCATAACCACAATAGTAGCCAAAGCATAGAGACCACACCATCATTTTCTTCTCGTTTCAATATATGGCCACTAAATGACTAAATATTAACTGTTATAAAATTAAAAAGAATTCAACTTGCTTTAGTGGAAAAGAAATGTGGGATTTTGGTTGCATTTATAACAAAAATTCTTGGGTAGAGGATTACGTTGGCATGCAAGATTGGAATGAAATTGATTGAATTGGATTGGATTGAAATAGATTGGATTGGATTCAACTTGCTTTAGTGGAAAAGAATGTGGGATTTTGGTTGTATTTATAACAAACCTTCTTGGGTAGAGGGGTTACGTTTGGGCATGCAGGATTGGAATGAAATGGATTGAATTGGATTGGATTGGATTGGAATAGATTGGATTTGATTGGGTTGAATTGACAAATTACTTTCTCATGTTGGGTAGAACTTGAGATTGAATTAAAATTATACCATATTATATTAAGTGTAGGTTAGGATTGGAATGGATTGAAATAAAATTAATTTAAATATTTTATAATATAATTAAATTAATTTCAAGCAAATTCTTTAAAAATTTGAAAAAAAAAATGGAGATGGAACGTTCATTCCCAAACTCATCAAATCTTATCATTTTGGTTGAGAATAAGTATTTCTATGAAAGAATGATTTAAGAGAGTTTGGGATTGGGTTTCGAATCCCACCCATTGCTCTCCAAACATAGGATTTGAGAGTTTGAGATATTTTGAATCTCAAATCCACTTCAAATCCTATGTTCCAAACATAACCGAGAGATTTATATGCATTTGACTGCCCTTTCATGACATGCTATTAATTAATAGATAAGTATTTGAAGTTTTATTATCATCAATTATAGGTTTTTGGTTTACTAAAGTTAGGCAGCTGTAATAAAACTTCGACCCACTTGAGTTTATGTATTATTTATTTTATCAGTTTTTAACTATATAAATAGTTTTTCAAAAAAAAAAATAAAAAAACTACATATAATTATAATGGGTCCAAACTTCAATATAATTGCCTATAAAAATATGTATATTAAATTACTTAATAGGCCTACTTGTGATGATTTTTTAAAAACCATTTTTCTGGTTCTTGAGCCTAAAAACTATTTGAATGAAAATTGAAAATGAGCTTTTATTATTCAAAAGCCCCTTGAAAGGAAGCCGACCTTTGTGACTTTGAAAAAGAGCTTCCACTTTTCTTTTCTAATGTCGGAAGTCAAAAACAAAAGGTATCCCAAACAGACTTTAGAATAGATATATATATCCCAAATCTTCCTTGATATTGCAAGTACGTGCTAGTATACGGTATGGAGTCATTTAACTAAGTCTGAAAAATTATGAAGGGTACCTTTATTCATATAAAACTTTCAAATACATCTTTTCGAAAGACTTTCATATACTTACAAATAAAAGGAAGCTGGTAACAAAAGTGACTAGCCACATAACAGTGGATATGTATTTACTAATATAAACTCTAAACTATTATAACATATACTGCCACAAAGACTTCTTTGCTCAGAGAACTCTGATATTCTAAAGTTTACCTCTGCACAAAGAAACATACAGTACAAGAATTAAAATAAATAAACAAATCATTTAAATATAATTACGCAATTATAAGAAAGTCGAAATTAATGCTTATTCAATTAACATATAAATTAGAGAGAATAGCTAGGAGAGAGTAGAAAAACCTTAAATGGAGACTAATTAAAAAAACGTAACATGTTAGACAGTACGTTTATATAGTAAAATTATGTTGACGTCTAGATTAGTGAATCACATGATACATACATTACAATATCGCTAAATATTTAATATAGAAAGAGATCCAAGAATATATACGTGCTTGCAATCCATTGCGGTCATGTCGCATTGTGGAGGAAGTTCATAAGCTTTCTTTTCATCGACCCCTAGTCTAGTCGATCCTTCTTGAAGCGTTCACACATTGCTACGGTATCAACTGGAACGGTGCACTTGTCATGCATTGTTTTCAAGCCAGCACAACATATAGGAACTAGTTTGGGTGCTTTCCGCAACAAGAATGTTTTGCATGGTGTCAACAGTGTTAAGGCCTATAGTGCCTCATATCATATAATTTTTTGGGTCTGACACTGTTAATACATGGTTGGGCAAAAAATTTATAAAAAATTTTGAAAAGTATATTATACTTTATTAAATGCATATTGCATTGAGGCATTTGATGCCACCGACATACTCGATTCTCTCATATTAGAGACAATGAAGCTCCTCGTCTTATGTTTCTTATTTTTCAAAAATTTTAGAAAGTTATTAAGTGCTGCATGTTAACTCTATAGATAGAAACTCAACAATTGAATTGGTAACATTGATATCAAAGCCTCAATTTGTATTGATGAAGTTGTCTAGTTGCTCCAAAGATATTGTGTTTATAATAGTAGTATTATAGTTTTGTTTTTTTTTTGTTTTGTTTTTTTTCCATTATTGATTAGAAAATTATTAAACCAATTATAACTACATAATTTGGTTATTCTCATATAGTTATGGCAATTAAATCAATTGATCTCAAAATTCATAGAAATTGCAAATTAAGGAAAAGATAAGTAATTTAATTTAATTAAAACATTTTGATACACAAATAAGACGCGCAAAGTTGATGATATCATCTATCTAGTTTCTAAATATCATATACGCCCCAGAACTACATGACTTTTTTATTTCATTAATAGAATCCCAACAACGCTATAGCTCGGTTAATACCATCCAATCCTGCAAAACACAAAGAAAAATACAATGAGTCAAGAGAACTATCTTCATTGAATTTAGCACACATAAAAGGAGAAACAATTTTTACTAGAATAAGTGTACATATCAACATTATTTTTGTTATGTAACGTACTATTTAAATATATGATAATATAACATATCAATCTATTAAGACTTTTTGGGGAAAATAAGATATACGTACTTCGAGCAATCGATATCTGGTGTGATAGGGAATGGGAGTGACACCCCACATAATTTAGGAAGAGCCTGGGCATTTTTAATATCAACCTTATAAGATCCGACTGCTTTCTTCAAGCATTCACACATTTCTTGAAGATCTGGCTTGGTCTTGGCCATGGCCTTCTCATTTGCTACAGCCACACAACACAGCGGAGAGGGCTTGTTTGTCCCTTGAACCAAGAATGGCAAGCAAGGCGCTAATGTGATTAGGGCCTTTGGACATGATATCGATGCTTGCACATAATTTGCAGTACTCACTACCATAACCACAATAGTAGCCAAAGCTATAATAGACCTAGCCACCATCATTTTCTTCTCCGTTTCAATAATGGCCACTAAATGAACTAAATATTAACTGTTATAAAATTAAAAAGAATTCAACTTGCTTTAGTGGAAAAGAATGTGGGATTTTGGTTGCATTTATAACAAAAATTCTTGGGTAGAGGATTACGTTTGGCATGCAGGATTGGAATGAAATTGATTGAATTGGATTGGATTGGAATAGATTGGATTGGATTCAACTTGCTTTAGTGGAAAAGAATGTGGGATTTTGGTTGTATTTATAACAAACATTCTTGGGTATAGGGTAACGTTTGGCATGCAGGATTGAAATGAAATGGATTGAATTGGATTGGATTGGATTGGATTAGAATAGATTGGATTGGATTGGGTTGAATTGACAAATTACTTTCTCATGTTTGGTAGAACTTGAGATTGAATTAAAATTATCCCATATTATATTAAGTGTAGGTTAGGATAGGAATTGATTGAAAAAAATTAATTTAAATATTTTATAATATAATTAAAATTAATTTCAAGCAAATTCTTTAAAAATTTGAAAAAAAAATGGAGATGGAACGTTCATTCCCAAACTCATCAAATCTTATCATTTTGGTTGAGAATAAGTATTTCTATGAAAGAATAATTTAAGAGAGTTTGGGATTGGGTTTCGAATCCCACCCATTGCTCTCCAAACATAGGATTTGAGAGTTTGAGATATTTTGAATCTCAAATCCACTTCAAATCCTATGTTCCAAACATAACCGAGAGATTTATATGCATTTGACCGCCCTTTCATGACATGCTATTAATTAATAGATAAGTATTTGAAGTTTTATTATCATCAATTATAGGTTTTTGTTTTACTAAAGTTAGGCAGCTGTAATAAAACTTCGACCCACTTGAGTTTATGCATTATTTATTTGATCGTTTTTTAACTATATAAATAGTTTTTCAAAAAAAATAAAAAAAACCACATATAATTATAATGGGTCCAAACTTCAATATAATTGCCTATACAAATATGTATATTAAATTACTTAATAGGCCTATTTGTGATGATTTTTTAAATCCATTTTTCTGGTTCTTGAGCCTAAAAACTATTTGAATGAAAATTGAAAATGAGCTTTTATTATTTAAAAGCCTCTTAAAAGGAAGGCCGACCTTTGTGACTTTTAAAAAAGAGCTTCCACTTTTCTTTTTCTAATGTCGAAAGTTAAAAACAAAAGGTATTCGAAATAGATTTTAGAATAGATATATATATATATATATATCCCAAATCTTCGTTGATATTGCAAGTACGTGCTAGTATACGGTACGGAGTCATTTAACTAAGTCTGAACTTTGGCACGTTGTCGTTTGACTGCACATACAATGCCTCCACCCCGCTTCTCTGCACACACACACAACGCCGCCATCAAACCTCCATCTCCTCCACTGCTCGTCGGAAATGCTTCCATTCTCTCTCCTTCTCTTTCTGCTCCTTCAATTCTTCTTCTTCTTCTGATTTTGGAAAGATCACCAAAAAAAATAAAAAATTAAATTGGACATGGGATTAAATTATCGCATCTTTCTGGTGGGTTTAATTTAACCCACCACAGTGGGATAAAAAGTTGAGATGGGATTGGTTTTTCCAATCCCATGCACTTTCCAAACATGGGTTTGGACTAGATTTTATCCAAACCCAGTCCAAACCCACGTAACAAACATGGCCTAAGGGTGTCATTGGTTTGCCAAGGTAGTTTGTGGCAAGCTGTTGGAAGAAAGGTGGAAAATTCAAGAGGTTGTATGTAAATGGACTTTAAGGTAGGTTAAGAGGTACATTGTGTTAGCCCTAATGTTGTAATGCTTAATTTTGATGATAACAAAACATCGATAAAGTTCTAATGAATTTAGATATGAATATGTTTAAGTAAAATTTCAATCTTTTTTGAGATGAATAAAATATCATGTAAGACTTTGACCTTTCAAAAAATCAAGTGAAATACATGAAGAGTTAAAGAAGCCGTGATTATCAAATTGTGTAATTAAATGAAAAAACTTTTTAGGTTAGGATTTTAATTTTACATGTCATTAATGTGCAATAGTGCTTGGACTTGCTCAAGTGGTTAATCATTCTTTTATAAGCTAAATCGTTATGAACTTAGACCCTTAAACTCATTTGGACATTTTAGGTCAATCATAAGTTCTTTAAGTTTATCATGCTTGTTGAAATTTGATATAAATCTCAAAATTCAAAGTGTGCAATAGAGAAATACACATATTTTATGTTGATTGGTAAAAAGTCAGAGATATATTTTGTTTTAGATGATTACATATTGAGAAGAGAATATGAATTTCTATAATTTTTTTGTCAAAGCGGATCCATATTTAAAAAAATTGTTGATGTGTCGTCACAAATAGAAACTCAAAAATATATAATAGAATTGGAAATCCTCTAAATTCTTGGCTACCATAAGTTATCCCTAGGACATCTTTTTCGACATCTAACTGTATATTTTAAAGCTTTAAAGAATCCATAGATCAGGTTTATATATATATATATATAATAAAAGAATCCATAGATCACATTCTCATGGCAAACATCTAACAAGTTTTTACTATTTTTTTTTTAAAAGAAAGTTTTTATTATTTTATTCCCATGAGATGTGTGTTTACCTACTAAATTCGTTTGGCTAGGCATGTCATGCAATAGATTCGTGTGTTCGTTTTCCCACTCTAATTTAATTTTTACCTAAAATCCCCCTACCATCAATTTTTTAACAAGAATATTAAACAAAAGTTAAAATATCGAATTTACATTTGATTTAAATAATATTAAAATTTAAAATTTAAAAAAAATTAAAGTAAATAATATTAAATATAAAATACCAAAAATCAAAAAATAAAAATAATATAAAAATATAAAAATAAATAATCAAAATAAATGATATAAAACATAAAAATATAAAAAAAATAACATAAATAACATCAAAATATAAAAAAAAAAAAAATGTGTGACAAAAAAGAAAAATTAAGGAAAAATCCGATTGAAGATTTAAAAGTTGAAGTTGAAGATCTAGAAATTTTTAACTTGAAGATCTGGGTTCAAAATCTAAATCTTAAAAAATAAAAATAAAAAAGGGGATTAGTTTAAAAAATAAAAATAAAAATTGTTGCAAAACTAACGAAAAAATAAAAAACCTCAGATCTTCAAATTGAAGATATGGAACAATCATCTTCAAATTGAAAATCAAACCATCATCTTCTCCCTTAATCAAACATCATCAAATACAAAATCAATCAAACCTAAAACCACGCCTTTCACAACTTGGCAACCAAACGTTTCAACTTGGTAACAATCATCACAATTTTTCACCCGTAACCAAACCCTTCAACCTGGCAACCATCATCGACTAGGTTTTCAGTTCCAACAACTAGATTTGCATTTCCACTCCACTGCCATTTCTCAAATCTCTCGTCAACCGCTCATCTCCTCTTCCATTTCTCCCATCTCTCTACCCACTCATGTAGTACGAACTCAAACAATATCAAAATCAAAATCAAACAAAATCAACTAGATTTTTGGTCTAGGTTTTACAATCAAACCTAGAATTTGGTTGCTAAACCTAGCAACCATCATCACTTACAACTAAATCCTTCAACCATCATCTCTCTTGTTCTCTCATCATCACCATCATTAACATATCAACCACCCTTTACTTCATCTTCAAATCATCATCGCCATTTTTTATTCATAACCAATGATGAGAAAGTGAAGAAAGAGAGGAGAGCAAGAAGGAGAGAAAGAGAAAAAGGGAGACAAGAGAGAGGGTGAAAGTCTGCTGAAACAACCCCAATTGCATAACTCAATGTAGAAGTCAAAAAAATGAACCTTTCAGCCCTTTAATGATCTTTCGATGCATGCAGCGGCAATCAGCATTTATTTATTTGAAAGAGAGAGAGAACCAATTTAGTTTAGGGGTATTTTTTTATTTTTAAAATTTTAAATTATTTTTATATTTTAATTAATTTTCAACTGTATTTTTCTTTTTGCTTTTGGAGTCAAACAATCAATATTTTCAACTCAACAGAATCAATAACGATTAGAGATATTATTGTCCTTTCACACGACTCTAGGGAATATTTTCAATATTTATAATTAACGTCAAGTGGGATCTTAAGTAAATTTCAAACTAAAGTTGGCAAAATAGAGATTTAGGCAAACCACGGGTGCTTTTTTGGGATTATTCTTATATCTTAAGGACACATGATTAAATTCAAAATTTAAATAAATAATTTATATTCATTTTTTAAAAAATATTAACAAATAATTTGTGTATAAAAGAATATATATATTTTGTGTTGAAAAATAAATACGATTTTTTTTCATTTTTTTTAAATTAACATATAAATAAAAATACTAGTTGATATTTTTCGTTGTTTATTATAAATTTTAATTAAAAACGCGTATATATTTCTTCAATACTCGGTTGAAGCATTTATGGAGTTTATTGTTTTGTGTGTGTTCATGCGTTTTGCATTGATGGGAGGGAAGGCCAAAAAGTCTACTACTTGCAAAGTCTGTTGTTCAAGTAATATCATGTGCCGTATTCAAGCACTTGGCTCATCTGTCATTGCATTTTTCATTTTACACACCAAGTAAATTATGTCAATACCAACCTAGAAGCAGAATATTACTACCTTCTTAAATTTTATTTGCAATACAATGTCATAAATACAAGATATTGAAAAATTAAATAAGTATTATTTTTTCATCTAAATATAATGAGAATATTAATTATTATGAGTGTTTTTTTTTAAAAAAAAAATTACAAGCATTATGAGGGTGTTATTTCAAAAAAAAAAAAATTACAAGAGTGTTGATTCTTGATTCATATAAAATGGGTTTTAAATAAATTAAAAACATAAATGATTTTTAAAAGATGAGTTTTTGTTGTGATATTTCTTCGCATTGTATCCCCAAAGAGTAGAGACAACCTAACTACGCAAAGCAAGAATTGATTAAGAACATCTAAAAATCACTTCACCTGTTGAAGAACTTTTGATAGAATGGTAACAAAATGGATCGTCCTTATAAAAGTTGTAATTTTAAAATAATGATGCAATAAAGTTTTTTTCTTTTGAAAATGATGCACTAAAGTTAGTCATGTTTTAAAAGTATTATAAGTTTAAAAATAGAAAAAGAGACATAACTTAAATCCACAGTTTATTAATATAAGTACTAGAATTTTACCAATAAGAAAAAACCTTGATTCTATTGTGATTTTTTTTTTTTGAATTTCTATAAATTTAACAAAATAAAATATATATTTATATTTAATAATGTGTAAATATAGAGTTATTTTAGCATTACTACGTTCTAACTTACAAAAAGTTAAGACGAACCGATCAAATTCATCTCCTATATTTTCTCTCCTTAAACAAATTTTATATCCTATTTAATTCAAATGCATTGAATAAATTTGATCAATTCGTCCTAATTTTTTAAAATTATAAGGTACTAATAATAAAATCACTCAATAAATTATATATATATATATATATATATATATATATATTGTATGCGTGCAAGAAAGATTGAATGAGAAGAAAACTTGTTTTTTTTTTTTTTTGATCACGAGAAGAAAACTTGTTAGTGCAATAGGAATGAGGCGCGAGACAAGTGTCACAAAATCCAAACCAAGAAAGTATTAAATAATATATTAAATTATATAATTGACTAAACGAATTCCTGAAAATAAAGAATGCTAATTTTCAGTAGAATTGTTCTTTAAGTAAATTGATAACAAATGTGACATGTGACACACACTTGTCATCCTAAAAACAATGTGTATGACAAATGATAAATATTTTCTCATACATCACGACACTTAAAAAGTAAGTTTTGTTACCTTACAAAAGTTGGTTCAATGTTTTCTTAAAAAGATTGTTTCTTTACAAAAACTAGTTAGAGTGTTATGTTAAGAAAGGATATACTTTTAAGAGCAAATCCATCATTCTTAAAAAAAATTAACTTAAGCATAAAAGAATGTTCCGGAAAAAAATTTTCGAGTCACTTTGACGAAGGTTAACTTGTTTTGTAAATTGAATCATAGCATAAAGATTTAAAAAAATAGATCGTCGAGGGAAATAGAAGTTCAAAGATTTAATTAATCTTTAAAGTTAAGTTTTAGTCGGAATATATATGATAAGATGATTTATAATAATTATATTAAATATAAATTGATGAATTGATAACGCGGTGATTAAGTAAAAAAACTTACTAAGTTATCTCGACATTGAATTTGGGCAGTGTTCTCACCTTAAATAAAGAAAGAAAGTTGGGTGGCGTTTTTTACGGGTAAAATACAGAATACACAAGTCAAAAGCAAGCAGGACAGACTCAGACCTGAGGAGCAGATTGACGCAATCTCCATGTAAATATAATAATTATGACTTTATGAGTAATAAATAATCCATTTTTTTTAGCTTTATTAAGAAAAAAAGGTAACGTCTTTTATTCACATTCACCGTCCATGATCAGAGCGAGTCACACCAGCAAATTGCCTTGCCTTTATAAACAAGACTCTTCTTTTCTCGCCTTCAAGAGCTGAACTGCAACCTCATTTTCCACATTAAGAATGAAGGAGAGTGGTAGTGCTTCTTCATCTTTCTCCACTTTGTCCTCATACTTGCGGGCCCTGGCCCACACCCCCTCCCGCCTCGCCAGACGAGCCTTCTCAGTCTCCACTTCGCATGACGAAATGAGTCGGGTCCGGGCCAAGTCCGGCTCTCAACTCCGCAGGACGCTCGCCTGGTACGACCTCGTCGGCTTCGGTCTCGGCGGCATGGTCGGCGCCGGCGTATTCGTCACCACCGGTAAAGCCAGCCGCATCAATGCCGGCCCCGCCGTCGTCCTCTCCTACGCCATTGCTGGCCTCTGCGCCCTCCTCTCCGCCTTCTGCTACACGGAGTTCGCCGTCGCCATGCCAGTCGCCGGTGGCGCCTTCAGCTACCTCCGTGTCACCTTCGGCGAGTTCGCAGCCTTCTTGACCGGCGCCAATCTCGTCATGGAGTACGTCATGTCGAATGCCGCCGTTTCACGAGGCCTCACCGCCTACTTCGCAACCGCCATCGGCGTCTCCACCTCCAAATGGCGATTCACCGTACCACTACTCCCCAACGGCTTCAACCAGATCGACTTGGTAGCCGCCGCTGTCGTTTTACTCGTCACTCTTATCATCTGTTACAGGTCTCTCTTCTGATTATGTAAATCATAAAAAATGTTTTTTTATTCAAATATCATTTCGTATCTCATTAATGTATCCATGTTTGTTTGCAGTACAAGAGAGAGTTCTTTGGTGAATATGATTCTGACGTTGCTGCACATACTGTTCATAGCGTTTGTGATAATAATGGGGTTTTGGAGAGGAGATGTCAGCAACTTCACCAAACCCGCCAACCCTGAAAACTCATCTGGGTTCTTCCCACATGGAGCTTCGGGTGTCTTCAACGGGGCTGCTATGGTTTACATGAGTTACATAGGTTACGATGCTGTCTCCACCATGGCTGAGGAAGTCCGTAATCCGGTTAAGGATATTCCTATCGGGGTGTCAGGTTCTGTTATCCTCGTAACAATTCTCTACTGTTTGATGGCCGCTTCCATGTCAATGTTACTACCTTATGATATGGTATGTTTTAATAGGTTTGATAATTTTTTTACTACAAATGACTGTCTGGAATCGATCATTCATAATACAACCCAGATAACTATTTCCACGTATTTTAATAAAATATAAGGCTGGGGACCGAATTTTTGACCCTAAAAAGTTAAAGGGAAATAATCAACGACTTTGTAGTGTGTAGGTTTAATATTGTAAGATTGAAGTAATGTGTTTTGACTATTTTTTTAATTTGTGATAATGAATATCTTTTGGTGGTGGTATTGGTTACACAGATCGATACGGAGGCGCCATTTTCAGCAGCGTTTCGAGAATCAGACGGTTGGAAGTGGGTATCGAACGTGATAGGAGTGGGGGCGAGTTTCGGGATTCTGACGTCGCTGTTGGTGGCCATGTTGGGACAAGCTCGGTACATGTGCGTCATCGGGCGGTCCAGCGTCGTCCCTGCTTGGTTCGCTAGGGTCCACCGCAAGACGTCTACACCTGTCAACGCTTCCGCTTTTCTTGGTACGTTTTTTTTTTTTTTGGTTATTATATTATTACTGTTGGAACTCACGCGATTTATGTGT
The DNA here is from genome assembly GCA_021234005.1 of Nephelium lappaceum. NCBI lineage: Eukaryota > Viridiplantae > Streptophyta > Magnoliopsida > Sapindales > Sapindaceae > Nephelium > Nephelium lappaceum. The sequence goes on from CM037999.1 coordinate 13,484,604, forward strand.
GCAAGAAAGTCTGCAAATTGGGGTTTCAAGATTTTGTCTTTTTTTTTTTTTTGAGATAAAGAGTCTCGGATTTTCATAAATTACATGGAAAGAGACAACCAGAGCAATTGGAGGAGAGAGTGTTAGATGGATGTCTTAGAACAAGAGAGACATGGGGTCGTCAGCAGTGGAAAACTGGAAATACCTATGTTCGATATTGTTTTCTTTCTTATATTAATATTTCATAAATACATTTTTTTTTTTTTAATATTTGGGTTTGGGTACTTATTAGTAACCTTAAGAGTATTTACGGATTGTTATTGTTACCCAATCGGTAACTTTTTTAACCTAATAAAAAATAACATAATCAAAATTTTTAATATTTATAACACGTTTAATAATTTGAAATAAAAATTAAAGGAATTAACTTCCTTGCGGTAAAAAGAGTCGGGAAACAGAAATTAATTTATCAGAAAAGGAATAGTTTTTAATCATACCATGCTTGCAGCCCTGAATTTTTTTTTTTAATCTACTTGAAAAGAGATTTTATGGGATATATTAGTGGATTTTTTTTTTTCAACTCTTAAATAATTAACATCTTCTGCTGGGGATTTTTAAATAAACAGAGTAATGGAACTTTTTCCTGTTAATTTATATGTGAAATTATATACATTGAGAATAAATTTTTTTGACTGGTAAAAAGGAAAGGAAGGACTACAACCTTTCAAAGCAAAATAGGTGAGCTTTTGGCAATAGGTTAGGCATGTGACTTCAAGAAAGTGTAAGATGTGCATTGCATGAATTTAAAGAAGAGCACATGGGAAAGCATAGTGGACTGATTGTGGCTGCTGATTTAAGCACCTTCTCTGCTTAATTTGCCTCTTTTATATTCGTCTTTAAAGCTGTGGATATATACTCATAGTATTTAAGTGATCTACATTGCTATACACGGATAAATCGCTTTGATTGGACTGAAATGACCTGTGCTCACAAGTTGACCCTGTGAAAATATGCATTCAACCGATGATAAGGCTTATCTGAATTGGATGTATTTGGTGGTTCATATGTATAAATCCCCTGATGAACCAAGCGGCAAGTTAAAAACTTTCGAGTTCCAACCAATAGGGTGTGAGCTGAAATCCCTTTTTGGCCACCCACTTAAACCTAATGGATTCGTATTGACTAACTCATTTATTAGCATTAGCATATATACTTGGTTTTAGTGGTTCCACTTGACTAATTTGTGTATCTTTTGCAGGAATTTTCACTGCCGTGATTGCTCTTTTCACCGAATTAAACGTACTCCTCAACCTCGTATCAATCGGGACACTCTTTGTGTTTTACATGGTCGCGAACGCTGTTATTTATAGACGGTATGTCAATGTGGGGACAACTAACCCGTGGCCTACATTGTCCTTCCTGTTCTTATTTTCCATCACCTCCATCATATTCGCCCTCATTTGGAAGTTTGCACCGCCCTGCAAAGCGAAACCCTTCATTCTCGCAGCATGCACCGTAGTTGCAATTGCGGTACTGCAAATTTTCCATTGTGTTGTTCCACAAGCTCACAAACCGGAGTTCTGGGGTGTGCCTTTGATGCCATGGATACCATGTACGTCAATCTTCTTGAACATATTCTTGTTGGGGTCACTTGACGGGCCGTCCTATGTCCGATTCGGATTCTTTTCAGCTTTGGCAGTGCTTGTATATGTCTTTTACAGTGTTCATGCTAGCTTTGATGCTGAAGAAGATGGGTCTTTCGGTCAAAAGGACGGTGAAATTCCAAAGGAATCAGCAGAAAGTGAGGACCCTAGTGTTAAAGTATAAAAGCTTATATTGCAATCATATTTTCCTTTCTTCTTTTTGTATGGCTGATGGATACGTAGAAAAGTGGGAGAAAAAGGCAAAGGAATATAATAGAATAGCATAGACTGCAATTTTGTGGAAGTGTAAACTTTGTATGGTCAAGACCTGAGAGCTATTGGAGTATGCAAGCTTCTATTCGATTAGGTCATTTTATCCATTAATTATATTTTCAGTTTACAATTTAGACTCTTAAAGTGTAACGGTACAAGTTACAGCTATTTAGTAGATGCTTAATCATACAATATTACATTTTAGTATCCAAAAATGTGTAGGATCCAGTATAAAATTGTTTTATAGTTTTATATTAAATTTCTTAGATGGTATTCAAATATGCTGTCATACAAGTCAACAAAAGTAGGTTGTCACTCCAAGTTGCTATGCCTCGGGAGTATAGCAAATCTACACCTCATAAAAAGCACGTAAGTTTGAGTACCCAGTAACAATACGAATAATTTTTATTAAAACCCTCTTATATTAATGATAAATTATGGATAAACTCATTATGATGATAAGGATAATTTTTCTCTTAAATAGAGATCTGCATAATATCAATTATAATGATTCTAATAAATGTAATTAGCTTAAGAAAAAAAAAAAAAAACTCAAAGAATTGTATTAAAATTCGTTATGAAACATGGGAAAGTTTAAAAAAAAAAAAGGAAAATCGGAATACGGAAAGAGAAGAAAACCAAAAACAAAAAGCAACAATATGCCTTATACTATCATCCCAAACGAGACAAAATAAATATGAAGACAAAGGATAATGGGCCAGCCTGTTGGTTCTATGTTTGCTTTTTGGTCCAGGGAATGATATATTGAAATGAAATCTCAATTATCTCTTAGATTTTGCTCTCAGCTTACTTCTTTTGTTCTTCTCTGAAGATAAATGGGACCTGGGACCTTCTTTTAGGCAGTGGTTGTCACGTCTGTTTCCTGATCTTCCATTGTTAGGCCCTCCGAATTAGATAAACAATTTTGCATTAAGTGGCCACTTCTGTTTATATGAGTTATTACTGAGTTTTTAAAACTTTATAGACTTGATAATACCATTATTCTAAAAATTATCTATTTTAATTATTAATTTTTTTGAAACAATATTATTCTTATTAATAATTGGGTACAATACAAATGTGTTTAATTAAAAATGTAATCATTTAACATAGATTTGAATTCTAGAACTACTAGAGGGTATTGGGTTTGTGCTCTACAGTTGACTTTTACTTTTTTATATATATACGATATTCCAATGTATTTGAATTGAATAGAAAAAAAAAAAAAAATTTAGACACATACACACATATATATAAAGCGATTTTATGACAGACCAAATTATCTTTTCTAAAATAAATTCTCTCTCCTATTTAATACAAATGGAACGGATGAATTTAATTGGTTCATTCTAACTTTTTAAAATTAGGAAATCCTAATTATAAAAACACTAATATATATATTATATATATTATATTATAACATATATAATATATATGAGTGCTTTTATAATTAGAATTTCCTAACTTTAAATTCATCAATTACATTTAAATTGATTGTGAGAGAGAATTTGTTTTATATATATATATAAGTGCTTTTATAATCAGGATTTTTTAACTTTAAATTCATCCATTACATTTAAATTGATTATGAGTGAGAATTTATTTTAGAAAAAATAATATAATTATTGAATTTAATTAATTCGTTCTAATTTTTTAAAATATGACACGCTAACCATAAAAATTATATATATATATATATATATATATATATAGTTTCAGTTAGAACTGATTTTATTATTATAAGTTCCAAAATTATGGACCATTAGATTGATTGACTTTTTTGTAATTAATAAGCAAGAATTCCCTGCTTCACTAGGTTTTTGGTTTTGTTAGACTTTTTATTAAAAAAATAAAATAAAATAAGTTTGAGCAATATATAAGAGAGAAACAAAATGTGACAATCTTGATCATCCACTATTTTTTATGTTGATATGTTACAAGATTATCAAAAGTCTAGCAAAAAATGATAGCAGAGAATTTTTACTCGTAATTAATACCACTTGCATATATATATATATATATTGATACAGCACTTGTATATAGTCAATGGTCTACAATTTTAGAACTGACAATATTAAAATCAGTTCAAACTGAGAATATATAGATATGCACATGTGCATCTTGAAAGTATTCATAATCTATATTTAAAGAATTTTTTTAGAGTATTATTAATCTATATTTAAAGATTTTTATTTATGGTGTAGACGACTTGAATATAAAATATTGTTAGTTAAATGAACTATTTTACCATCAAGTCATATTGAGTGAGGGTTAAAATGGTTTTATTAAAAAATAATTGTAAATTGATTTTAAAAAAGGTTTTTACTGAGAACGGATTTGCACAACCTGATTCCTAAGCCCAACTTTTAAATTGTATTCTAATGGCAGGAGCATTAACTTCAGAGTCATACATATAGTCTCTCTCTTTCTTTTCTTTTTTTTTTTTAATGATAAATTAATACAATTTACATGAAATTTCTCTATTTTCTATTCAGTGAGAAAGGAATATTTACCAACTCAATTGAATAATTGCCATTTGATTTTTTTTTTTTTTGAATCAATTGCCATTCGATTTTGACCATAGCTCTTTTCATCCACCAACAGGAATCTGAATTAGACCTCTTTGACCAAATAATTCTGAAATCATATTCCATTATCATTTGATTATTATTATTTTTTTTAATGTCCTTTCTTCCTTTGTGAAACATAATTGATTATTTTGCATTAAGTGAAAGATAAGGTATGATGACTAGTAATGGAATATCTAATGTTATTTTTTTTTTAATTATTATTATTATTATTTTTTTGAGTCAGTGGGATAAAATCGATGCTTTATTAGCAATCAGCATCCTGAAAACTTAAAGGATTTTGATGCCCACCAAGTGGAGTTGCTATTGGTGGTTTCCATAATCTTGCATTCTATGTCAAAAACGGAAATACAAAACAGCAACAAAATCATTGTAAGAGAGATACACACACATTAAATGGATCCTATATTGACTTGATTTGTATGTATATTATAGTTTTTTTTTTACCCTTTTTATACTAATTATAACATACTATATGCGCAGCTATAAACTCTACTTACATAAGATTGAGACATAATTGCTATAATATATAGAAAAACTCTCTACATAAGCTAATAAATAAACATTATGAAACTTAAACCGTTATCACGAATGTGAAAGAAAAGTGTACTAACTACATTTATTATAAATGAATGTGTAATCTGTAAATTATAATTAAACGTCTAACTTTAAACCAAAATTAAAAATTGTGAAAACTAGCAAAACTTAAAATTAATAAATACTTGAATTTGGAGATACGTTGTATGTGATAGGAGTTAGAAATACAATTATGCACATTTATCAATATGTGTGATAAATTTTCTCTCCTTAGTTTGAGGATGTATATCTCTCAATAATATGGACATACGTTCTCCCCAATGTTGTGAGACTGGATACTATCAATCATGTGGGAGCAAATTATTTCTCGGTTTTCTAGAAGTAAATTTTCATGTCACACATATAGTATCTAATTATATATATATATATAGGTTGAATATTGAAGGTACCAAATTTGAGTCATAAATTTTAAATTATAGTAGCCTCATCCATTGTTATCTACATACGTATACTAATAAATTCATATTGGAATGAACATTGGAGTCCGAATATTCAGTCAAGATATGATTTGCGATACCATCTTATGTTATATCTGACTACTTCTAAAATTTTATGCTTTTCTCCTTAGTAAGTCAAATATTACGATAAATGGTCAAATAGAAAAAGATTGGGCACAATATCTTAGCCCTATAGTAAGGGAATCATCAATTTAGTCTCTTTATTATAGTGAAACATCACTTTTTACTCTTTTAGAGTTTGGATTCACATGTGAGACTGAAATTTTGGTAAAAGAAGGTTGGGTTAAAAAAGGAGCAAAAAAAAAAAAAAAATGCAATTATTTGATGAAAATGGAAGTGGTGGTGAATGAGAAATATCTTATGCATACTTATAAAAGAATAAGAAATTTTGAATGTATAAGCATAAGTACGGAAAAAAATTTGAAGAAAAAAAAAGAAAAGAAAAAATATGATGAATGAAAAGGAGTTGAAAAAAGGAAAGTGGTTGAAAAAAAGGAAATGAAGGAAAAGAAGCTTAGGTGGTTTGAAAATGTAATAGAGTTCAATGCCTAAATACTTAATTTCTTTGAACTCATGTTGTGATCCTAAATTCATTAGATAACTACTTTATTCCTTTATTTCTTTTAACCATTCAAACATTGGTCCCATTACAACTTTATAAAAAACACCTAGTAGATCTCGAGAGAAATTATACTATTTTGTTAAAGTAAATAATGCTTGACATGTTATTGATTTCCGATTCCATTCATGAGGTCCATTGATAAATATGAGCATCTTTCTATCATTTATTCACATGCGTTGTAAAAATTTAAATTTTGTTATGCATAACTTCCACCTCACATACGTTGTAAGAGTGTTGGGTTTTAATTTATTTGCTTTTTATAATTCGGAAAACTTCATTTTGATCTCTATGTTTTTGAAAAATTTATTCTTTTTAAATTCAAATGAGTTTATGCTTCTCATGGTCCCTCACATTTCTAATATTCATCATTTTATTCTCTCTAACCAAAATTTTAGCGATCAAAGCTAAAAGAAAATGCATATTGACTATTTTACCCTTAATCTAAAATTACCAAATTACCTTTCATAAAAATTAATAAAACTAAAAAAAAAAAACTTCAAATCTCAACCATCCATCAAGTTGTGATAGATGGTGGAAATTTAATTTGAAAATTAAACATTATATTTAAAAATTTTAAAAATAAATTTAAAAATTAAAAATATGAAAATAATTTTTTTCTCAACAATTTTTAATTTTTAATTTTTAATTTTTTAATTATTTTTTATTTAATAATATATTTTATGAAATGATCTCCACTGTCCATTACATTATGATGGATGGTGGAGATCACAATTCTTGTTCATTTTTTATTTTTAATATTTAATTTTTAAATTTATTGAAATGATGAAGATAACCGTCCCTTTGTTATGGTTGACTAACGGTTGACCAATAATAGGGACTAAAATGATGAACATTTGAAATATGAGGGACCATGAGAGGTATAAACGTATTCGTAATAAAAAATGAGAAATTTTCAAAAAATATAAAAACTAAAATGAAGTTTTTTCTTTATAATTTTATAATTTCATCCGGTTGGTACCTCCATTCATCAACGGCGTTTAGTCAAAATTAATGGTTTCAAAGGCAATTATGTTTCATGAAAATTATTATAATATCCTAAATGAATGATAAACATTTATTTTTATACCAAAACACAAAAATTTAATTATTTTTAATTCCAAACAAGACTTCATTTGATTTTAGCTCATTTTCATCTCGTGAAATATTTCACATACATAAAATGTTATACGAGATGAAACAATTAAAGTTTCATTAAAATTAAAATCAATAACATTTTGTTTAGGGGTAAAAATAAATTTTTTATTTGGACCAAAAATGAATCCCTCTCTTGTGTTTTTTAACAACAATATCAATGAAATGCCAACACTAATAATAATAATAATAATAAACTTAAAAGTTAAAGTTTATATGAGAATGTTTTAATTTTTTTTAAAAATATAATAATGGCCACTTCCATCGACGGTGAAGATGGTAAAGATGGCTTTCAATTATCGAACTTCAATGGAAATGGACAAACATCAACCATCGATCTCTAATGACAGTTGATCTCAACTAGAGATTGTTGGTTGATCGGTCTTTAATTGAGAACCTTTTTTTTTTTTTTTACCTGTTTTCTTTTAAATGAAGTATATTTTATTCTTTAATTTTTAATTATATAATTTTGCTTTTTAAGTTGGTTTTAATATTTTCAATTTCTGAAGTTATTATATTACCTTTTAAGTTATTTTTAATTATTTTAACTTTTTGTGTTATTCATGATCTCTGATCCGTAATAATATCTATTGTTATTGGTTTCGGTTATATTTTGAGTTGGTTTTAAATTTTTAATTATAAAAAAAAATTTATAAAAAAAGAAGACAATATACTATAATTTAAAGATTAAATTAATAATTGATTCTAGAGTCCACGGGACAAAAGTCATTAGAAATGCTATCAACAACCTGCAGTATATTTAACAAAATGCCTTACTCCGAAAGGGTGCAATGAGGTCGAAAATCTAAATAGATATTTGTTTTTTGAAATGAAAAATCTAAAAAGATATCGATATCTCATATTTGGCCCTTTGTTGCAACTTTTAGTTAAGATGGCATCATTTGATAAGACTTGCTTCTTATTCCCAAGAGAAATCAAACTATGTTTAAAGAACAATTGAAAGCATGCGTGGTATGCTTGTCGTTTACTTGTCATAAAGGTTAAAAAAAACAAAAAACAAAAAATACAACAAAAAAAAAAAAAGAGAAAAAGTCCCCCACAAACTGTACTTCACCAATGGTTGAGGCCAGTAGCCTCAGTTTACAGGCCTTAGAAGATGCCTCATCTCACTTTAATGGTCTCTTTTGAGGTATGTCTTCGAGGACAAGTTTCAATGACACATCAATACTACTATGTCAATTAATGACATTGTGTCGTACATATATTGATTAATATATATTTGTTTCTTATATTTAAGATAATAATTTACGTCTTATTATACTTATATATCATTTCATGCGAAGAGTTTTCATTCCTTACTATGAAAGTAAATATTTATAAGTATGAGAGCATGTTTATGAGTCATACATAGTATTGCATGTTAATTTTAAATTTTAAATATTATAATTAGATCATTTTTATCAGTTTAAGTTTTTAGACCTAATTGTAACTAATATGATATTACAACTTAAGTTTTTATAATTTATTTATTATTTTTTCACAAAATATTACCCAAACACCACTATCAATCACTATCACTCTCACAGTCCAAACACCACCCAAAACATCGTTGCCCACCTCTCTTCTACGCACCTACATCTCCACCACACGCATCTGTCCACGACGCATAATCGTGGTTCTTCTTCTGCTACCGACCACCTATCGCTGTCACATCACTGTCTCTCCACCGTTGTTATCAATCTGTCGGTGCTATCCATATCTACAGTTATTAATCTACCGTTGTTTTTTCATGAAAGTATCAAACATATTGAAATTGATTGTCATTTTGTTCGGCAACATGTTTATCAGAGTACTATTAAACTTCATTCGATCTCTTTTATTATTCAACCTGTAGACATCTTCACCAAAGCTCATCCTTTGGGATGTTTTCGTAATTGGTTTCTAAGCTCAAGTTTGCATCCATCTCGCCATCTTAAGTTTGCAGGGATGTTATCATATTAAGCAAATTAACCAATTATATCAATCAGATCAATCTTTTCCATTCATATAATATATGATTTAGTTTCCATGTATATAATATATGGTTCCAGTCGATTTGTTTAGATTATTCACTTGTCTTGTTTGTTTTTCTCCTTGACCCATAAATAGGCTCTAAAGTACATTGCAAATTACAGTTAAATATATAATTTCTCTATATTTATTATGGTATTAGAGTGTGGAGATTCCTAGTTCAAACCATTTTTTTTTCTTTTTTATCTTGAATTCTTCTTACACATGTTATACGTTAGGGGGCATGTAGCATGTGTTCGACATCTGTCATATGTCAATATTACACATGAGGAAACGTGTCACATGTCAGTCTCAAATATTCAATACTAATTAAATTTTCAGTCTATTGGTAACTAATATATAGTATTTAATTTTGGTAAATTTTGACCAACTCTTGAGCAATTGTGTTAGTAAATTTAGATTTTCAGATCGTGCATGGTATTTAGTTTTGACAATTCTTGATTAACCCTTAACTACTCGAGTCAGGAGAATTATGTTTACCTTGTAATTATTTTAGAAAATATACTTTTTAAACAAATATTTTTTAATGGAAATTTTAACTTTAAGTTTATAAATAAATATGTAACATAATGATAATAGATAATAAACATACAGATAATGTGATATATATGCTTGTTTTGTTAAAAAATTTATTGTAAAATATTTTAATTGTTATCTACCGGGACCACCTAAAGTCGTAGATATTATAGAATAGTTTAAAAATCTACTCACAATGAATGAGAAGATTACCCTCCGATCGGAGGGATCAAACGGTAAATCAGCCCACATAAGGTTTAAGAAGAAATTGACTGATTTCGGGTCACAGGTGTTCGAACCAGACACTGCTTTCATCATGTGGAAAATACATGGTAGGCTTTGCCATCCAGATAAACCATTTTGGAGCATTTTAGTTGTTATTTAATTTTTGTTATAAATATTCAATGATAGTATGCATCCCGATTTGAATTCCAACTCTTGAAGTGTAAGTTTTATTCCATCTGACATGTGAATGCACATTAACCCAAAATATCTCTCATTACAAGGTTGGAATATGTTAATATTATTAATAGTATGTTGCTTTGATACACAATCAAAACTCAGAACCCCACTTTTATCAGTCACATCAAGTTGACGGAATGTGTTGGAACTCGATAGGTAAGGGTCTTTATCAAATCGTACCATAAATCTTCAAAGATATCGACTTGCTTGGATAATTTTTGGCGCTTCTCTAATCCTTGCATGGCTGGGAGCATTTCGATAAGATGTAATTTGTATGTTTCCCAATATCAGATTTCTACAGTTCCAGGTTGGATTCAACTTTTGGACAATACCAATCACCATGTCCAATATATTTCTAATCTATCTCATCTGTCACCACGCCACTATTCAATTAGATAAATTTTGAGCCAGCAGCATAAGTGTCTTTTTGACATCTTTGCAATTTTTGTTTGTGCTATATAGAAATTGGGTAAAGACAAAAGTTTGGGAAATGCTAAATGAACCGGAGAGTGTAGATACCCTTCATTGTTATAGCGCCGACAGATTACTCATATCATTACAAAAGTGTCATTACTCATAATATTTTATTAATCAAAACGTCATTCGAAGACATTCATCCATCTCCAATGAGAACTATTGATACATTTGTCATCAAGTGCCCTCTAAAGTTTTAATTAATTTACATAATATATGATATTTTGAAAAAAATATGACATATATCTTCTGCAATAATTAATATTGCAAAAAGCACTAGACACAAGGCGATCGGTTGTCTGGCTCCTAGCGCCTAGGCGTTTTGATTGCTAATCAACAATCAAACCTGTAGAAAACAACAAATACAACATTATATCCTTTCACAATCATTCTATTGAACACTTAACATACTTACCACTACAACCCTTGCAATCTCATAAAATCGAAACACAGCCTAACCATACTGAGATGCATTATATGTTGATCATTTTTATTATCTCTTGATTTCTATTTTAAATTATAAATAAGGAAAAAGTTTTTTTAAAAAAAAGAGTAAAAGAGAAAAAAAATAAAAAGTAAAAATATAAAACCCTTATTGATCGATGGTGAGGAACGTGGAAGCAAAGACTAGCGGCCAACAACAAATTGGAAGTGAGGAAAATAATGGCAAGTCAATTGTGAGAGAAAGGAGTTAGGGTTTGCTTGCTTGCTTGAAACTGAGAGAGAGGAGAGTTAAGGGGAGAGACTGAACTGAAATGAAGCTCTAGTCTGAAACAAACCAAAGCCTCATTTGTATTTTATTTATTTTATTTATATATAAATATCAGGTCTAAAACTGCATTGTTTTGATCCAAAACGACGTTATTTTGAACCTGGATTTTTTTAAAAAAAAAAAAAAACAATAGAAGGGGCTTCACGGTGCCTGACTGCATAAATGGTCCAACTTGGCCGCCTAGGCGACCAGACAATTAGAAGCATCAATTCCATAGAAATCGGTACCATTGGTGGTTGGCGGCAGCCTAAGCTGTGTCTAGGCGGTAGAAATCGAAGTTTTTTAAAATATTGGTAGGCGGCCAAAATCGAAGTTTTTTTAAAACATTACTAAAAATTCTTAACATCTAAATTTAGGAAAAATGTAAAAAGCACCCATTTACAATATGATAAATTGATAATGGTGAAATATTTTGATACATTTTAGATGAAATTATGAAAAGTGAAAATTTTGTATATATTAATTTTTTTCTGAAGGATTGTATGTGATTTTTTACCATTATACTTTAAAGCCCTTTATTTATATTGATGATTGGATGATGAATTGATAATTAACACTAGTGCTAATATTTAGACATGATATCGATATTTATATAAAATTGATTATCTTATAAACTTATGTCACAATTATAATGGAAAATATGCTAATCAATGACTAGTACATAAAAGTGAAGACACAAGAGAAGTAGATGGAATCATTGAAGCTTTGACTGCTGATATTATTTAGGTAAGTAGAAAATATATGAGATGTATTTATAATATGGAAAATGTCACTAAAGTCTTTATTTTTTTTTCACAAAATATCATTTTTTAAAGATAAAATTTATTTTAGTCCCTGTATTTAAATATTTAAATATATGAAATGTATTTATGATATGGAAACCTTGTGCATGAGTGGCCAAAGAATTTTGTTGGCTTCCTGTTTTCTTGAAACTCCTATATTTTCTGTGATTATTTGGATATGATTTGTGCACCACTTGTGGTTGAATACGATTCTAATTCATCATGTAAACAAAAACATTTTGACTTTTGATTAAACAACAATTATAATTATAATTATCCATGGGACCAATCCAGGATACAACTGAAACTAGTAATGATGAGATTTTATGGCATGGCCTGAGAATCAACTCCTAGGAATTATAACTTTTAAATTTTGTTTGGTAATTTTTTGCTTTTACACTAAAATATATATATATATATATTATATAATTACAAGATAATAAAAAAATTCTAACTAAAAGTATAAAATTTCACACATACTTATAAATACAGATGGTGGAACTCTAAAAGTTCTTTGCACATATTAATAAATTCGTGTGATAAAACTCGATCCTTAATATAGATGTGAAGGAAAAATACATTAGTCACTTAAGTTATAAATGTATAGGCCATATCAAATATACATATATATATATATATATATATATATATATATATAGTACTTTTAAAATAAGAACTTTCTTACTTTAAAAAGTAAAGGTTAATCAATCAAATTCATCCATTGCATTCTTTCTCCTAAAGGAAATTCTCTCTCTTATTTAATTCAAATATAATGGATAAATTTGATTGGTTGGTTCTTACTTTAAAATGTAAAGGTCAACCAATCAAATTCATCAATTGCATTCTTTTTCTTAAAAGAAATTCTCTCTCCTATTTAATTCAAATGTAATGGATGAATTTGATTGATTGGTCTTTACTTTTAAAGTAAGAGAGTCTTCATTTTAAAAACAATGATATATATATATATATATATTATGTTTCTATCATCAGTGCCTCATAATTTTAAAAAATTAGGACAAACCAATCAAATTCATTCATTGTACTATCTCTCCTAAAACAAATTCTCTCTCCTATTCAATTCAAATACAATGGATAAATTTGATTGGTTCATCAAAATTAGGAGGCATTGATGACAGAATTACTATATATATATATATAGGGCTTTTAAAATCAAGTATATCTGATTTTAAAAAATAAGGACCACCCAATCAAATTCATCCATTGCATTTGAATTAAATAGGAAAAAAAATTCTTTTGGGAGAGAAAATGCAATGAATGAATTTGATTAATTGTTTTCTTATTTTTTAAAATTAAATATACATCATATAAAAATATTATATATAGTAATTCTATCATCAATGCTTTTTAATTTTAAAAAGTTAGGACAAATTAATCAAATTTATCAATTGTATTTAGATTGAATAGAAGAAAGAATAAGAGAGATAACGTAATAGATAAATTTGATTGGTTCGTCCTAACTTTTTAAAGTTAGTAAGGATTAATGATAAAAGAGTAATTAAAGCTGGTTTTAATTTTGTAGGGATTGGAGTCAATTTGGATGGATTTGTGCTGCAGTTTCTAAGACACTCACAGGTACGTTTTCAGCCGAAGTTGGTTAGTGGCTTGCGTTGCGTGAAGGCCTATTATTGGCTAATCATAAGGTTGGTCTATTTCTGTTGCTGAAATTGATGCAGAAGCTGTTGCACTTGCTCTTCATTCCAGATATTCGTCTAATGCTCTTGCTAGTTTCATTTGGGAGAACGTTTTACATTTGTGTACTGCTGTTGGCAACCGTGTCTGTCATGCTGCTCAGGTAATAGGGTGGCTCATCATTTGGCCGCTTTGGCTTTTTCCTCCATACTTCAGTTGTATTGGGAGGACTGAAGCCTAGAATATATTTACCCTCGTTCCGTTTAATGAAATGTTCAATTTCTCTCAAAAAAAAAAAAAAAGTATGATTAAAATCTTATTCAAGAGATTGAGTAATTAATCAAATTGAGGATCAAACTAGTGTGAAATAACATGATTGAAAATTATTACAATTTGGTAAGTGAGCAAGCGAACAAGTGGAATGGAAATGGAGAAAAGTATCAAGTGGGGAAGAATATCTATTGAATGGAGGGAATATATTCCTTTAATTTCATTTGCAAGCTTGGTGGCACTAGCATCAAGTTCATGCTATTCCTCTGACAATGTGTGACCACCATTTTTCACTCCAGTTTCCATCCAATATCAACAAATCCACATGGCTTGTTTGTGATCCTTCTTTTTTTTTAAAAAAAAAAAATGTGTTTGCGATCTTTTTGACTGCTAAAAAGCTCGGGTGAAATATATGATCTTCAATAGCCAAACTTGTCCGTCCTTCATCATAAAAGGAAGAAGAGGGTATAGCATCAAATTATACCATATAGAGATGGTTGACACTCGACAACCATGCCAAAAGTATCCAGAACAAGACCTTATAATAATCACAATATTTTGATACATTCTGGAGAGAGAAATCTCTTATTCCATCACTGAAGAGAGGTGGAGCACAAGCCTGTACTCAGTCATTATATTTTCTGCGACAAGAAATTATTGTGCAAATTCCCTTCAATACACCATTCTGTAATAGGAATCTAATGCCACTTCAACATCAAATTTCGGCCACAGGCCTCTCAAGATTGTTAAAATTTATAGTGAATCGAAAGAAGCCATGTTAAAATTTATGGTGAATCGAAATAAGCCATCAACTTACAAATTGCAAATGCAACAGCATCATTCAACGCATATATGACTGATACAATATTTAACACAAAGATGGCTAATCAAATATCAAACAACAAATATTTGCCGCATATTAACTGAATTGGAAAAATATTCATTAGCCAAGATACGACAACATGATCTCATGAAAATTTTTTTGATGCAATATTCTGCCTACCTCTAGTAAAAGAGGACTATAATGGAGCAAGTGACCAACACAAAACTTTGAACAAGGCACCTTTAAGCTGCATCTTCATTGACAAAACCTTCCTTGCGACCTTCAAACCCTGGTCGCATGAGCTTCTTCTCTCGTTTTTCAATCCGACGCATCTTCTTTTGGTGAATCCTGTCAGCAATGTTTTCTGATCTCTTCTGCTGTTTATCTGCTTTCAGCTTCTGTGTAGTTTCGATCCTCTCATTCCACTTCTCAACATTCTTTTGATGCCTCTTCTTCTCCTTGTGTATGCTTTGTTTCAACAACTTCGGATCATCATGAACCTTAATTCCAGCAGCTCTACTGGTTGCTGCTTTCCACGAATGCTTCTTTGCAATCATCTCCCCTTTCTCAGGGTCCTTCTTTGTTTCCTCCAATTTTTGCGCCATTTCAAGCTCTTTCAACTTTGAAAGTTTCCTTTTCTTATTTTTCCCATGCTTGTCTTCATTTCCAATTTTGACATGACTAAAAGCAAGTTCTTTTGAAGCCTCTGTTATATCCTTCTCCACTTTATCCGATGGATTAGTAGTTGTTGATTTCTTATCTTCCAATCCAGATTCTCTCTTGCGTTTCTTTTGCTGATTACCCTTCTTTTCGCTCTTCTCAGTCTTCTTTGCTTTGTCAGAACTTCCAGCATTTCGACCTGCCCGAAGCTCTTCAATCTTGCGATGAAGTCGTTGCCGAAGTTCTTCATAAGTCACTGATCGATTATCACCTTCGAGATCAGACATCATAGGTTTAATCTCTATTTCTTCATCATCACCCTCCTTATTTGATTTTTCCTTCTCTAAGTTTTGCTTCAGCAAATCAAGTGTTGTTTTGTTAGACTTCTCAGGATCTAACCGATCTCTTCGGGCTTTCTTGATGTTTTCTCTTGACTCCTTTTTTGCCAATGCTTTTTCACCTTTGCTGAGGCCCTGAAACCACGGCTTCTCATTATCATCAGTGGGTAGATAGAACTTTGCTGGTATGAGCTCGACCAACTTATCAAAAAACAACGAATGTTGATGAATTATCGACTTCAGATCAATAGCTGGACTAGCCTCACTAACAAGAATTCTCTTTTCCCTCCCCATCTCTGCACAGAAAATCAAATTAAGAAAAATACAACAAGTAACCCAGTTGCTGAAAAAATAAAATACCACTCTAAGATTCTTTAGATCCTACAAAGCATGCAATACGGGTGGGTGTTTTTAGGTTCGGGTTGAAAATTTTTCAACCCAACCCAACCGAAAAAATTCTTCAACCCTAGGGTTCAGTTGATCAAGTTGGCTCTTACAAAAATAAAACAAATAAAAGGTCAAGCATAAAACGAATAAAACAAATAAAAGTATAAAACTAACACATCATTCCATATATAAATCCGTCTCTATCTAAAGCAATTATATATAAATCAACCTAGACTTTTTGTACTTTGCCCTCAATTATATATAAATCAACCTACCCAGAAAAAAACACCCAACTCTATCTAAAGTAGGTATCATCTGTACCAGTCTCTGAAATTTATTAATTACCTTATATAGCCCAGAATCAGAAAAAGAAGTATTGCATAGAAGAGAATCAAGAGATCAGAGATATATACAACAAGCAACAGTGAACAACCAATATATTTTGGTACATAGAGAGAGAGACACTGATCAGTAAGTTGCCATTGTTAACGACGATGGGCTGTGAAGGTTAGATGATATTGATAATAATAATAATATTTCTTTTGAGTTGTGAGAATTTCTTCTCAAGCTTGAATGATTTCAAATTAGATCTTTGGAAGGGGAAAAAATAAATAAGTTAAATGCTTTTTATATGAATTTTAAGGTTATAAAGCATGTGCATTAAAAGAAGAATCCACCAATTAAACCAAGACAAAACATGAAGCCTTTGACAAAAAAATTCTATGTACACTTCATATAAAATATTGAGAAAAAAACTGAAATTGCAAACAAATACAAAGAGATCCAGAGAGAACACAAAAACCCCAGAACTAAAAAACCGTGCTTTCTCGTTTTAAAATCTCAGCAGCCTTTAAAAATCAAAGGGGTTGTTAAAAATCTCGACAAAATTTCCAGCCATTTCCGCTGCTACTAGTAAGTGTAGCAGTAAAAAGCAGGTAAGGCAAGCTGAAAGGTAGACAAACAGTCATCTCGACAAGGACGAAAACATACATATTTACAATCAGTCATCTCCACAACCAGTAATCAATAAAACTAACAAAAGCATAAATTGAACACCACCTATTGATTTCTTTCAATTGTTTGATCTATATTTCATTTTCCTATACTAATTCAAACAAACAAAAATGCCAACACACACCCATTGAAAATTTGCAAAATTTAGAAAAACCCAATTAACAAATAACATCAATCAAACGCGAAATTAAGATCCAAACACAACACCAGTCAATTGTCCAACAAAAAATCTATAAGAAAAATAAATGAACCCATATGTTCAGATTGAATCAACCGTTTACAAAACCCATATAAGAGACAAGAAACCCACAGATTGAATCAACTGTTTACAAAACCCACAGCAAGCAAACTGTTTACAAAGTCACTAATCTTAACAACCACAGCAAAGCGTTTATAGAGCAACTCACGCTAAAACCGCAAAACCCATATCAGAGACACCAACATATATCCAAAGTATAATACATAAAAAGCAAACGAAAAAAGAGAGAAGAGATACCTGGAAGGCTGGAGAGGACAGGAGGCCGGAGCTGAAGAGAAAAGTGGCGGAGAAGAGGGTGAAAAGAGGCTGGAATGGAGAGAAGAAGAGTGAAGCGTGCGAATGAGAACAGGCTGCTACGACTTTGCGGTTTTTCAATTGTATTATGGGTCGGTTCGGGTTATTATCCGGAGTCCGACTCAACCAGACTAGGGTCGGGTGCCAATTTAACCCAACCGACATACTTTTACGATTAAATCCGACTCAACCCGGCTAAATGACCGAACTGCTCCTGTATTTCGGGTCGGGTTAAAAATGCCACTCTACATGAAGTATTAAGAAAGAATAAAAAAAAAAAAAAGACAGCAGCAAACTAAAATCCCCATTATACATTACAACTTAGATTGATGGTAGAGATTTAATATAATTTTTTATTAATTTCAAATAGTTAATGGAACAAAAAGACTAAAAGTATCCTTACAATGGTTAAATTTAAGTAACGATCAACTGATAGAATGATCAATTTAATGAATTTTTAAATAGTAAATATAATGAGAACTTAATACGTATTAATAAATAAAAATATAATATTTCACTGAATGTCAAAAATTAAAGTAAAATTTTCCCTATCTTCTTATTCTTCTTTTTTTTATATTCTTAAATGAATTTTACCTATTTCCACTATTATAATAGAAAGAAATTTACTTTTACAATAATAAGAGAATACTCCTCACATATACTTATGTATATAGAGTGAGACTTGAACCCCACCACTTAGATGGATAGTGTACACGACCACATATTGTACATTAGAGTATTAAAAACAAAAACTAGTAAAATATGAAATAACTGGGCCTTACCCCATCTATTTTTATCTCAACAATCTACTACGAGTTCACGTTATCTTGATAGTCATGTAGTGCTTTTGTTTTTTGAATATCACATGTGCTATAGAGACTCAAACAAAAAAAAAATTATCAAGATGAACGAGTAATTAATCACTTCACCACGTTGAACGGTGTACTATATTCAATGTTGTAATTCCTCAGACATTAAAAGATAAATTAGTAAATAATAAAATAATTCAATACGATTGCAAATATACGAAAACCAGAGGGGCGCCAATATTAATACTGTTAACAAAAATTCTTCAGGACCCATTTGTCATTCCAAAACATTCATATTGTAGCATCCAGAAAACTCGTGACAACCCGTTGTCACATTCACATAGTCATAGATGCATATCTCCATATTGTATGTAATTATATGAAAACATTGTCAAATTTGCATGCTATCTTGCAGTTATGTGCGAGAGAGAGAGCAACAATTCAAGGCAAAGCTTGCCATGCAAAAGTTATGCTTACTGGGCTAAAAGCCGATGGTTTAACTTCGAACATGCTAATCAATGTGTATTCAAAATGCGGCATTGTGGATTATGCTCGCAAGGTATTCGACGAAATGCCTCAGCGAAGTGTTGTTTCCTGGAACACCATGATTGGATCGTATACCAGAGACGGGAAAACGCAGCAGGCTCTTGCTCTTTTCGTGAATATGCAAAGGGAAGGGAACGCCCCATTTAGTGAATTCACCGTTTCCAGCGTTCTTTGTGCGTGTGCCGCCAAAGGTGATGTTTTTGAGTGTAAACAGTTGCATGGTTTTGCTATTAAAGCTGGTATGGATTGGAATGTGTTTGTGGGAACAGCATTGCTTGATGTTTACGCGAAATGTGGTTTGATAAAGGATGCTAGTGTGGTTTTTGAATGTATGCCAGAGAGGAATGATGTTACTTGGAGTTGTATGGTGGCTGGTTTTGTGCAAAATGAGCTCCATGAGGAGGCTTTACTGCTGTTTCGTAGAGCTCAAGTGATGGGGTTGGAGCACAATCAGTTTACGGTTTCTTCTGTTATTTCTGCTTGTGCTGATCTGGCAGCTTTGATTGAAGGGAAACAGTTACATGCCGTTATGAGTAGAACTGGGTTGGGTTCAAACTTATTTGTGGTTGCCTCTCTTATCGACATGTATGCTAGGTGTGGTAGTGTCGGGGAGGCTTATGCTTTGTTTTCTGGTATAGAAGAGAAAAACGTTGTCTTGTGGAATGTGATGATTTCTGGGTTTGCCAAGCATGCACATTCAATGGAGGTAATGATTTTATTTGAGAAAATGCAGCAGACAGGTTTGTTTCCGAATGAATTTACGTATATTTCTGTGTTATCAGCATGTAGTCATCTTGGCATGGTCGAAAAGGGGGATGGCTATTTTAATCTCATGGTGAAACAGCACAATATTTTCCCCAATGTCCTCCACTATTCATGCATGGTTGATATTCTTGGTCGAGCAGGGTTGATTCGTGAAGCTTATGACTTGGTTGTGAAGATGCCGTTTGATGCTACTGCTTCTATATGGGGTTCACTTTTGGCCTCTTGCAGGAATTATGGGAATCTTGAATTTGCTGAGATTGCAGCTAAGCAGTTGTTCAAGATGGAACCTGATAATGCAGGAAACCATGTTTTGCTATCAAACATATATGCAGCAAACAGAAAGTGGGAGGCAGCTGCAAGGGCAAGGAAACTTCTTAAAGATAGTGAGGCAAGAAAGGAGAAGGGTAAGAGTTGGATTGAAATTAAGGACAAAGTTCATACATTTATGGTGGGAGAGAGAAGCCACCCTAGAATTGCTGAGATTTACCCAAAGTTAGAGAGGCTAGTGGAAGATATGAAGGACCTAGGTTATGAGCCTCAGACCGAGCATGACCTTCATGATCTGGAAGACGACAGAAAGCAGGAACTTTTGAGGCACCACAGTGAGAAGCTAGCGTTTACTTTTGGGCTCATGTGTTTATATTCAGGTGCCCCCATCAGGATTTTGAAAAATCTCAGAATTTGTGGGGATTGCCATTCTTTTATGAAGATTGCATCAAAATTTACAGGGAGGGAAGTCATTGTTAGGGATGTAACACGGTTTCACCATTTTAGAAATGGGTGTTGTTCTTGTGGGGACTTTTGGTGAATGTCTTTTGGAACTTGATCAATCTGTCAGTTCTGTACAATTTCAGTTGGTGGCATAGGTATATGCTGATATGCACTGCAATTTCTGAATGGAGCTAACCTAAATGATCGCAAGCAAAGGTATGAAGATTCATTTCCACGATCTTTGTTCCCAGAAAAGTGAAGATGAGGTTGTATCAAGATTGGATTGAAACTTTTCTTTCATACGAGGAGCTGCCATTTGGAATTTCTAGGCTTTTCGACTGACTGCAACAATATAATATATTGCCACAGTCCACAGTAACATTGCTCATGGGAATTCAGGAATACATATTTTGGCCGGTCCAAATCTGTATACTTTGTGCCTTGCATTTATTCCAAGTGTTAAAGCTTATTGATGTTCTGTGTCTGCAGAGGGCCTATGCTTTCACATGAGAAAATTAAAACTGGTGGGATTCAACTTGGTAGCTTTCTTTTTAGAGAAAAAAAAAAATGCAAACTTGCCACCATCCTTGCAAGTCTTTGTTTCAGCGAGCAGCTTTTGGCAGATCATTTTTCTCTGCACTATAAAGCTGTAATATTCGCACAACCAGCAAAGCAATAGTTGTTGGACATTGTCTCTGGAGTGAAGGCCTTTCTATGTTTCAAGTAGCTTTCTTTCTTACATTACAGCCTCAGCTGACTACCGTTCAATCAAATTCTGGTGATTTTGAAAATTTGCACGAAATTCTGTGGGCGCTGAAATGTAGCAATTTTGAGGTGCCTCAAGGTTATTGTCTGAGCTTCGGACGATAAAGAACTTCTAAACGTAAAGATGCTTTCACCACTTATTTATTCATTAACAGACTTCATTACCTGCTCTCGCGAGGTTTCTTGTATGAACTTATGCTTGTAAAAAGTGAGCTACTAGTTATGTACCAAACATTATTATGGTTGCTTGGACAATTAGACATTGCTGTAATGGCCTATTGCAAGAGCAGAGCTCTACGGAGCTAAGTGGAGCATGCATGAAGGAGTTAGATGTTTCTTCTATTCTTTCTCACCATGATAAGTATTTGTGAAATAATTTCGATGTGAAGAAGAAAATGATTAGTTGTGTTCTGTAATTTTGCTCAGATGTCTCCTTAGCATGCATGGTTTTGGCAGTGGGCATGAGGGATGGCAAAATCTCCAATCAACCCAAACCGGCGGGTTCTGATCCGTTTGGAGCAAGTTTGTGGCATTAAAATCAGGGTTCAAGTCGGATTCTTTACCTGATTTATAACCACACGAGTCGGGTTTGGGTTAAACACTTTTGATCTGTCCCGACACGGTGACCTATTTTATTATTATTATTATTATTATTATTATTATTATTATTATTTTGTTGTACACTAATATTGATTCTATTAGCATTATTACTATTATGATGATTTTAAAATGTTTTGCATTATTACTTTGTTAATTTAATTTTATTGTTATAAGTTTATGTTTGAAACAAACTATTCTTTTAGATAATTGAAATGCTTAATTGAAATTTAAAATGATTGTTTTAAAAAATTTACGTTGTTGTATTAAGCTTAATGAATTTTATGTTCTTTAAATTGTTTTAGTGTCCATACCATATGTTTTAATTTAAGATTTATTAGTTTTTTATAATATTCAATTAAATTGAAGTTAATATGAACTTAAATATACGTTTAAGCGTATGTTTGAACTTAAACATATATTAAGTTATTTAAAAAAAAAAAATTAAACGTATATTAATATTTAAGTAAAAGTTAAAATGTATATTTAAGTATACTTTCAAATATTTCTTTTAACGAATCGAATCAAAATGGATCAAGTTTAGGACACTTCGCCCTAAAAAGGTCCAAGTTTTGGGACGAAAATTGAAAATCCATTTGGGTTAGGGAAGGTTAGGGCTTCCTGTCCTAAATCGGGTTTGAGTTTGGGATGGGGTAATCCTATCCCGATTTGACACTTGTTGTCATCCCTAATTAGCACTGCTCAAATATGTAATATAATTAAGGGACAATTTTAGGTTCAGTCCATCACAAAACAAAAATATTGTTTTTGTCAACCATTTTACAAAAATTCGTTTTTAACCTCTCAAACAAACTAATTTCTTCCTATACCCAAGTTACCCAAATTGCCCCTTAGTCAAATATTCTTTCCCAAACTCAGATAAATTGTCCAAAATACCCTCAAGCCTCCATAACCACTACTCTTCTTCTTTTCCTACGGTTTTAGACACCATATTTCCATCCCATTTTTTATTCTCTCATCCATATTGTTTGTGCACCCATTCAACATTTTGAATCCAAAAAACACACATTCAATCAAGCTTCATTATCTCTAACAACAACCCTCACATTCAACATTTTTCTCCAAGTTTAAAGGTATGTGATTGTTGTTGGTTGGTTTTGAAATTTTTTATTGATAATGCTTAGTTGAAAGCCTTAAAAGTGATTTATGGTTGTGATTTTATCATATATAAGTGTGATCTGCAAGAAATTAAAGGAAATCAAAGAGCCCGTAAAGTTCTGGTATCGGAACCGGGTTTTATGGGGGTATAAAACCCGGTTCCCGAAACCGGGTCGGGAACCAGGTTTTATGGGGGCATAAAACCCGGAACCGGGTTTTATGCCCCCATAAAACCCGGTTTCGGGTTTTATGCTACCATAAAACCCGGTTTCGGGTTTTATAATTTTTTTTTCAATATTTTTTGTTTGGGAAGTTTGGTATTGATAGTTAGAGTTATATACGATAAGATTTAATTAGATTTTAATGGATTTGGTTGGTTTTGGCTTGAAAACTCGATTGCGGGTTTTATTGTATATTAAAACTCGATTTTGTTTATGATTTTATTTATTTAATTTAGCAAATAATATTTAGAAAATATTGAATTAACCATAAGTAATACAATGTTTTGATAATAATTTAATTATATTTGAAACGTTTAATAAATATAGTTTTTTTTTTTGTTTTTCATGCAAAACAATTGGTTATTAAATATTATGTGAGTATGGATGAGACTAATTTATTTCAATTTTACAGAAATGAGTGAAGTGACAATAATAATCAGATGCAACGGAGAGTGGAATGGTAATAATTATGTTGGGGGTGAGACGTTCATGATGGGGGCCACGACGAATGTCAATTTATCTCGTTTGGTGGACTTTATTTACATAGTGACTGTCATTAATAGAAGAATATAGGACATCCATTTGCATTATTTACTCCGAGTTAGGGGAATGCCTGCAGTTAAGATACCTATTACGACCAATCTTAGTGTCCGGGGTGTAATTTCGGACAACAAAACTGATTATAGAGAGATTTATGTTGATAAGAATATAAGAGATTCTGCAGTTATTAGTCCTACTGTCCCTCCATATACCACCACCTCAATACAAGACGTAGGGCGTGTGGAGAGAGATGACGATAGATTTGTAAGTCCGGTTACGGCTGAATATCAAAATTGTTTTGCTTCCTATAGTGGTAGTAATCAAGTTTCAGCTTCTATCGCTGCATTTACATCCACAGAAAGTCCAATCAGCGACATTGATTATGATAGAAATGATGGTGATGATGAAGATCGGGACACAGATAGTGATCGTGATGAGACATCAGAAAATGGAGATGATGACGATGAAACTGGAGATGATGATGGAGAGAATGTGGAGTATCCAGAAGTTAGATTTTCTGGTTCACAATTTGAAACCAACTCTTCACAACCATATTGGATTGCTTCCGGTACAGAGGACTGCGAAATTAAGACTACTTCAACCGCTATATTGACTTTCATCCAATGTGATACATTATATAAAGGTGCATTTTTTGATAGTAAACATGAATTGAATGTGACTGTTGGAAAAAGTGTTCTTAATTCAAGATTTGAACATAAGGTTAGACGCTCGTGCACGGTTCGATATGAGGTCGGGTGCAAGGATTTAACCTACAGCTTTGAGGTCCGTGCAAGATGCAGAAATGGTGGTTCGATGTGGTATGTATACAAGTATGTATCGGAACACACATGTTGTCAGGACGCTTTCGAGGCACATAGGCGAAGTGTGAAGACTGTTGTCATAACAACATTGTATCAAAAAAAGGTGGGACTTGATAGTATTACCCCTCAAGTTTTGATTGCAGAAATGTTGGAGCAATATGGTGTGCAGATTATGTACACTAAAGCTTGGAGGTCTTTACAATATGCAAAGAAACTATCAAATGGGAAAGCGGATGAGTCATTTTAACAATTTCCTCGGTACTTTCATATGTTAAAAGAAACAAACCCTGGTACAGTGACGACAATTAGGACGGATGAAAACAATCGGTTCTTGTATTCATTCGTTGCACTTGGATCCTCAATTGAGGGTTTTCGATCTTTCATTAGACCAGTTATTGCTGTTGATGCTACCCATTTGAAAGGTGAATATAAAGGAGTGATTTTTGTAGCTGCAGCTAAACATG
Organism: Nephelium lappaceum; assembly: GCA_021234005.1. Taxonomy (NCBI): domain Eukaryota; kingdom Viridiplantae; phylum Streptophyta; class Magnoliopsida; order Sapindales; family Sapindaceae; genus Nephelium; species Nephelium lappaceum. The sequence continues at coordinate 13,510,006 of CM037999.1, forward strand.
GAGAGGAGATGATTTATCCTATTGCTTTTGGATTTGGCGATGGAGAGTCGGACAGTTCATGGACTTGGTTCTTAAGTAAATTACGAAAGGTTATTGGTGGAACGTATCATTTGCCATCAGATTTGATTATCGTCTCCGATCGTCATAAAAGTATTGGGATGAGCATCGTTTTTCCTGAAGTCCCACATGTGTTCTGTTTCTTCCATTTGAAGCAAAACCTAAAACAACAATGTAGAGAACAAGTAGATGTTTTGAATATGTTTTATGTTGCAACATATGGTCATGATAGGGAAGAATGTGAAAGATATTTAGAACAAATTTGACGGATATGTCCAAAATTGCATGAAAAGTTGGATAATATTGGGGTGGCAAAGTGGTCACGTGCATATTCTCCAAAAAAAAGATATAGCATGATGACTACTAACATTGCAGAATCACTCAACAAATGCATGATGAAAGCACGTCGATTGCCAATAACAAGTGCACATGAATTTCTGAGACATATGTTGCAGAGATGGTACAACGATAGACGTGTTCATATTGAGAAACTCAGATCGTCAGTGACCAAAACTGTGGAGGATCATGTGAACTCGATGGCTTATCTGTCAACGAGTGGCACGGTATCTGCCATTTAATAACCAACCAATTTCGGAGTTGCACATGAATCAGGCTATGGGTTTGTTCAGCCTTTTCAGTAGTCATGTAGTTGCAATTGTTGGGACCTAGATCAATTGCCATGTCATCATGCAATTGCTGTTGCTAGGTATCGTTATTGTACTTTCTTATTTTTCATTATTTATTATAATATAGTAACACTCTGCCTTTGTCATACATATCAGGTTTACTAGTGTTCACTATTATACACTTTGTCATGATTATTATAGCAAAGAATGGCTTAAAGCTACATATGTACGTCCGATCAATCCTGTCCCTGGCCCAAAAGATTGCCATGTTCTTGCGGAAGTAAAAAGTATGATTGTATTACCACCCGAAGGAAAACGACAAGCAGGTAGACCAAAAGAGGCGCGAATTCCTTCAGTTGGAGAAAGTTGTAGGAAGAAAAAATGTGGAAAATGTGGTGAAATAGGACACAACCGGCTTCGTTGCCCTAACCCCCTTATATCAGGCATCGGAGGGACGAGTGGAGAAGGTGCTGGGAGCAGCGCTGAAGCTACTGGAGGTGTTACGTCGTCTGCCGCTGTTATGGGACCTGTTAGGACCTCTCGAAAATGTCGTCTTTGTGGTGCGACTAGACACACGCGACGTCGATGTGATCAACAGTTTCCTATTCCACCCTCAGCGGATGATGAAAATGGTGGTAATGATTTACAATGAATATATTGTTTCAAATGTTCATTTATTATTTTCTTCGCTTATTTTCTTCGCTTATGTATTGTATTGGAGAACTTTGAACATGATGGTTGGTATGTAATGCAAATGTTATGAAACCCGGATAATCAAAAGAGGTATTTTTGTGAACAAAAGTTTTAGTTAAAAATTACTATAAGCACTCGTTGAGCTTTCATAACTTATAGTTTTCTTATTTTGTTTTAAAAATCTCTTCAGGTGTTGGCGTGGGTGATGGAGAAGGGATAGCTCCTCCAGAAGTATAGGTGGGCGTGACACAACAATGCTGCCATATAATTCATATTTTGCATATTTTGTAGCTTAAAGAAAAAGGATCGTAGATCGATTCTTTTGAGTTGTGACTGAGTGGTTCATGAAGTTAAAGTTTAGTTTTTAAACCATTGTGGAAGGTTGTGAATGAATTGCTTTTTAAATTCATGTTTTTGTTTTTGATGAAATAGATAAAAGATTGGAAATGTGATTTAATATGCCTGTTTGTGGTAAAGAAGTTGAGTGGTGATTGAGAAATATTTTAGAAGTGTGAATTTCCCTTTTACAGGTTTTGGAAATGTCAAAAATGCAGCTGTTATGCTGCTGGATTTTAGTTTGAAAAAAAGTGAGATTTGGATTTTAAAATGGAATTGAAATTTTAGTTTTAAAACGAAACCAACCTAACTAGTTTTGAAAAGTTTAAGGGTTCGTTCTACAAATTCCTCTTAGCTCGCCTAGTAGAGAAATCCGAGGTTCCTCTACGAATCTCAGCTACAAGGTTTTGTATTTTTATAGTTGAATATTATTTTAAAGTATTTTGGACATTAGAAAGGAAAAATTCAATTAAAAGTGTGGGATAAAATTCATTTAACAAAACCGGGTTATAATGCCTATTATAACCCATTTGATATATATATCTCCATATTTTTGGTGTTCTTGTTTTTTTTTTTTTTTTTTTTTTTTTTTTTTTTTTTTTGTGTTCAAAGGCTCCAAATTATGTCCAAATATCTTTGATTTCATCAATTTAACTTAATTGGACATATAACTTATAAAATTTGGCGAAATCATCACATTCTAATATAATGTGGTTTAATGTTACTATATAAGGGATTGTATAATATTCCTTTGATTTCATTGAATACATTGTATTTTAGGAAATGTTAGTCTAAAGTTGACTATTACTTTAAAGTATTTTTGGGAAGTTTTGGACATTAGAAAGGAAAAATTCAATTAAAATGGTGGGATAAAATTCATTTAACAAAACCGGGTTATAAGGGGCATTTTAACCGAAACCGGGTTAAAATACCTCTTATAACCAGGAACCGGGTTAAATGGGGCATTTTAACCGAAACCGGGTTAAAATACCTCTTATAACCCGGAACCGGGTTAAATGGGGCATTTTAACCCGAAACCGGGTTATAATACCCATTATAACCCAGTTTCGAGTTATAATGGGCATTATAACCCGGTTTCGGGTTATAATGCCCCATTTAACCCGGTTCCGGGTTATAATGCCCATTATAACCCATTTGATATATATCTCCATATTTTTGGTGTTCTTGTTTTTTTTTGTGTGTTCAAAGGCTCCAAATTATGTCCAAATGTCTTTGATTTTATCAATTTAACTTAATTGGACATATAACTAATAAAATTTGGCGAAATTGTCACATTCCAGTATGTTAGTCTTAATGTTACTATATAAGGGATTGTACAATATTCCTTTGATTTCATTGAATATATTGTATTGTAGGAAATGTTAGTCTAAATTTGAATATTACTTTAAAGTATTTTTGGGAAGTTTTGAACATTAGAAGGGAAAAATTCAATTAAAAGTGTGGGATAAAATTCAATTAAAAGTGTAGGATAAAATTCAATTAAAACCGGGTTATAATAAGTATTATAACCCGAACCGGGTTATAATAGGTATTATAACCTGGAACCGGGTTATAATGAACCAGGTTATGATTGATATAGAATCCGGATTCGGGTTATACTTATTATAACCCGGACCGGGTTAAATGATCCATTATAACCCGAACCGGGTTATAATACCCATTATAACCCGGTTCGGGTTATAATAGGTATAACAATCCGAACCGAGTTATAATGGGTAATATAACCCGGATTCGGGTTATCTTACCCATTATAACCCGGTTTGGGTTATAATAGCTATTATGTTTAATAATTGATTTCAAGTTTTATAAACAATCATTTTTTCCTTAAAAAACATGTAATCTTGAACTACTCCACAAGAGGAATCACTTAATAAATATCATTTGATTGATTAATTATCACTTAATTTTTTATTTTGAGTTTTTGAATTAATTGAAGCACTTAATAAAAAGTGAATAATAAAAATGATTGATTGAAATTTTTATTTGATTAATGGAATAACTTAATAATTATCATTTGATTGATTAATGGATTCATAATTTTTAATTTTGAGTGTTTGAATTAATGGAAGCATTTAATACGAATGATTGATTCAAATTTTTATTTGATTAATGGAATCACTTAATAATTATCATTTGATTGATTAATTATCACTTAATTTTTATTAACTTGTTAAGTATTTTATTTTTGGTTTACAATGCATAATAATCTAAATGATTGATTGAAATTACATCAATTTATTTATATTTTATACAAATGATATTAATCATTCAAACACAACATTTCTCTTTTCATCTAATATCCACTGTCCATAATCATCAATTATATATTGTGCTGTGGAATACATATATATATATATATATCATACGCCATATCCTTCCTTATTCTAACGGCATCCTCTTTCGTTTGGTGCGACTTCCATTCATGATCCTGAGACTTGATAAGGTCGTGGATAAACATTGCACAATACGCTCCACAACTATTGCTGCATAAGTATGAAGACATGTTAGATGATTATTAAAAGTGAATAATATTCGGACTATATTTTAAACAAAAGTGACATCTACCCGTCAACTTGCTGAGGCACATTTTCCATATTGACACGTGCCACGTCCCATCTATTTTTCACAGGTGGTGTAAGTCCTTCGCTATGCTCATAAAATCCAATCGACCGTAAGATGACCGGCATAAAAAATGCAAGCGGCTGCAAGACCTACCTCCATTGCTCAAAGTTTACTGCTTGCATAGAATCATACACCACTATCTTCTCCTCTCTCAGGCACACATTACAAATGACCCAATGCATCTGAGATAAACAATAAGGGAGTAGCACCTACATTTTCAAAACGTTAATCGTATAAGACCAATGTGAAGGATAAATTAAATAAAAATTAATAATATACACATAATGCAAAAATTATTAATTCTGCAATCAAACTTACATTTCTGTAGATTTCCAAGACATTTTACTGTCAGCCAGGCCAGTAGCACAACTTTGCCAGGAATTCGGGACAACAGCTGTCAACGGATCAAACTCTTTATTCAGTGTGGTGTATTCAGCATTGAAAACGCGCACTATATCCGTCTGTAATCATTAAAATTAAACATGTTATTTTGAAATAAATTAAATTAATTAAATAAACACGATCTAAACCTGTAACAATTAAAATGTAAATACTTACAAAAAAGTTTGTCCTGTGGACTGCGTATCTACAATCAGTTGCCTCGTCCCACCACCCGCAAACTTTTGCTTTTTTCCTAAGGCAGCTCAAATACGCATCAATATGAATCCCCGTCAACCACTCATTCATATTCTCGATAGTACGAAGCATATCCGGGGTGCATGGCACCGGATATCCATCAATAATGCGTCTGAAAAAAAAAAAGAATTAGACTATATTTTATTACATTAGTAATTAAATTAAGATAATGTAATATTATTTTTTATTCATACCGGAGATTCAAAGAAGCAGCTTTGTACTCCGTGTAGACATCGGGTACAGTCTTCGCCACCTACTCTGCCATATCCTCCATCACCTGCTCCACCACTTTCTTTGATTCTTTCTTTTTCTTTTTCGGGTGTATGGGATCCGTGTATGGTGTCCTACAAGATGCTGATGGCTTAATTTTTCGCTTGCATCGCTCATGGATAATCCCTCCCTGTAATTTAAAGCAACTCACAATTGTAAATTAGATTTTTAAACTTAATACGTAAGACTATAACATAAAATAAATACAAAATTTACCTAAACATCACCGATGTCTATATCTCTCATCGAGTCATGGATGTGATGATCCCTCTCAGCTCCTGAGTCATGCATATGGATAGTCGGGTCCTGATCAGCAATGTTATGATCCCTCCTTAATCCAGAGTTATGGATAGGGTCAGCAATGTGAGGATCCCTTACTGATCCTGAATCATGGACGTGTAGGTCGTGATCCTGGTCCCGAATAGAGCTCTCAGCAACATCATCATCCATACGCCCACTAATTTGTAGCCGGTCTTCAATTCTTTGCAATCTCTTATCCAATTTTTTCAACATCCTGTTCTGTGATTGCTGCAACCCGACTATATGCTCCAATAGCTTCAGTATCTTGCCCATATTTGTCTGCTGAGGTACCTACATAAATAAAAAATATATAATTATATATAATTTAAACAAAATGTAAAATATAAATAAAATATAAAATATATGTTTATATATAAATGATATAAATTATTATATACACCTAATGTAAAATATAAATCAAATATGAATTATTTTTATATTTAATAAAAATTTATATCATTTATATATAAATATAAAAAACTATATATTTATATATAAATGATATAAATTATTATATACACCTAATGTAAAATATAAATTATTTTTATATTTATATCATTTATATATAAATATAAAAACTATATATTTATATATAAATGATATAAATTATTATATACACCTAATTTAAAATATAAATTATTTTTATATTTATATCATTTATATATAAATATAAAAACTATATATTTATATATAAATGATATAAATTATTATATACACCTAATGTAAAATATAAATCAAATATAAATTATTTTTATCAAATTCATACTCGAGAGTGAGATGGTCTAACGGGCGAACTGCTCCTCGGTCATACATCATGCACACTTTTCGTTCTCGGCTCCCTCTCTTCATACTTATCCTCTCTCTCCTCCTCGTCCTTCTCTTCCTCCTCTTCCTCCCTATTTAACATATTCTCACTCACTGTCTGCTCATCATCATCATCACCCTTATTATCTTCACCCCCTCCACCGCCACTTTTCCACACTTTCTCTCCAACCAAATGCTTGGCATTGAAGGATCTCCAATAATCCATCTCTCTCTCATCATCAGTGGGCACAAGAATCTTCTTCGATGCAATACACTACAATACATGTATATAAATATAGTTAGTATATTAAACGCAAAGGTAGTAAACAAATTAAAAAAATTTAGATTAATGTAGACACTTACAAAGTGAAGCTCATTCCTCCAATTATTTGCATCATTTCTAATCCTCTTATTACAATGCCAATTCCTAAACCTTGGCAAATCCACATCGCCTGCTATTCTGTTCCCTACTTTATTGTCTAAGTATGGGAACATTTCAACAAGCCACCACTGTAATGCATATTAAACAAAAACAAATATATATCATTACAATATATAAATAAATATATATTTAAACAATTTTTTGTTAATTAAATTTGTGAAAGTTTAAAAAGCCAACAAAAAAAGGGCAAATTGCACAAACCTCCCCTGAGGTTTGACGAAATTGCATAAAAATGACGAAGTTTGGGTAACTCGCACGGACACTACCTGAGGTTTTAAAAACTCTAAACAAACCTCCCTTACCGTCAGTCAACTACGGTTAAATCCTGACGGTCAACGGTCAAAAGTATGAAAAGACAAAGATACCCTTTAGGTCAAACTTAAAGTCAATATTTTATTTTTTTAAATTTAAAATTAATAAAAAATCTTTTTAATTTGATTAAAAAAAAAAAGAAAGTTAAAATATATATATATTTTTTAAAGAAGTTGGTCTCCATGGGAGACCTTGGTCTCCCATGGACACCAAATCATTGTCTTCGGCGATGGAGACCAATTTCATGGTCTCCATCGCCCGAGACCAGTCTGGTCTCCAGCGTTGGTAGCTGGAGACCAGAAAAAATGGGTGGTCTCCAGCGCAGGAGACCACCGTCTCCAGCGTTGGAGACCATTTTATCTGGTCTCCAGCACGCTAGATACCTGATGAAATGAAGGCGGAGACCAGTTTGGTGGTCTCCATGGGAGAGGAGACCAGTGGTCTCCATGCGCGTCTCCATTGCTGGAGACGCACCTGGAGACCAGTGGTCTCCGTCGCCGGAGACCACTGGTCTCCTGGCCTCCATGGCGATGGAGGCCGACAGAGACCACTGGTCTCTAAGTCTCCCTCGCGGGAGACCAGATCTGGCCTCCGACGATGGAGACCAGATCGTCGGGGACCAGATCTGGTCTCCAAAGGGTGATTTTTTTTTTTTTTTTTAAAAAAAAAAATTCATAAACTTTAAGTTTTTTTATTTGAGTGATATTTGATTTGATGATGATGAATGATTTTGATGATGGTGGTTTGAAGAAAATGATGGAGATGATGATTTTGATGAAAAATAAGAGATGGATGATAAAAATGATGAAATGGAGAAGAGGAAGAGGAAGATGATGATTGAGAGGTAGAAGATGAAGATTTTTTTTTAGGGTATAAATATTATATTATTATTTTTTTAATTTTTTTGTTTATTTATTAATTAAATTAATATATATTAATTTAAAATATTTATAACGTGTGTATTGACCATTTTACCCTCGACAGTTTTGACTTGACATAAGTTGACTAATGGTTGACTAACAATAGGGGAGGTTTGTGTTGAGTTTTTGGAACCTCAAGGGAGGTTAGTGTAGGTTACTTAAACATCGTCATTTTTGTGTAATTTCGTCAAACCTCAAGGGAGGTTTGTGCAATTTGCCCAAAAAAAAAAGTGTTGCTTTGACATGGTGGGTAAGTTAAATTTAATGCCTATTTTTTTTTTCAACTTTTTAGTTAATTAATTTGTTTAACATGAATAATATTATTGATTTTTCTTGTTTAATATTTTAATTATAAAATACATTAAAATTTGATATTGGTGTAATATTTTAACAATGTTTAAGAGTGATCTTTAATTAGCACTTCCTCTCACATAACAAAAGTGTTTGCGCATTTTCATTCTCTTAATGGTGACTTTTTAAAAATTCTACTAAATACATTTTTTAAAACTTTATGTGAGTAATTCATTTGAAAATAAATAACTGAACTAATGTTTTAGTTATGCAAACAAATTAAGAACCATGAATAAATATATATTTAAACAATTTTCATTCATAATAATAATAAGCATATAGTAAGTGTTGTACTTGAAATGCCCAAACAAATCCGTATAGATTAACCGTTCGTCCGTGGATAAGACGTTCCTCAATAATCACCTGTCTGAGGTGATGGAGAAGTATACTATATGCCAATGTACCCTATGGGAACACATTCCACACTTCTACATCCTCTATCATGACCCACAACGCCTTATCCACCCCTTGACGCTCATCTAAACCATAAAATAACTGGAAAGCTATGACTAAATTAGCCAACTTCAAAGTGTCATCAACATCTAAATTCGTCCGTGACTTGATCATCAGTACAATAGCTTTCACTGATGGTGGAATTCCTTTGAACAATCGCCACAAAAGACTTTTCTTATCATTTTGTCGTGCCTTTATGGTATTTACATCGATTCGCCCGAATTGCAGCCCTGTTACCAATAAAAATTCATGCTTTCCAAATCTATATGGTCGCCCTCCAATTTCAAACCACATCTCATCAGGGCTAGCACGAGGAATTTCTAACTCCCTAGCAAGAATAGTTGCAATCAAAGGGCAAACCAACAACTGATTATGAGATATTTCCATAAAATGTCTGAATGGGGTCATGCCCAAAAATTGCTTGAGGAGTTCTCTTTTTTCAAGAGCTGCTTTTAGACCAGCAATCTCTTTGAAACTGCAATGCGTACTCAACGACATCTCATCTGGAATAACCTGTGAACTCCATTTATAAAGGACCTGCATCTATACAAAACAAAAAAATTAATTGTAATAACATTAATTTAATTGACTATTTACTTTAAAATAACACTTAATTATTATTTTGTCCTATTTTCATTAATTTATAAATCTAATTTTAATTAACAAATTAAATTAACATATTACAATTACATTAAATCAAATTTAAAATTTAATTAATTAATTCTTCTTATTTTTTATATTTCATTTACTTATTTTTATTTTTGTTAATTTTAATTTTTATTAATCACATCTATTTCATATTTTTATTTTAATTATTGGAATAATAGATTACATTTCATTTATTTCTAACTTTATTAAATTTTATAATTTATTTAACTTATTTCAAAAACCAATAATAATTATATATTTATTAAATAAAAAACAAAACCCGGGTTTAATTGTGTTTTAAACCTGGTTTTAACCCAAAACCGGGTTTAATTGATGCATTAAACCCAGTTTTGGGTTAAAGCCGGGTTTAATGGATGCATTAAACCCGGTTATGTGTAAAACCAGGCTTAATGCATCAATTAAACCCGGTTTTGGGTTAAAACCGGGTTTAATTGATGCATTAAACCCGGTTTTGTGCAAAACCCAACCTCATTGTCTTCTTCACAAACCCAAACCTCCATTTTCATGTGTTATCCACCAAAATCCAACCAAAACTAATCTAATCTAATCATACTAAACTAATCCAACATCCATAACACAAACAAACTAAATCAACACTAAAAAATTTCACATATAGACCTCAAACTATCAAATGGAGTTTGTCACTTACCGTCAGTAATGGAGGCAGTGATCACGCTCGCTGACGGTTGGAGGAGGTTGATGAAGGCCCGAAATGGTGAGACAAGGCTGGCGATGGGCGGTCGGGCGTAATGGTCGAGCGATCGGCAAGACGCTCGTGGTCGGGCGATCGGCAAGGTTGGAGGAGATCAGCAAGGTTTGGTTGGGTGAAGACTCTCGCCGGCGGTTGGAGGACGTCGGCCAAGGTGCGAAACGAAGAGACAAGGCGACTCGCGGTCGGGCGATCGGCAAGGTTGCAGGTCGGGTGTAGGCGTGGGCGGTCGGGTGATCGGCAAGGTTGCAAGTCGAGCGTGGGCGTGGGCAGTCGGGCGATCGACAAGGTTACAGGTCGGGCGTGGGTGTGGGCGGTCGACGGTGGTCAGCGGTCGACGGAAACCGGGTTGCGATGTTGATTTGAAGCCGGTTGATTTTGCTTTGGATTTGTTTGGTTGATCGATTGTTATGCTTTTGATTTGTTTGGTTGACAGGTTGTTGTGCCATTTCAATAGATGGGGGCAGTTTTGTAATTTCGTGTTGATTTTTTGTTTTGAATTTTAGAAAAACAAGAGTGGTGTATGGTTACGGGTAAAATGGGTAACTTGGGTATAGGAAAATATTAGTTTTTTTGAGAGGTTAAAATTGAATTTTTATAATTTGGTTGTCATATATGAATTTTCAGTTTTTTGATTTGTTATTTTTGGTATTTTTCACTATAATTAATGCTTTTCCAAAAGAAAATCGTTACAAATTATTTTACCTTTTGTAGGTTTATTTATTTATTTATTTATTAAGTTAATACATCAATTGATTTAGAGATTTGTCGGAATTTACTGAGATCAATCACCATTTTTTAGATATTTACTCTTATAATAAAAGAAAATTGCTTTAATGATAAATGAGGGAAATTATCCACAAAACTTGTGAAACATGATTTGTGGAATTTGAGTCCCCCACTGCAAGAGATGATAACTGGTTGGATCGGACAAGATCAAACTTGCCAAATCTAACTCGAAATTTTGATGGGGTGCCCCAAACCCAACCCATGCCCAAAATGAGTCGTTACTTTTTGCCAAAACTCGAATCCAATTAAGGCTGTTTACCCTGAACCCAAACTCGTTTGACCCAATTTAATTTTTAACTAATAACATAATTAATATTTAAAAAACAAATATACAAATAAAAAATATATATTTAAACTTAAAATAATTTAATCTTAACTCCAATATAAAATCACATCTATATAATTATCAATATAAAATTCATAGATAATATAAATTCTTTAAACACACATCATAATCACGATCATAAAAACATTACGAACACGCCTAAATCAAACTACAAACAACACTAGAAACATACATAAATAATTTTTACAACAAACAGTATACAAATAATTACGATTTACAAACAACCACAAATAATTACAAAGCCATACACAAAGACATACACAAATAATTATGTCAAACACAGAGACATACACAGAAATAATTTTGTCAATACAAAAATAATTACTACCAGGTTATCAGGTGGGGTTCAAGTAAAAAAGCTTACCCCGATCTTGACCTGATAATTTGGCTAGGCAGGGTTGCTATCCCAAACTCGCCTCAAATTGAAATTTTGCTACACCAAACCCATCTCAAATAAATCGTGTCATCTCGGGTTTGGATGAGATTTGATAGTTTTGTCATCTTTACCTACCACTGAAGTAAAGAGAGGTGCACAGTCTCTTGAGCTACAAAGGGATATACCCTTTTTAGCTACTTTCTTTGGAAAAGGGATTCACAATCTTGCCTTATATATTGATCTAAGTCAAAACATGCAACGAAAAACTTTGATGGCTAATGGGTTACCAATTGCTCTTTCTTATTTTTACTTGACATTGTTAACAATTAGAGTTTAACTTGGTAAAATCGCGCTCAACTTACTAATTCAATCCAAATTCATTCACATAAAACGTTTGATGGGTCTAATTTTATTAGGTCAAATTACTAATATGTTCTATTATGACCTAATAAATAATAGTTCCATTTTGGGTCATTTTAAGCTCGTGATGACCCATTAATTTTAATAGTGTCATTTATTTTATTTTAGAATTTGAATTCCTTATCCAACCACTAACCTTATACCTCAATTAAAACCTTTGGATTAATTGTAAAGATAGTTATTGAAACCAATCCAATAACTTTAATTGAGAAGTAAGATTAGCGAGTTGACGAAATAGTTATACCCTTTATTTTAATGTTTTCGAATTTTTGCACGTTGAAGCTTCCTAACACCACATGGTGAAGCAAGCTATCCCCAAGAAACAGAAAAACCTTATACCTGAACGGTCAAAACAGACAAGAGTGAGTAAGTAGTACATTCTAAGAGTCTATTACGGAAGAAAATAACAAAATTATTAACGTTTAAAACCACCACAGACGCAAGAATGACACGGGCTCAACTCAACCCCAAGCGACTGATCCCCAAAATAAAGAATGGAAGTTGATGTTATACCATTGAAGGGCCCTTCCCTTTAGTCTCCTCAGTTTGTTTCAATCCAATTAACAGTAACTAATAAACAAACCCCCATCAAAAGTTGATGCATACTATCATAAATGTCACTCAACAGCACAACCATATGCAGAAACTCATCAAGAAATTAATAAGGGCACAAAATTTAGAAAGCCACATCTATAAAATAGAAGAATGACAAGAAAGGGCAACTAGTTAACCATGGTATCATTGATAAGTTCAATTTTGACAAAATCTCCATATTAGCACGACCAGAAACAACACTAGTAATGAAATCATCCATAACAAACATAAGAGATAATGAAATAAAAAACTAAATTTCTCATTCTCGACTGATGCACAAAGCCTCTATTAACTTTAGTACCTCCTGCCCAGTCCACCTGCACCCCGACCGAAAGATGGAGGAGGAAGCATAGTCTGGGGCTCAACCTTAACAAGCCCCGGAACGTCAGTCATACCAAGAGCAGCAAGCATGTCCAGAGTTTCCTTGTCAACCTTAATCTCATCAATCTTAATAGCTGACTCATCAGGAACAAAGTCCATGCGACGTTCACGCTCTTCTTCTTGCAGCTTCAGTGAGATGCCACGGACTGGTCCTTTCTGAATCCTCTTCATCAAGTGAGTTGAGAAACCAGCAATCTTGTTACGCAACCTCTTTGATGGGATTATCGCAACCTCTTCCAAAATCTTCTTGTTGGTGTGGAAATCCAAGGTCATCCTAGAGTAGTACCTCTCAATCACCTGACGGGATGACTTCTTCACAGTCTTAGTACGAACACGACCCATCTCTTATATTTAGTTTGTTCCTGCAAAATGGACAAGAATGTGGTTTGTGTTAAATCCTAGACAAGGGAGAGACAGAATGCTCTATGATCCTCATAAAATGATTCAGTTTTTCGATAAGGGAACTCATAAAAAAGGATAAAAAGAAAGAAGAAAAAATTCAGAATGCAATCCAGCTACTGTTAATATCTTGAGAAGCAATGACATCCCCTCATCTTCAAAAAGCAAAAAAGCCTATAGAATACTTTATTTATGAACAACTAAGGGCATGTTTGGCTCTTCCTGTTCGAGCCAGAGAAAATTCCATAACCATGAGCAACCAGTCATCTGGCTGGAAACAACACTCACTATGAAATCACATGGAAAAACAAAACCAACAAAAACACTTTTTTTTTTCCAAAAATACATATAGCTAAACACAAATTTCCTTGTTCTAATGCCATCATAATTTAATTCACTTGTTCTCAACATCATCCCCTGTAACATAAATTAACTGAAAATAAATCAATATCCATGTTCTCACACTGTACAACCAATTGATCAAAGCAACACCAGTGCACATAATATAAATGACAACAAATTTTACTATATGTTTTCTAAATATATATTTCAATTGTTCTTCTAACAAAACTAGCCAGAATAGTGAAAAGGCCAACAACAATACTCTGTTTGGCGACTGATAAATAGCAAACAGAGAACAAAAAGTTCCAAAACATTAGATCTCCAAGCTTGAAAATAAAAGGAACCCATATGACAAAAACAAACCTTGAAGACGGACGGGTATGAAGACACAGGGAAGCTCGAAAGAGATGGCGAGAAGCTGCAGCACCTCAAACCCCTTGCAACTCCTGAAAATATAAGGAGTTAGGGTTTCGAGTTTTGGTTTACAGATCCCTTCGCAATAGTTTGGGCTTGTGAAATCTGGGCCCAAGCCAATTTTCATTCAACACTAAAATTGGGCCACGTAGATGGGCTTGTCAGCTCTTCGTGGAAGCCAATGTTGTTGCTGTTAAGTATTATTTCTCCTGCAGCGGAAATCACAAAAAATTAACTCACGGAAGAAAATAAAAAATCATTTCTGACCAAAAAATGTATATATTATCATTTTTATTTATTTGTCTTTTTTTGAAATAATTTTTATTTGTTTGTTTTTTGAAGGGGGAGGGGAACTGAACAAAAATTATTATCATTTTTATTTAGGTATTTCTTTACCGGGTAGAGGAACTGAACTTGAGACTTTGGTAATGGAGAGATGTAGTTATCAGTCTAGGGGTGGCAAAACGGGTTGGCGTGTTGAGTCAAGCTGAATTCAATTCGATTCATTTATAGATTCGATCAATTCGACACAAATTTGTTTCATAAACGGGTCAATATTTTTGGATTCGACACGAATTTGTTTGGAAACGAATGACACAACACAACACGATTAATTCGTTTATTACTTAAATTATAAAATGATTCAAACTCATTAACAAATTAACCCGTTAATTCGTTTAACCTGTTTAACTCATTTAAACTCATTTAAACAGACATGAACAATGGTGATTCCAACACAACCATAGCCAAACCTCAAAGTTTCAAATACTTCTAACTAAGCTCAACAAACTTTTATATAGATTACATCACCAAATAATAATTTCAGATCAATCAAGCACACCCAATAAATTTAAAAAAATAAAATGAAAACCAAAATCAAAGTACAGAAAACATAAAAGAAAATGAAACAGGTTGTGGATCTAGTGGTGGAGATGGTGGATATGGTGGTGGAGCCATAGAGAAGGGGTGACGACTGTGAGGGAGAATGGGAGAAGCAGCGACAATCGTGATAAAGAATGGGAGAAGCGGCGGCGACCATGAGGTAGAAGCGATTGTGGTGACGATCATGAGGGAAAAAGGGAGGAGTGGCTACCGTAAGAGAGAAAGAGAGAAATGGCGATGACAGTAAGGGAGAAGCGCCCGTGGCAGCGACTGTGAGGGAGAAGGAGAGGAACGATGATCGTGAGGGAGAAGCGACGACTAATGACCGTCAGGGAAAAAGGGTGGTGATTGCCACTTGCATATATGTACTAGACTCTCCATTGGGCCCATTTGGAACTGGCTAGTGCCAACCCGTTATTGTCCATTTCTTGATCTGGGGCCGTAAGACTCAATTACATAGCCCTCTTACATTTAATATAATAATGTCAAACATCCCAACTTAGTGAGGTGTCTTTTGATAAATAAATATATATTAGTGATGATTTATCTCACTTGCTATATGTTATATAAATTCAATTGACATGTGCTAAATTAGCATACAAGTTAGAATATGAGTTGATATATACTCCATGTATCAAAATTTGTTGTTATGAGTAATACTAATTATAATCTCACACAATTAAAAGGATCATCACTTTGATTTTCTCTTTTATTGTTTCTTTTTTTTTTTTAATAATAAAATAAAACAAAATTAAAAAAAAAAATATATATATATATAGTATTGTATGTTATAAGTAAGTGATATTTATGTAAACAAATGGATATGCGTTAAACTCACAATCATGACTCTCTCAATTATAATTTATTTAGCTTTTTCTTGTTGTTAGATATACTTCAATATTTGTTGTTAGTACACTTGCTTTATAAAGAGCGAACTTAAGCGAATTCGTGTCGTAATCGTATCAACCCGCGATTCGTTTAAACAGAACCAATTTAATTAATTTAATAAACGAATTAAGCGGGTTGACACAATTACGACATGAATTCATTTAACTCAAACCCACAACTATTTATTTTTAGCGAATTTGTGTTGACTTATCGTATTGTAATCCATATTGCCACCCCTAATTATCACCCATTTGTCTGTGACCACAAATTTATATTTATTTCATGTGTAACATCATATTTAAAATGTTTTTCCATTTGATTTGAAGGGAATAAAAAAAATCCAATTGCTCATAAGGGTATTGGCGTGATGATCACAAAACACTTGTTCCATTTTCTTTCAGAGATCACAAGTTCCTCCAATTAGAGAGTTAATTTTCCTTACTCAATGTGGGGTTTCTCTCTCCTTACTAAGAAGGGAGTAGAATCTAATTGTTATGGTCTGGATTGTTCTTTCGAATCAATATCTAAATAATCTTACAGTTGTAATTATATTTGTAATATAAAAAAAAAAAAAAATCCAATTTGAACCGACCCAACTTTTGAATGTTTTATGTAATGCTAACCAATTTTTGTTCAATACTTTATCTCCAAATGAAGACCTGATTTGAACTCTATATATAATAGAAAAAAATAATAAAAAAAATTTATAACTTAAAGGACCTAAAATGGAAGTCGATTATTTTTAAAGCATAAGATTAGATATGATAAGATTAGGCTGCGTGAGCATTAGGAACCCGATTCGATGATCAGACCCAACCATTTTGACAGGATCGGGTCCGGTTGACTTTAAAAAAGATCGGGTTGATCTAGACAACCCCATTGTTTTTTGGGTTGGGTCGGATTTTATGGTAACCCGGGCAACTCATTACCACAGTACATAAACAAAATAAAGACCTCCACACTCCACTCATTCTTGCTTTCTGACTTCGTTCATCTCCACTAGCTGGTATCTCTACTCTCTTTTCTTGCTTTTCATGTTTTCTGCATCTGGGTTGTCTGATTTTAATTTGTTATATGATGGTTATGGTAGCCTTTTCATTGTTGTGAGTTTGTGATATGTTTTCATCTGTTGGGTTGTCAAAATTTGTGATTTTGTTTGTTCAAGTGTCGTTTTGGAGTCAAATGTAGGACTGTTATTAGTTTTGTTACTAACTTTAAAGTTTGTTGTCTGCTGAGTTTAGGAATTTAGGTATGTTTAATCTGCTGTTTGTTGTTTCCTTGCTTTTCATTTTGTTTTTGTTGAGTTTGCTGTTTTGTGTTTAAATTCTTGATTATCGTTGCTTTTGTTTTTAAATGTTGAGAGTTTGCTGTTTCAAAAGTTAATGTTGTTGGTTTTGTTGTTGACTTGTTGGTTGATTGCAAATCATATATATATATATATATATATCGTTTTTATTGTCTTTTCAATTTTCCATTTACTTATGTTTATCATTTTCTTTTTCATTTTTGTTGACGGATTGATTAATTTTTGTAGGTATCTTGTTGTAGTGTAAAGATCTCTACTGGACTGGATTGATTAACCTTTTGTTGGTGGATTGAATAATTTCGACTTGTTCTGTGTAATGTTGCCTCTTTTGATTCCAGAACTACATATATGCTTAATTACTTCTGTTTTTATTTTTTCTTTGTCAATAAAAAAGGATGCTTGGTTAAATAAATGCTCAGCTCTATGTCAGGTTCTTCACCAGCTGTGTTAAGGCTATGGAGACCGGCTGCTCAGCGAAATTTGAGGAATCAGTGGTCCAAACTCGCCTCCCTTCGACAGCAGTGGGCCTCTGCTTCTTCAACTGCCAGGTCCCATGCTACTTCCCTTGTCAACTCCTTTCTATCTCTAAGGTTTCCTTCTTTTCTCTTTTACTGTTCTTTCAGGATAAATTTTATTTTATTTTATTTTTTGAGATATATGTGGTTTAAATTGGTTCTAAGAGTTGAGTTATATTGTTTGGATTTCGATTAAGGTACATGCCATCTATGGAACTAGGAGTTCTTAGTGATATGCCCGATATTCGAAACAAGGCTTCTCTCAAATTGTTTAAGCAGCTGGTAACTGTCTTTTGGATTTTAATCACTTTGCATTGCATGATTAGTTTTCAATTAAGGCTTTTTTAATCTACTTTTCTTTTCAAAATAATTACTTTGCGTAACCTTAACGACATGAGATTGATATGTCTTAGTTTTCTGTGCATTTAAATGTTAATGCTTTCCTATTGTTCCACATAACGAGTAGATATGAAATTCTCTATTTAGGTTGTTTAAGACTTATACAATGTCTTTTAGACTGAAATAGTTGGATAAGTTTAATGTTAATGAACATTTTGTTGTAGATCACTGTATTATCGTTTTTGGACTTTCAGGATTAATGTGACAAATTATAAATGGTTAATTACTAGTTTAGGATGAAGGGTCTTTATGTTCAGGCATCATGGACAATATTAAGGATGATTAATCTAATGACGTAATCAGATATGGTTTTCAAAATATCATTCTGTATAAATTGATTTTAGTCTGATGATAATAGATTTGCATTGATAAATGTCTCCTATTCTTTCTAAAGACCAACCCAGTTAAACAGTTTCATGTTTATGGTGTGCTTAAAAAAGTTGACCAGAAGGCTATAAGATGTAAGTGGCAACAGCAACAACTGAAGGTCTTAAGTCTGTCATCTGAACTCATTGAATTGAAATTTCTTGTTCCACTTGCAACTGTCTTTCATATGTATGAAAGTACTTACGAAATCTTCTTTCAGGAGCATTATCGGAGCAAACTTTTATCATCGTACAAGGATATGGTATGCTTCTCAACATGTACTTTTAGTGTCATTTTTTTATTTTTATTTTTTATTTTTTTTATAGGATAGGACACTTTAGTGTCATTTTAATTCCATATATCTGAAAATATGGCGTAGGAATATAAATGTGAGCTTAGGACTCCTTTAGGATACCTAGCAAGTTGGCTCTGCAGAAGAATCTTTACCTAAGTCATTTCGAGATAATAGAAAGGATAGAGGAAATAAGAGAGGCTGACATTTATAGTGGTTAACTATCTGTTTTTCAGTCTATATATAAAATGGTTACTTGGAAGATGGAATTATGGTATCATCCTTACTAATAACTACAATCTCCTTTCAAAAGGGATGGAAATGTTGATCTTGTTAGTATGCCTTAAATATAAAACATAGCATAAAGTAGAAACACAGGTACAAGCACTCAAAACTTAATTAACTACTAGTACTTATTGTAGATTTTGTCCCTGTTGGAAACTAAATTTATAAGTTGTAATCTAGAATTGAAATATAAAAATCATTATTCAACCCTTACAATTTGTTTTGGGGCATACTGTAGATGGACAATATCTGGTCTTCAAACATAGTAGAATTATATGCAGTTCGATTTTAACAAGGTTTTTTACAGGTGTCTGTGGTTAATGACATGGTCAACAGTAGCAGATCCATGAGATGTTTTCTGAAAGGACCTAGCAGTAGTCCACTTGTGCAATTTTCTAGTTTGTCAGAGGATACAGATGACAATGGTGATGGTGGAGGAATACCGGTCTTTGCATTTTTGTCAGTCACATTGTTTGGTATTTACCTTATTTTCACCTCTTATAGACTCTAATGTAATGTTTGTGAGTTTTTAAGGCTTCAGTTATTTTAATATTTCAAGTATTCTTGAGGCTTAAATTGTTAAGTATGTTTTAAGAGTTTGAAAAATGCACTGCCCCACCTCACTGTATCTTGATTTCATGCGTTGATGGAGCCATTTGTCAAATGTTCAAAATCAGAAAACTGAGGTGGTAGCTTTGTGTAACATCATTTTCTCTCAAGTCCCATAATTATTTTAAGTGATTTTAATCTTTGAATGGCCTCAGAGAAATTGGCTGAAGAGCTTGTTGAGATGTTCAAATTAGAATTGAATTTGAAGGTAAATCCCTCTTTCAATTTCTTGAGTTTGAAAGTTTTACATTTGGACGTGTTGTAAATTAGGTTTTGGTTTTTGTGACTATCTTGTATTCTTTTTTGTGGTGCTTGGCTTGGGCAGCGATTGCTTGTGATGGAGTTGCTATCCATTAGTTGTGAAGCATCAGAAGTCAATGAGTCTTGCTGGTCAAATGAGCTTTATCCAGGAGAATTTGATTGTCTTAGAATATGCAACTTGTACGAAACTTGTCAGCTGGTTACCCCAGGATTGAAGGATTGGAACTCTGATAGGCCTACCAGACCATGTAACAATCAACCAAATCAGGAGATGTTGCAGGTACTAAGTTCATTTTAATATATACTCAAGAACATGGATTTAATGATATAGACACATCTATGTTCAATTTCTTAAGGAATCATTTTGATTCATAAGATATCATGGCATAAACTGGAAGTTAACCCAATTCATGTGACCTTGAAATAGTAACGGAGGGAAGTGTTAGTTCTTTTTTGTTCTTGTTTCCTAACAGTTACAGGAACTTGTTTCTCAGCCTTTGTCTCCAGCTTATTTCTCTTCTTTGCAAATCTACAGTCCTTGCGTAGAGTCAAACTGTAATTTAAACTATTTGATGTAGGTATTTAAATAAAATTTCACATCTCCAAATCCTCAAATCCAACTGCAACAATCAGTAGCTTGAAGTTCCTTAGGGTGAGGTCAAATCATCTGTGTATAAAATAAAGTCATTATATTAACATTCGTTCCGTGCACAAGATATATCTGGATTTCTTAATTGTCTTATATTGCAGGTTTATCTGACAACTTGGCTTGCAGAAGTGAACATAGATACTCATAGGTAATGATAAAGGTGTAAATAATACCAAGTTAATATAGCTGCATAGGTTTTGATAGCTTCTTTCTTTTTACAGGGTCAATGAGATATTCAATCAAATTGGGGAAGAAATGCATGTAAGCCTATTGTGAGCATCAACTGTGTAAAATGTGTTATCATTCTTTATGATGTTCACCAAAACCCTCATAGACCGAATGAAGGTTGTGCTGCTTGCACTGGTAATATGTTAATCCCCACTCTCGCAGAACTTACTGTACTCCAAAAAGGGGCATGGTTGTTTAGTCGCTGTGATCTTTGAGATCGTGGAGAAATCCTATCGTACTGACTGAAGCAAACGATCGCCATTGCTGATTTGTAGTTCCGGTGGAATTTTGTATGGCTTATACCAGATAAGTTTATGAAGACATACAACTTTGTGGTATATTCTTGTCCACAAACCTGTATATTAGGGCTTGTACCTGAGTTGAAGTGATTAATATCTCATATTACTCATTGAAATTTACAATTTCTTCTGTTTGCTTCGTTTTTTGAATTTAGATGCTCAACAAAATGGGCCAGTTAACAATTAATAGGTTTAGAAAAAAAATGAATTTATCAGGTAATTAACATTACATGTGAATTGTGAACAAATGAGGTCATAGATTGATATTATACAGGTCATATATATTGATCAATGACAGAAATTAATTTGAATTAAATCAGATATGCTACTGTTCATATGTTGATTCATTTTTATTAACTAAAATTTTATACAACCCTAGGTGTTTGGGTGTAGGTTAACCCAACCTGTGTAAAATTAATGAGAAGAACTTTCATTATAGTCCCTATATTTTTAAAAAGTCTAAAATTTTAACTATAAATTTTAAAGCGATCCAATCTTTGTAAAGTTTTATAAATATATTAATTTAGTTCCTCTAATTAAGAAATTAATGGTTAAATGTAAAAAGTTAATTTTGCCTTTTTCTAAATTTTAAATAATAAAAAAGAAATAATTTAAAACCAATAACAAAGTGACGCATCACCATTTTATAAATTAACACATAATTATTTATGTATTTAAAAAAAAAGGAAAAAAATGTTTTTAAAAAAAGAAAATTCCATATAGTGGAAATTGAAATTGAATTTCCACTGTTGATGAAGACTGAATGAATCTCCACAAATATACAAATCTCCATCATCAAACAAAGGAGGCCCCTACAATAAATCTCCATTGCAATGGAGATCAACTATCAAGGACCTCCATCACCATAAAGGTAAATTTATAAGGACCTTGATCGCTAGATGATGGAAGTCCAATGAGACCTCCATGGCCCAGCGGACCTCCACCATAATTATAGAGGTCCCCAAGTAGATATCTATAGCTCAATGACAGAGGATAGAGACCCACTGATGGATAAGGGTAGGTTTGGACTCCTTGATTTTTTATTTATTTTTTATTTTTAAATTAAGATCATATCACAAGCATTACCAGTTCTAAATTAAAAAAACAGTTGGACACATATCTTCTCCATTTTTTTTTTTACTTAAAAGCTCTGTCCATTTTTTTGATGATATAATTTACTTAAATGATTTATCCATTCCTTGTTAAAGCATGAGACAAAACCTATCATTTTCAAGATACAAACATTATTTTACTAATTAATGTTAGGCACAATTAATTTATTTTTATTATATTCCCATGCATTCTTAATATTAAGTGCAAGTTATGTCGTCTTGACTTACTTGATTTGACTTTATAAGTAATAAATAATTTTTATATATAACTTTTGCAAAACTTATATTATTTATATTGTTTATCTTGCTAGATTATTAATATGATGCTAATAAACTTATTTTACTACTTCACAATTTAAAAGTTTTTTTTTCTTTTTTTAAATTTGTTCCTAGTTGTTATAGATTGATTTTGTTTGACATTAATATAAAAAAATAAAATTATTAGGAAGTATGTAAGTATTTGAGTTTAATTATATAAATTGCTAATGGTAGTTTTAAAAGATAAGGAGGTTCTAATTTGATTTACAAAATTATGATATGTTTTAATTAGTATTGTATAATAAGACTAAACGATAATTAGTATTATATTTTATTATTTAATAATGAGATTTTCAATAATATTACATTCATTTTGTCTCAACTTAAATATTTATTTTTGTCTTGATCCTTCTCAAATAATATTATTTTAAATTTTTTAGTTATGTATTTGTTAATGCCACCCAACATGTTTTTCTGCAAATGTAAACACTAACCAGCATCACTTAGCATTTGCCCAAACATGCCACCTAACTCTCCCCTCCGAATAATGTCAACACCAACCATCAGCACCAACCAATACGGCATAAGGTTCATGCCACCCGACATGCCCATATATTGACTTGATTACGCCTGTATTATGCACCGCATACGTACACTTAACTATGCCCAGATTCACTCATTTGAAGTAATTAGTGTCCTCTTCAAGAGGTTCTCTAAGCACATTTACTTCTCAATCTACTCTAAGGTATATATGTATAGATGTATATGACCTCATGGTTTTTCCCTCTATCACTTGATTGATCTCCCGAGTTGTTTTTGCAAAACATGGAATCCTCTCGTCCATAATCAAGATGTCAGCTACAATGGGCATCATAATTGCCTTAGTTTATATAAAGAACTCATAACCAAGAATCAACTCAAAATCAAGATAAGGCACCACAGTCATGCTAATATGCCTTTGCCAATAACACATCCTTGTAGTGTCAAAAATTCTCAAGCCTAAAATGAAAGCCCAAAGCTTGTTGAAATAGACTAGCTCAGTATGTCGTTCGACCCATGCTAACGGTCTAATGCATGTTAAAAGCGGACAACCCAACAATTTGGTTAATCCAGTCCAAGTTAGGTTTATCTCTTTAAATGAGAGTTGACAGCTTTTAATCAATTGTAACGAAAGTTGCATTAACTCTGTAACTGACATGACATTAACCATGACATTTACTTTGTAATCGACATGTTATTAATCGTGTATTTATTTATATAACGAACATCATTATAAACTCTATAACGGACATTGTAATAAATTCTGTATGGACACTTTAATAAGTTTCCATGACTTCTTTTTAACCTATAAATAGAGGGGTCATTAGAAGAAAGAATCATATTCCAACCTTTCTTGCTCATCTCTAGCAAACCACTTGAGGTTTCTCTTTTTCTCTCTTATGTCTTCATTTTTTTACTCTAGATTTAGAATTCCTCTGTAATAGATCCAGTTTGGTGGCATGAAAGTATATGTCTAGAAAGAGTTCTGGCTAGAAAATGCTTAATATTTAACTGTGTCTATTGTGACCGACCTTTTTTTCCTAATAACTTACTTGGTGTACTATTCATTGTCTACTTTCATTGTTCTATTATATGGGGTTTTGCCCACTGACACTCAATATCTTAGTATTCCTACTTCGTTCAGTCTTCAGGTCAAGATGGTCAAGACTCCGATGGTCTTTCATCTTTTTCCTTCTTTGACATACTCCTTCCAATCTGACAACGCTTTATAATTACTGTACTCTCGTATATTACAATTAGTTTATTAACTTGAGCGTTAAAGTGTTTTCGATCGGTATTCCACCAATGTCAAGATCACCGGCATTCTCTTTGTTTGATTTGTGCAGGACACATATTGTTAGGTTCCAATAAAGTTGACGAATGAGATTCGCTTAAAGTTAGTATGCTATAGAATTCACTCACTACAGTTTGGCATCGTTTGTGGGGAATCTAGCAACTCAATCCAATGCAAGTCAAATCGCTTTTCACACTGTAATGGTCGAATTGCAGAATCAGTCTTACGAAACTCAAATGTCCTCGTTGATGAAATGGAATGTCGACTTACGTCCTCTAAACTAACAAGGTCATGTTATTGATGCTTATCTATTTTTTCTGATGCTTTTCTTTTTTGCATTTAATTTTAATAGTTCAATTGACTCAACATTCACGGCATATGAACAAGAGTATGTGGTATATTGTTCGAGTATTGTCTCAATGTTCACTTAAAAACCTTCATCGTTTCCTTCTTTTATGTTGCATATAAATTAGTTTCTGTTAATTCTATTGTTTTGTTGAAATGATTTTTTTATTTTTATCTTCAAATCCATACTATTGAATTGTTATCATGAAACGTATCTTTGAAATCAAAATGTCTTCTAGACTTTGAACACAATATCATGTTATTGCTGGTAAGAGTAATTATTGGATAGCTATATTTTTTTACACTAGCTCCAGTTTATTAGATTTTTCTTAACTACAGTTGGCTGATTGTGCCTTGAAGAGAAGATAAAGGTTTTTCCTTGTTTATTATAGTTAAGAAGTAGAGCTTTTTGTACATAGATCGTTGATTGTATTGTTGATAATGTGGAATTATTAAAGCAATATCATCTATCATTGCTGTGGTATTAATACTTTACTCTTTATTCCTTTTAGTGCAAAACAATTGGAGTTCATCATGACATGTCTCATGTCTAACTGCCATTTATGGTCTAATTGTGCATAATTCTAGTATTAGTGGCCAACTAATTAGAAATATCTTCTGAGTGTTAATTTAATGCTTTACACTATACTAGGCAGGCTTGGTTATAATTTTTCATGTAAGTCTCTGCTTGTTTCATACCTTCCCATAATCAATGTTAATATTGAATACTTAATTCCTATTAATCATTTGGGGATTGAGTTGCTTTGTTCCTAGTGTAATAAAATTTACTTTGTCAGATTATTTTTGCTCAGAAATAGTCATCCCTTCGCCTTCTATATTGAGTGGCATTTGGAGATTTCACTCTAGACTTGGTTATGATTAAATCTAAGCATTATGGAGATGTAATAATAGTTGCTGCAAGCTTCAATATCAATCCTATAGGTTGGGTACATAGAAAAAAAAAAGGAAAAAGAAAAATGTCTAAGAAAACTTATCAAATCTTAAAGAAGTTTGCTATTTTTGATTTTGGCATTACATTTCAATTCTTCAGTTTCTTTTTAACAATGATGAAGATAAAAATAATTCAGTGGTTTTCGGTCTTTGTTATCATATGGCTATGCCTTCTCTCTATTATTGCAAATGATAGATAATTATTCACATTGTAAGCTTCTATGGTTTATTATCTGCTAATTATCATTTATGGAATTTTTATTCTTTTTATTGGTTTTGACAATTGATTGATTATCAAAAATATCCATTAAACTAATAAGTATCAAGTACGTCTTATTTAGCTTTAATTTGAATGTGACTAGGTCAGCTAGAAGATGACATCAGTCAACATTCGTATTTGGACCTGAAAGGTCCATTTTATTGTTTAATTTCTATAGTTTTGATTGCAATAACCACGCTATTAATTTAACATTTATGGAAGTTTAACGACAATGTGAAATTAGTATCAAGAAGAGCGCTTTAGGAGATATGTTTGACGATTCGACAAAGAAAAGTTAACAAAGCACCCCTAAGACTATGGAGGGTGCGCTTACCAAAACATGAGCATGAATTAGATGGGAGATGTTGCAAATCACTAACCAAAAGAGTCGAGTACCAACAAGGAAAATGATTTGAATAGATTAGTTTACCAAGCGAGCTCAAGGAGCTATTACAGAACAGAGTCACATTCTTAGATGATACTCGGTTACAACTAACTTAGAGAAAAAAGGGAGTGATTCAACTCGCAAACATTGATGTTTGGTTCGAAAACAGTTGACAATTTAAATAGAAGAAAAAACACATGTAGATTGTGCCACAGACAACTACCAATTTCATTACGCAAGTTGGGGATATTCAATAAGACTCCTAATTTAAAATCCTTATATTTTCATTAGTTTCTAACTTGAGCATGGAGGATCATTGGCAAAGCCAAAGACCACTTCTAACAATTTATGGCACAGAAATCATAAAATGGCTTGACAAAGGCTGCATCTACAATATAATGAGTTCTTAGTACAATCATTCGACTTTATCAATATTGTTCGATTCGACAAATGATTCTACGGAACAATTCGACTCAATTACATACCCATGGTTCTCAGGGGGCATTCCTTAATCATGGGATCACATACATGTTGTTCAAGGAGGACAAGACAACACCCAACTTTTGCCACTTCATTTAATCAAAAATGGTTCAAGAGAGGCAAGACAACACCCAACCTTCACCACTTTAGTTAAGTCAAAATAACTCAGACATTTCATTATACAAATTCAATCAACACAATAGTCATGGAGTGCAGTTTTTAAAGTCGTTCCCCATAAACGCACTTTCAAAAGTCATTCCTCGTGAACATACTTCAAAAGTCTTTTCCGACGAATGCATTTTCAAAGTCGTTCAACCCAAACGTATTCTCTAAAGCTGTTCGACTCGAACGTATTCTCTAAAGCCGTTCGACTTGAATGCATTTTAAAAGTCATTCAACCCAAACACATTCTCCGAAGTCATTCCCTACGAATGCAATTCAAAAGTCGTTTCCCATGAACACACTTTCAAAAGTCGTTTCCCTTTGAACACACTTTTAAAAGTTGTTCCCTGTGAACGCACTCTCAAAAGCCGTTTCCCTTGAATGCACTTTTAAAAGTTGTTCCCTTTGAATGCACTTTAAAAAGTCGTTTCCCATGAATGCACTTTCAAAAGTTGTTCCTTGTGAATACACTTTCAAAAGTCATTCCTCGTGAGTGCACTTTCGAAAGCCATTCGCATTAAGGCCGAATGCACTCATTACTTAATCAGCCGTTCACACTAATGCAAGGCCAAACACACTTGATATTCCCTAGGAGTGCTCAATAAGTCGTTCGTATTAATATAAAAATTGAATGCATTTTTGGCATACCTGACAAGCTCTTTTATAACAATATTGTCTGACTCTCTTAGGGTACTGCCATATGAGTTTTTTTTTTCTTTTTTAATCTCGATTGCCCTGAAACTTGAATTGTTAAACAAACAATCAATATAATACTTGTTGATCAAATCTTACTTTCACTATATGAACTATGATACTTAGAGAAAACTCTTACTTTTATATGTAACTTCGATGAAACATTAAATATCTACATCGGTCTAAGTGGCAATAGGATTAGCATTCTCCTCAGTCACATCATCTGTTATGCCACCTTCAATTTCTTTAACAACTTCATCAGCTCCGTCATTCGACCTTTTCACCGTGTTGATAACTGCAGCTTGAGCTCTAGGGTCATCATTTTTTAGCTTGACCCAAAGTGTTTCCAGTTGTCGATGATCTGCTCCCTTCAATCCTTGTGCTTCCCTACAAGGTAATCTCTTATAAGCTCGACAATTATCTTGAAGATGATATTGTTGGTAATATTGGTCTCTTGTATTGTTTTAGCTTCTAATTATTCCTTTGTCGCTCAAAGTTTTTCTTCAAGTTACACTTTCTCTGTTCACCACTTCTCGAATTATTGGCTCATTATCTGTTCCAACTTAGTAGTCTTGTCAACAACCGTAGATGCAGCTCTCTTTACAATGGTTTTAGCTTCCTCGACAACAGTCTTTGCCCTCTTGACAACCTTAAGCTTGCTCTTAAGAGCTTAGATTTCCTAAATTACTTATTTCTAAACTCTTTTGCTACATCCGTGAAAAGAGATTAACATTTGCTCGACCGACATACTGTCAATTCAAAATGTCAAATTTTAGCATTGCTATTCTTAGTGTTGAAAATTATGACAGCCCACCCAGAATGAATAATTGTGCCCTAAGATTTGGATCAGGTTTAATCTAGAAATCAAAACCCAAAATCCAATACCCAATATGTGGTATGAATAATATGAGATTTGGATAATGGTAATCAACTTTCATAGCAGTTGGGATCAGTTACAATTGCTCTGGCAGTTGTTGAAATAAAAATATATATACGTTGTTAAATAATGTAAACTAGTGATGAAAAATAAAGAAACAGTATACAGAATTCTCTTTCTTCTTCTTCTCAGTAAACAATACAAATTTTCTCTGAGCTCTTATACTGTGATTAAAGTTTGCTTTCCATTGTGATTGCTTACTAGACTTGTAGCATTGTTCTTGTTGATCCTACTCCTATTGAAGGTATGTATTTCATCATCTTTTGTAATTTAATCATTGTTATTGATACAATATATTATAAGTTGATGATATTGTTTAATTTATCAATTTATGAGTTCAAATTGATCAATGGTATCAGAGCTTGGTTATAACAGTGCTCGATTTAATTTTTTATTTTTAATTTAATTGTTTGTGAAACAAATATTGTGTTACCGTTTAGCCTTAAATTTTGAAAAAAAATTTATAGAGTATTAGAGACTTGTGTATTGCATGAAAGTGAGTCTAGAAACAGACAATTGGATTTTTGTTTGACTTGAATTCGCTAGAAAATTTGAAGAATTTAAAAGACTCATGTTAAGCATGAAACCCAAAACTTTCTTTTAAATATTAATATTTTAAATCGTTTTCTTTTTGATCCGTTTGATACACCATTAGAATGGGCTCGAAAAAATCTTTCAAACGATATATTATATGACTAATTTCGATGAAAATTGAGTGAGAAATATCAATTTCAAAGTTAAAAATAAAAAATTGAAATCTGAAAAAAAAAATGTTGAAAACGATGAACAGTAACCGAACACGTGTCACCCTAGGAGAGGTCTAGAGAATGCGACATGTCAGCACCAGATGAAGCCACATTCCTGACACGTGTCAATATATAGAGAGCCCACGCATATGCGACGCGACCCAATAATATTAAGCCACTTGTCATACTGCGTGACAACATCTGAAAGTACCATGTGTCAATGTTTTCAGCGAATGAGATAGGGTCACGTGTCACTAGACGTGGCAGCTTCTGGAGTGCCATGTCTTAAGGACGTGTGGTCTCACCAAAAGCCGCCATGTGTTGCGTCGAACCAGTGACGCGTTAGGCGCACATGCGGGCACGCGCAGCCGACGTGCCATGACTGTTGGAGCCTGATAGTGTCACGCACCATCGACAATGACAGTTCCGACCCAAAAAAAAAATATTTTTTTTAATTATTTTTTTATTTTTTTGAGGACTATTAACAATAAAATTTATAGTAAATTTTATTTGTTTAGTTTAATTAAAATAAATTATTTAACATGCTTAACATGATAAATTATTTTGTAGATGACTTATCGTGTTATTCATTATTATTCTGATTTTGATGATGAAATTGAAGAAGTCATTAAGATTGTAGAGAGTCCTGATATCATCGATATTTCTGATGATTCGGTCGACATTATAGTCATTTTAGACGACGAGGAAGGCGTCGAGCCTCCAGACTATGTGTCTTCTGATGCTTCGGCTGATGTTATAGTCATTTCAGATGATGAGGAGGGCATCGAGCCTCCGGACTATGTACCCTTGGATGTTCCGACCGATATCATAGTCATTTCTGATGATGAGATGGATGTAGAGATCATTGAGATCTCTGATGATGAGATGATTGATGTGATAGGGACTCCTGATGATGAGATGGTTGAGGTTATAGACATCTTATCGGACGAGGAGGATCTCGAGATGGATGACTTCTGGCATTATGATGATATGAACTATTTTATGTATTAGCATGCTTGTTTTTATTTTATTTTATTTGTAAATGTTATTAGTATTTGATTTCATGACTTTTATTAAATGATTAGTTCATTCATGTTAGTTAAATTGGAGGTGAATATTTAATATAATTACTTTTGCACTTAATTGAATGATCATTATATTTATCTATCAAAGTGAGTGTTCTTTGTTTAATGTTTAAAAGAATTGGATTGTGCAAAAACGCTTACTTATATATCATGTTTGAAATGTTTAGAAGTGGATGATGATTAAACAGCTTGACTGTTTGTTCGACTCTACTCCTTGCATTCACATATTATATTTGCAGGCGTACGTTTGCTGCAAATGGAATATGAAATAGTACTGTGTATGCTTAGATTAGATATCCTTCACTTGTCTTTAAATAGGATATATTTCAGGAAATGACTTCTGCTTCAAATAATATCATAGCTGAGCTTAACAAGGGTGAGAAGCTGAATGGTGACAACTATGATATATGGCACCACAAAATTCAGTACATCCTTAAAGAGTAAGATGCTCTTGAGACTCTTACAAACACCATGGTACCACCCTAGTCAGGTACATCTGCTCAAGATAGGAGAGACATGGAGGTCTATCAAACTTGGAAAAAGAAGAATAGCATAGCTAGGATTACGATCCTGAGCAGCATGGATGATGACTCATATGTATGTATGAGAAATATGAGACAGCCCAGGACATGTGGATGGCCTTGAAAGACAAGTATGGTGGTACTTCAACTACTAAGTAGAAAAGGCTAACCATCAAGTTTGATACCTACAAGAAGCGCCAAAATCACACAATGAGGCAGCACCTTAGGGAAATGTCAAATATGATGCATGAGCTCAAGTTCGTTGGGCATAATCTCACTGATGAGCAACAAGTACAGGCTATGATCCGGTTTCTGCCCTCTAGCTAGGAGAATGTGAAGATCAACATGACACATAATGATAACATCAAGACTTTTGATGACATTTCACTTCATGTTGAGCTGGAAAATGAGCGCTTGGAAGCGGCTAAGGCTTCCGGTCAGCTTTATATGGTTGAATCCAACAAGCGTAAAGGCTCAGACCTTAAGCGCAAGAGAGGAAAGAATTTTTTCAAGAAAGGGAAAGGTAACCCTAACTTTAGAAAGAATGAGATTGGAAAGCGCAAGAGGAGTAAACGCGTTGGGGGAAAGAAGGACAAGACCAGAATGACCTGCTTCAACTGTGAAAAGTTAGGCCATTTTACTCGTGAATGCACTGAGCCTAAGCAAGAGAAGGTATATTGTTACTCCAATTTGCCTAATTATATTTATGTTTCTAGCTCAATATTACTTACTGAATCTCGTACTTTATGGACTGTAGACTCAGGAGTTACAGACTATGTAGCTAGAGACCGGTAAACATTTGTGGAGTATTGTCGAATCAGTCATGGAACAAGATGGATCTATGTGAGGAATAATTCACACGTTAAAGTGAAAGGAATTGGCACATGCAAGCTTGAATTGTATGATGGCCAGATACTTTATCTCCATAATGTTTTTTTTGCTCCTGATATTCGACGGAATTTGATTTCTATCCAAGTACTATTAAGATTAGGATATGTTTTAAAGTTTTATGGTGATTGTATGGATATTATATTAAATTTTGTTCAAGTAGGTATTGGTTATATGTTAGTTGGTTTTATTGTACTAAATACCGAGACGAACGATTTTAATTATGTTGATGGTTGTTTTTCTCTACTTGCTTCTTCCGATGTTGCAAATGTTGATGCAAATATTTGGCATACTAGACTGAGTCATATAGGTCATGTGAGGATGAATAGATTGGCCAGAGAAGGATTATTAGGTCCATTTAACAAAATAGATTTATCTATTTGTGAAAGTTGTCTAGTTGGAAAAGCAACTAGAAAACCGTTTATAAAATGAACTAGGGCTGACTATCTATTACAATTAATTCATTTTGACATCTGTGATCCGATGAATGTTAGAGCAAGACATGGAGCCTCATATTTTATTACATTCATTGATGATTTTACCCGTTTCGGTCATGTCTATTTGATTTCTCACAAATATGAAGTATTGAATTGCTTTTGGTTATATATAAATTTGGTAGAGAATCAATTGGACAGAAAAATAAAAATTTTAAGAGCTGACCATGGACGTGAATACCTCTCCGAACAATTCAAGGAATTGTGCAATAAAAGAGGCATAGATAGACAATTAACTATTCCTGGAACTCCGTAGCAAAATGGTGTTGCAGAGAGAAGGAATAGAACTTTGTTGGAAATGGTTAGATCAATGATGGCTCAAGCAAATCTCCCAATATCCTATTTGAGAGATGCATTATTAACAGCCACATATATACTTAATCGAGTTCCCAAAAAATCAGTCACTTTTACACCTTATGAGTTATGGAAGGGTAGAAAACCAAACCTAAGTCACCTGCGACCTTGGGAATGTGTAGATTATGTACATGATTTATCAAATAAATATGGAAACTTGAGTGCAAGAGGTAAAAGATGTATCTTTATTAGATACTTTGTGCACTTCAAATGATATGTACTAATCGGGGAGCATACAGATGGAATAGTGACTAAATTAGAATCACGAGATGTCAATTTTCTTGAAAATGAATTTCCTAGCAGAAGTGAGATTGATAAAGATATTCGATTTTATGAATTGGATGATCAAGAAAATGGTGTGCATTAAAATACTCATACAGAGGTTATTAAAAATGTAATGGGACCATCGATCCATAGTGGGAGCAATATGATAGATTCGCCATCTCGCAGAAGCAATCATAAGCTAATTCCATGTCGTCGATTTGAGATTGAAGGGGAAGTGTTTATGATTGCTTCACATGATAGCGATGAGCCAAGAAATATGAAAGAGGCTCTCAACTCATCTGCTAAAGAGTTATGGATAAAAGCCATGCAGAAAGAAATTGAGTCAATGAAAAACAACCAAATTTGGGACTTGGTTGACTTATCGCCTAATCGAAGAACCATTGGAAATAAATGAGTTTTACAAATCAAACGAAAAGCGGATGACACAATAGAAAGATATAAGGCGCAATTGGTGGCTAAATGTTATACCTAACAAGAGGGTATAGACTATGCAGAAACTTTCTCACCAGTAGTGAGATTTGTTTCCATACGCCTTATCCTAGCAATCATTGCACATATGGATTTAGAATTGCATCTAATGGATGTAAAGACGACATTTTTCAATGGAGAACTGAAAGAAGAGATTTATATCGAACAACCTGAGAATTTTATTGTTAAAGGCCAAGAGCGCAAAGTATGCAGGCTTAAACGATCCATATATGAATTAAAGCAATCTTCCAGACAATGGTATATTCGTTTCCATCAAGCTGTTTTGTCTTATAATTTTACAATGATGGAAGAGGACCATTGCGTATACATTAAATGATGCGATGATAAATTTATAATATTATCCTTATATGTGGACAACATTTTATTAGTAGGAAACGATAAAGAGTTTGTGATAACCATAAAAAAGTGGTGATCCTCAAATTTTGAAATGAAAGATATGGGTGAAGCTGTCTATATATTGGGAGTCAAAATCACAAGAGACCGTTCAAGAAAACTTCTTGTTCTATCACAAGAGACTTACATAAGGAAGATTCTCGAACGTTATAAAATGGTTAATTGCAAGCCAATAGATACTCCTATATCAAAAGGACAAACTCTTAGTTTTGATATGTGCCCTAAGACTCTACAAGAATGTGAAAAAATGAAGAAAGTTCCTTATTCTAGTGTTATTGGGAGTCTCATGTATGCAATGATGTGTACAAGGCCAGATATCCGTTATGCTGTTGGACTTACAAGCAAATACCTTTCGAATCCCAGACAGAAACATTAGATTACTGTTAAGAGAATCTTGACGTATCTCAAGGGTGCTGTAGATTACTCTCTTTGTTATAAGGGAGGTGATCTTCATTTAGTCGGTTACACAGATGTCGATTGGGGAGGTGATTTAGATGAACGAAAATCCGCCTCGGGTTATACATTTTTGCTTAGTCAAGGTGTTATCTCATGGTATAGTAAGAAACAAACATGCATAACCCTCTCAACAATGGAAGCCGAATTTGTGGCATGTTCGATGACAGTACAAGAAGCAATTTGACTTAAGAGATTCTTGGAAGATCTTAAGATTGTCACTAGTGCAGAGCAACCGGTAACTATCTATTGTGATAGTCAAGCTGTAATTGCGTATACAAAAAATTCCAAGTATCACAGCAAATCCAAACATATAGAGACAAAGTATAATTTTGTGAGGGATATCATAATGAAGAAAGAAATGAAAGTTCAATATATTTCTACGCACATGATGATAGTAAACCCATTGACCAAAGCAGTGACTAGAAATGTGTATAAGTCATATGCTAAGTCTTTAGGATTGCGTAGATTGTAATATTGTTTATATATATATATATATCATAAATATATGTATTGAATTGTTTGAACTGATTTAATTTTCTGCTTATGAATATAAATATCAGTTCAATTTGAATCTTTAATTTTATATTAGCATACATATTTCATATAAGAATTTGTTAAAGATATGTCGTCAAGTAGAGACTAGCATTCTTGAACATGCTGTCGCCTTGGTTGTTTGGGAAAACAAGCTAAGATGAGACACATATATCATTGAAAATTATAAGTAATATAATTTTCTTAGAGCTTAGATATATGAATTTTTGTCGTCTTGACCTAGTCAAGATAAGGTTTTCTCTACATAAACAAACTATGAAAACCGATCAATGACAATTACCTCACTGTCATCGAAACCTGATTGAGTCAGATATAAGATCTAAATATGACATTTTGAAAAGTGAGCAATTAAGAACTTAGGTTGAACGCTCAAATTGCGTTTGAACTTAGATCTGTACAGTGAAATAATTATTAGACATATGCATTTAAAAATGAAATTCATTGTAACACATGACTCTTACTATGTGTGCTTATGTGATCAATATGGAAAATGAAAGAATGAATCCCTGCTTCCTCATTGTGTAAGTTCCATTAGAGTTGTAAAAACTCTTAACAATATCCTTAAGACCATTGG
Source organism: Nephelium lappaceum (assembly GCA_021234005.1). Classification (NCBI taxonomy): domain Eukaryota; kingdom Viridiplantae; phylum Streptophyta; class Magnoliopsida; order Sapindales; family Sapindaceae; genus Nephelium; species Nephelium lappaceum. The sequence continues at coordinate 13,545,520 of CM037999.1, forward strand.
CTTTGTCCTGAAGTCACAGGATGATGTTAGCGCCTTCAACATATCGTTCTATGGTCATGATAATTCGACTTATGTGATATGTCTATGGTAGCAATTGTCTTGGTGGGCCAAAGAACGAAAGTCGAATGGGAAGATTCGACATTTCTTTCATCAATGGTGTATTCATTGGTCGACCAATTGTGATCAAAGTTGTGATTACAATTATGAATACATAGAATTATTAAAGTCAAGTATAACTTCTTTATCAATTAAAAGGAGGGATTAAGTATACTTGAGCTGATGAAATTTTGAAATTAAATCTAGGATACATTTGAACAATATGTGATGTTTCATTATTAAAATATCAAACTACAAGCTCCAAGATTAACAATTGTTCACGGGTCACATGGTGTATTTGTTTGTATGAATATTTGAGAATAGATTTGTATTTGAATATTTACATCCCTTCATAAACATTGTCTCATTCTGTGCGAGTAGAAGATGTTGAAAATTATGAAAGTCCGCCCAGAATGAATAATTGAGCTCTGAGATTTGGATTGAGTTTTATCCAGAAACTACAACCCAATATCCAATATCCAATATGTGGTATGAATAATATGAGATTTGGATAATGGTAATCAACTGCCATAGCAGTTGAGATCCGTTACAACTGCTCTGACAGTTGTAGAAATAAAAATATATATATGTTGTTAAATAACATAAACTGGTGATGAAAAACAGAGAAATAGTATACAGAAATCTCTTTCTTATTCTTCTCAGTAAACAATACAAATTTTCTCTGGGCTCTTACAACTGTGATTAGAGTTTGTTTTCCATTGTGATTGCTTACCAGACCTGTAACATTGTTCTTGTTGATCCTACTCCTATTGAAGGTATATATTTCATCATCTTTTGTAATTTAATCATTGTTATTGATACAATATATTACGAGTTGATGATATTATTTAATTTATCAATTTATGAGTTCAAATTCATCACTTAGCAATAAAAATGCTAAATTCATGAAGTCATTTGAATTGACATAAAATTAAACGCATTCAGATTGTAGTGTTCAAATAACAAACAAATTTTTAACTAACTGAGCACACTAAAATGTGCTTTACAAGAAATACTATTCGACTACTTCTCAGATTACAAGTATTTAAATTTAACAATTCAAAAAGTAGTACAGGAGGGATGCTATCTGGATACGTGTTCGATCTGGTCAGATGAAGTGACACTTATCATAATGATTGGTGTAACTGTCGTTGTCCACATTAAGAGTGTATCCGTCGACATTTTGTATTCTAGTGAGCTATTTGAGTCATGAGATCGATCGACATGGCAATACCTAGGGTTTTGTGTCACTTTTGATTGCCCATCAACGACATTGGACAACTAATCAAGGTATAAATCACTCATTAAAACTTCTACTCCTTCGATCGATTATGTCGACCAAAGCAGTAGAGGATAAACTATAGTGGGAAAAAATTTTCAAGCTCAAAATGAAAGCTCAAAGCTTGTTGAAATAGACTAGCCTAATATGCCGATCGACCCATGCTAATAACCCAATACATGTTAAAAGTGGATAACCTAACAACTTGGTTAATCCAACCCAAGCTCAGTTCATTTCTTTAAATGAGAGTTGATAGCTTTTAATCAATTATAACGATAGTTGCATTAACTCTATAACTGATATGATATTAACTCTGTAATCTACATGACATTAACCACGATATTTACTCTGTAAACGATATGTTATTAATTGTGCATTTATTTCTATAACGGACATCATAATAAACTCTATAATGGAGATCGAAATAAATTTTGTAATGGACACTGCAATAAGTTCCCATGACTTATTTGCCACCTATAAATAGAGGGGTTATTAGAAGAAAGAATTACATTCCAACCTCTTTTGCTCATTTTTTGTAAACCACTGAGATTTCTTTTTTTCTCTCTTGTGTCTTCTTTTTTCTACTCTAGATTTAAAATTCCTATGTGATAGATCTAGTCTGATGGCATGAAAATACATATCTAGAAAAAGTTCTAACTGGAAAAGACTTGATATTTAACTGTGTCCATTGTGACCGACTTTTCTTTTCTAGAAACTTACTTAGTATATTATTTACAGTCCACTTTTACTATTCTATTGTATGGGGTTTTGCCCACTAACGCTCAATATCTTAATATTTCTATTCCGTCCAGTCTTCAAGTTAAGACGGGTAATACTTCGATGGTCTTCTGTCCTTATTCTTCTTTGGTACACTTCCTCTAGTTTGACGACACTTTACAATTACTGTGCTCTCGTACATTATGATCAGTTTACTAACTAGAACGTTTGAATGTCTTCGATGGGCACCTCACCGAAGTCAAGATCACCCGCGTTCTCCTTGTTTGATTTATGTAGGACATATGTTACTAGGTTTCAAGAATATTGGCCGATGAGGCCCGCTCAAAGTCAACATGCTACAGAATTCACTCACTACAATCCTCAAGCTCACTTCAATCGTACCTAATGTTAGCAAGGCTACATAGGTCATTGCCCTTGCTCGGCTTAAAATTGTCTTTAATTTTAGACCCCAATTTACCTGCTTCTCTTTCAGATATGATGTTGCTAGTTACACTAGAATCTAGCATTGTTATCACGTCTTATCCATTGACCTGCATATTAACATGCATAAGTTATTTAAAAAGTGGCCTGTTTTTAACGTTGATTGTGTTTAATAATTATAATAAATTGCATGAAGAAGGACCAACTTCTAAACTGTCATCTGACCCATCTTCTTGGCTAACCAAAACATTCAACTTTTTCTTTCTTAGGCAATCACTTGCATTATGTGTACCAAAACAAATTCCATTTTGATTTGTTCCCATTCTAGTCATTTCCATAGAAAATATTATTCTATGCATGATACATGCTAGTGATGGATGCTTGCTCCGCTTCTAGTATTTTTGAAACATTGAAACATTTTTCCATGTCATATAGAAAATTTTCAATTTCTTAGACACTTTTGCTAACAACACTAAACTATTTTGGTTTAGGTACTTTGATCTTCGACATATGGTCTTCCTTTGAGTATTGTTTGCTGATAGCCCATCTCAACACCACAATTATGTCTTTCATGGACTTCATTTTTCTCGGACATACTGTCAACCACTTTAACATACTTAAATCTTTGATATTGAACTGTACCTTTAAATCTTTCACAAGTCAACAAAATCCTACTAAAATTTCAAGATCTTTTCCCTATGTTTCATTGTGCCGATTGTTAAATACTTATTTTATTTGTTAGAAGGCTCCCTTACGAGTCTCTCTACTCTATGAACTGTTGCTAAGCCTTGCACAGGCATGCACACCTATGTCTAAATTCAAAGGTCTAATAGTATGATGCTATATTTTATTAGGTGTTAGTCATTTGGGTTTGGGCGGTGGTTTTAGATCTAATACAAACATTGGATAATTATTTTTGGGTCATATGAACCTAATATGATTATTAGTTAGGTCATAACTTATAAACATGGATATGATATGACTAAATTTGGATCAACACGTCTAATTTATGTATTCTATTTTTGAATTTACATTTTCATATAGTATTTGTAAGATGAAATTATAAGTAGGGTTGGGCAACTCCATGTTCGGTTTGGATCTATTGGAACCAAATCTAACCGATTTTTTTTTTTTTTTCGGGTTCTCAAACTTTAAGAACTAAACATGTGACATTTGAAAATTGAAATCAGCTTGAATTGAATGTGGTCAGCTAGGTTCGGTTTTGAAAAATAAAATAAAAATAAAATAATCAAGTTCAACAAATTTGCCTAAGAGGAAAATAACTAATAGAGGAAAATAAAACGGGTTATGACAACAAAATAGAGGAAAACATCTAACCAAGTTCAAGAACTAACAAACAAAACAAGTTCAAGAAACAACAAACCTAGAAAATAAAATAAAAATCACAAGTTCAATAACAGGTTCTCGAAGGAACCAAAACATAGACTTAAAGCAAAGAACCAAAGAATAAAAGAAACCAGAGAAAAAAAAGTTCAATAACCTAGAAGCTTGGTTGCTGGGGTGTCGGCGAAGAAGCAAAACTCAAAGTTCAAGAATAGGTTCTCAAGGCTTTCAAAAGAAAAAAAAAAAAGTTCTTAAGGAAACCAAAGTAAATACTTAAAGCAAAGAACCAAAGAATCAAAAAATCAAAAAATCCAATGCAAAAACAAGTTTAAGAACTTTCTTCACTGGGGGTCAACAAAGAAGCAAAACTCAAAAAGAAATGAAGTTTGCAAATCCTGTTTAGTTTGATTTAAGGTTAGAGTATGCAATTTTATGCATGTGACTTAAGGGTTATTTAAAATTTAGATAACCCTTAAAAGCACATGGGTAAATTTACATGGTAAATTTGATATATATATATATATTATCAGTTTAGGTTCGGGTTCGAGTTTAGAGACCTAGACTTGAAAAGAAATCGAACACCAATTGGTTCTCACACCACAGAACAAAGGATAATATGAATTGACCCGAACACTTGAAATTCGGTTTGGGTCAGGTCTATTTGAATCGGTTTATGTTTGGGTGCTTAGCCTTAATTATGCGTATATTCAAAAGTTATAATTACAACATTTTCATCCTCACTAATTGTCTCAAGCCGAAATAAAGATTAGCAAAACACAAACACGACATTATTATTAAATGATTAAACGAGTTAACATAATCAATTTATGATTCAACTAACTCAACTCTAAGTCTAACCTATTAAATTTGTTTCATGTTTATGCCTTTCGTCTTTGTAACGGTCCTATGAAGACCCAAATTTACACTAGATTTTAGGTGAATTTATGATTTAAAATATTCCAAACTTTCAAATCTTGCATTTGGAGAGACCAACTTGGTAATGAAAACCCAATTTCATTTTCATTCCAATTTCATTGTCATGGGAATGCCCATTCCTAAGCTCTACAATGAGATTTAATGGGATTGAATTTAAGACTTATTAATTGTTTCTCTTTATTCTCATTAATTATATTACATTTTTCTTTCTCCTTCTTCTACCAATCCCAATTCTCTTTCTTTTACAAGCCCCATCCCCAAAATAAATCTTTATTTACACATACTTTAGATAATATAATTATGAAAAAATCAAAATAATTTTTTAGAAAAATGATTTATAAGTTAGGTTCTATAATACAATAATTAAATTCCAATACAATCCCAACCTATATTTTAGTATTTAAAATTAATCCTTATATTTAAATTAATAAAATATTTTTCTCTTTTTTTCAAAATTTTTTTTTTATACTAAACATAATATGATATAATTTTAATCAAATTTTAAGTTAAATCAAATATAAGATAGTAGTTTTTTAATTCAATCCAGTCTATTCTATTTCACCGTGTTATTTTTCATTTCAATTCCGCGAGTGAAAGGTAACTCTGAGGGTCGTAAATATCCACACTCAATGCGAAGTGCCACCTTCATAGAGCTTGTAGGAAAGCAGGCAGGCTCGGCCCATCTTCGTGTCGAAGGCAATTTGATACCTGTTAACAATAAACCACCAAGAATTCAAAAAAATCAGACTCATGTTGTTGAACAATGGATAACATTCTATTACTCTCCAACTCACACTTGTGTTTCTCCTCCGTGAAAGCATCAGCAGCACCGTCACCTCCACCTCCACCACCGCCAGACCCGCCCAACTCTTGCGACCTCCGCCGCCCCAAATCTCTCAAACCAACAACCACCACCCCCATTAACAAACTTCCCACTAACCCCCTCAAGAACCTCTTCAAATCCAACAACCAATCACTCTCTCTGTCCACCAAGCTCCGCCTTTCCAGCAAACTCTCCCCACCACCACCACCACCACCACCGCCGTCACCGCCACCACCCCTTTTGCGAGAACACAATGAAACCCCAGATTCAGAGACCTCCTGTTCGAAAGACATCGAATTCCGCCAAGAGGGAAAGATTTTCGTCGGAAATTTGCCCAACTGGATAAAAAAACAGGAAGTGGCTGAATTCTTTCGCCAGTTCGGGCCCATCAAGAATGTCATTCTCATAAAGAGTCACAACACCACGCACAAGAATGCGGGTTTCGGCTTCATCATATACGACGCAGAGAAGTCGGCCTCGAAAGCCGTGGAGTTTGATGGGGTGGAATTTCATGGGAGGGTGCTGACGGTGAAGCTGGATGATGGCAAACGATTGAAGTCCAAAGCAGAAGAGCGAGCTCGCTGGGTTGAGGGCGTTGGTGAAGAGCAGTTCCGCTCCACGTGGCATCAAGAAAGAGAGAGGGACAGGAAGGACTTCAGGAGAGTGCTGGAGACGCAACCGGAGAATTGGCAGGCTGTTGTCACTTCCTTTGAGAGGATTAAGAAGGTACATTGCCCTTTTTATATGCCCTCGTTTTGTTTTTGGTTATTTGTATGGCATGGTTGGTTGTATCATGTGAGGTTTTGTTGAATTAAGTTTGGTCAAAATACTCATAGTTTGTGTGAGAATTATGGGTTTACTGGTAGGCAGAATAGCAAATTTTGTTCAGCTAATTCACGTGTAAGTCGGATTTTGAATGTATTGCTCTGTTAGTAAAGAAGAAAGAAACAACTTCAACTTTTCTATTTGTTATTTAAATTTTTGTATATTTATCTGTATATTGGTAGTAAAATGGAAAAACTATAAAATTTTTCTGTGAAGTTGTTAGTTTGAATTAATGAAAGTTATCATAACTTCTATTCTTCATGATGACGTTTTTCTGCTGTTTGTCTTTATGTCTGTATTTGTTTTTTCAATTTGAAAAGCCTTCCAGAAGAGAGTTTGGTTTGATGGTGAACTATTATGCAAGACGAGGGGACATGCATCGTGCACGTCAAACATTTGAGAACATGCGAGCAAGGGGAATAGAGCCAACCTCACATGTATACACAAAGTAATAACTCCCTTTAAACTGTGATGTATCCTGGCTTTGATGGGAAAACAATGTAAATCAACCTAATTTTGCTTCAGCCTTCTGATAGAACGTCAATGGGTGAATGGGTAAACTGTCTTTAGTGCAAGTTTTCTTTGGCAAAAGATGACCTTTTACCAATTAAGATCACATTTATTTGAGAAAATGATGGAATTGGTTAAATTTATTAAATGTGTAGACTATCTTCTATTGTCCAGTTATTGCAATTCTTTTGGGAATTATCGTTTTAAAATATTTCAATGTTAGTTCACTTTGTCAAGGCTTTAGAGGGCATATACAGTAGATGGTCCTTCTTCAAACATTAAAGTAGTTTATTTCATGCAGCCTTATTCACGCTTATGCAGTTGGGAGAGACATGGAAGAAGCACTATCTTGTGTCAGGAAAATGAAGGAAGAGGGCATTGAAATGAGTTTGGTGACTTATAGTATAATCGTCGGGGGTTTTGCTAAAATTTGCAATGCTGAGTAAGTATATCATATTATTTTCTTTGAATGCCTTTCCCTCCTTTTTTTGGTTAATAATAATTCTAAATATAATTGTTGTTTTTCGAGAAAGTATCCTAATTCTTTGCAGGATTAATGACTGAAATTTTGTTTTGCTAATTTGCCACCTTTGAGACTTGCTATTGTTGCTTATTTTGAACTTCAGTTGTTTGACTTTTGTGTTCATTAAGGATCCCATGAAAAGATTGATTTGAACTTTTCTTGTACTATATTAAATTATATATATTGCTAAAAGATTAAAAAGGTCTTGGAAGATTTCCCTTTGTTTGAAGTCATTGACAATGCATTGGAGAAAAAAATATTGCTTACCTCAATTCAAATCTCAAGTGAAAGATATAGACCATTAAAATCGCTAGTGGTTAGTGATATGAAGGTGCTGTTTTTCTTAAGTTGATTTGGAATTACAAATTGACTGAGTGGATCAGATAACCTATAGGTCCGCAACCCAATTATTTGTTTTGGATTTTAGGAATGTATACTCACAACTATCACTCAGTGACCCATGTAATTGTTTCAGCTTAACTGGGTTTACAATATCTATCTCTGTGAAACACATTGTTGTAGTACTAGTAAAATATAAATTTTTTTTTTTTTTTGTCAGTAGGAAATTGAACATTATATTATACAAAAGAAAACAATATTAGTTTTTATTTTTTGTTTTATTTTTTGATTTTTTTGTAAGACATGCGATTGAAAGTGTAGCAAACACTTACAAATTAGAAAGGTAAAAATTTATTTGCATTGAAACAATCCCATTGTTCTAAACTGTCCATAACATATTTGTCTAATTTCTTTGGCTTCTTATTTGGTTTGGCCCAGGACTTGATTTGGTTATTATTAAAAGTGATATTAATCAAAACAGAACTAGCTTGAGAAACAGGTACTTGAGTTTGAATTCTTGTAATAAAGGGACTTTTGTTATCAAAATTGAGAAGCAGTTGCATATTGACAATGTACATTTGCTCTTTGGTTTGATTGTCGTACCTTGGAGGCTGATCTTAAATGTTAAAATTTTGATCCAATAAATGCATGAAACGAAATGAAGATGTGCAGACTATTACTTACATACAGGTTTAAGTGTAGGGAAATTGAAGAAGTGACCGATGAACTAGAAAAAAATAAAAATACATAATATAAGTAGAATGGAGTCCTGGTAGAGGGAAAAAATGGAAACTGCTTGGCATATATATTGGACTCTCTTAGGCTTTTAGGGCTAGAATGCTCTTTGTTTTTCCTTTTTCTCCAGTCTATTAAATGAAAAACCAATTACCATATGTTTCTTTTTACATTTACAAATTTTGGTAAGGTTACTTCATTTTGGTGTAAAGAAAAAAGACAAATAAATTTGTTGGAAAGTTAATAATGTTAATACATTTATAAGCAAAATGGATCCAGCCAGCTCCTCGGTAAGGCACAGTTTTAATTTTTCATCCCTTGCAAACCTGAATGTTGTGCAAGCTGATAGAAAACCGACTCTAATATGCTTTCTGCCGTGTTTTGCTTTGTCTATTTCTTGCATATGTGTGACAAAGGCATGGCAAACTTTTATGTACATTTTGTTTACACTGTAATTGTTAAACTAGAAATTACATTTTTCCTAATTTGTGTTTTAGTTAATTTTGGAAATCCTTAAGTCTTTAGGGTTCTAAATATTTTAATTTTCCTTGCAAGTTAGAAGAAGCTGCTTTATATATAATATTCAGATCAATATAAACAACTATTCTTTTATCAATAATTGTTACTGAAAAGGCAAATTTGCATTTCTATGTTCTTATACTGTCTTATCTTGTTGTGGAAGAGCTGCAGATCATTGGTTTGAGGAAGCTAAAGAAAGACATGGAACTTTGAATGCAATTATTTATGGGAATATTATATATGCTCACTGGTGAGTGTCAAGAATTTTGTTTTGGGTGAACTGTATTTTCTTTTTATCTTAAAGATGTCCTAATTTTATTATCATGAAGACATGTCATAGTAGGTGATGGAGCTAAATGGCAGGCAACTTATTATATTCTATATTGCATCAACTGTTTTATGTTTAACACAGAGTGACAATTGCTTTTTGCAGTAGTTGCTGCTTGCCAACCAAATCACCTTAACATTTTGTAGACAACGTATAAATGAACCTCTTGGATTTCATGGATAATCTAATTGCAAATTTAGTAGACAATCGATATTGTTATAAAGTTTTTAGTGCTCTTTCAGTCAATATTTTAAGGATATACCTGTGGATTATGTATTTTTTATTATATGTTCTCTCTGCAAATTTTTTTAAATGTGATTATGGACATGAGATGGTTGAATTGTGGATATATAAATCCATTTAACTTTATTTTTATTTTTCTTTTGTTACACTATAGTCAAACTAGCAATATGGACCGAGCTGAAGCCTTAGTGAGGGAGATGGAAGAAGATGGTATAGATGCTCCTATAGACATATATCACACTATGATGGATGGTTACACAATGATTGGCAATGAAGAAAAATGCCTGATTGTGTTTGAAAGACTTAAGGTAAGAGCCCATGCATATCTATAATTTTCTATAGTGTAATATTTAATGGCTTTTGTAATTTCTTAATGAGGCTTTTCTCTATGCTTGGATTTCGTTTCATTGTTAGTTGTTTAGTACTGTTGCAAAGATCTCATAATTTTGAAGGAAGTCGAAGAACTGTGAGACCTTGAATGATCTTTCCTTGATTGACAATATATGTGATTATTGACAAGCAATCACATATGTCAATTGTCAAGTTTGCATCTGATAGGTTGTCATTTATCGTCGAGTAGAAAATAGTATGTTCATTTCTGAGTTAGTGCAGGCGTTTGGGCTTCAGCTAGACTTGAAAAGTTCATTTGGATTCTGGGTGATATCATAGGATTACAAATTATGAATCAATTGGGTGGTTGTGTTTACACCTTACATTAAGGTAGGTAAGGCATTTGATTCTTAACTAAGCGAAGTTGTTGAAAGACCTAAATATTTATTGAGGTGGCTTGAACATTATTGATGGATGTGGATGTCCTTATAATAATTGAGGATATGCAGTTCTTTTTTCACTTGATTTCTGGAGTTCTGAATGGTATCACTCCTTATTTTATATTCTTTTCTCATCTGTATCATACTGTTTTCCTCAAATTTATTCAGGACGTTTATAATTTAAAGCCTGAGATCCTTAGTTGTAGAGTCGGGGGTTCTTCACAAAGTTAGCTGAGTACAGGTGTTGAGATCTGCAATACTGCCACAACTCTATGCACAGTGATGAAACTTTCTTTAAAAGTTGCACAGTTTTTTCTTCTCATGGTTTTGATATTTTTGGTGATTGTGTTTGAGTTCCTTTTTCCATTTTATTCTCTAAGAAACTTCATTTCTTCCAACATCCAATTCCAAACAGATCATTGGAGGTCACAATGCAATCTAGATCTTTTGACCTTAGGTCTCTACCAGGTTTCTATTTCCTCTGACTAAGATCACAGATGTTGTCTTCTTGTGATCTTCCCATTGCTGCTTGTAAAGGTAGCTTTCTTGTAATGGTCATTCTATTGAAGATGTAGTGTTATTATTCCTTCTTTTCCACTTTGTTTCCTGTTGTTGGTCCTGGGTTCATCTCCATCTTTATCTCACTCCGGTTGGAATTGTGATGGCACCAAAGAAAATGCTTAGCATGTTCTTTTGTTTCCTTGCAGCCGTTGCATAGTTATTTTCTATTTTGAATATAGCTTTGTGTAGCAGCTGGTTGTTCTGATTTGGATAGCTAGCTGACTTTATCTCTATTGTTTCAAAAGTAGGATTTGATGTATTCTTCTGTGTTATGGTTTTGTTACCATTTCTCTTGGACTGATCAAGATAAAAAAACCAAAAATATTTAAGTTTTATCGCTACCCCATGGAGTCCAACAAAGACTATGGTGCATAGAAACTCAACTCAGTAAAATCTACTAACGAGATACAAAGTCTACTTTAGATTGTTGGGATCAGCCACTTCTACTCACCAAAAGTTATAGCTGTTATCTAGGCTGCAACTTTATTTCCTTTTACGATATAGTGGGGTGCAGTGCTTTCCATCTATATGTGCTGTGGTTGGCCTTGAGGGGCTTCACAGTGCACACATGACAAATTGGTAGGATGGACGGTCAAGTACGAATGTCACCAAAAGTTATAGTTGTTAGCTAGACTGCAACTCTATTTCTTTATAACGTTTAGCGGTGCAGTGCTCCACATCTGTATGTGCTGTGGTTGGAATTGAGGGGCTTCACGGTAAACACATGACAAATTAGTGGGATGGGCGGTCAAACACCAGTGTCACCTATAACAATTAAAGTCTTTTATACTTATAAGTGTACAACTCAATCACGGTATTCAGCTCCTAATAAGCTTTTAAGGCTTATCAGAGTACTTAGGAGAAAAGACAACTCATAAAATTCATTTACAAACTGCATTTGTTTTTAAAAGGCTATTAAACATGCTGACTGCTTTAGACTTTTGTTCAGCACTCATTTTGACAAAAGCTGAACCCATTGTAGGAAATTGTTTAGCAAATATCAGAAAATTCCAAATTCAGTTCCTGACTTAGAGCCTTCCATGATTTGTTTCTTGAACATTAATTTATTCCTCATTGAAAACATATCTAGTCCAGAAATACCCTTGAATCTGGTTTTAGTGCAAACGTGAAGCTTAACTTATTAATCTTAGAATTAGGATTCCACTTGACTATAGATTTAAGGTCATGCATTGGGAATCTATATGGATATGGAGGCTTAGCAGAAAATTAGTCAGGGGAGCTGGCTTCTTTATTGTTCAGAAAGAGGTACTGTACAGTTGAAAGCAGGACTGATTGCTTAAGAAAATACTGGAACTTTTGGATTCAACAATTTTGAGACCTTTTCTCTAGTCACTCATCTAAACTCTCTTTGAATTATACTCTGTTGTTACCACTAAAATTTGGTTCCTTATTAACTTGATATGATGTATCAAGAGTGCCTTTTTTCCTGGTGCTTGTAGGAAGAAGTTTGTATGTATCTCCTGTGCTCATGTCATATTATAATTGTCTGCTATATTGTATTTCTTTTCACCATATTAATTGATCTTATTTCTTTTCTATTATACTGACTATTATTGTAAATCTCCTGTAGGAATGTGGATTTACTCCTTCTGTTATCAGTTATGGATGTCTCATTAATCTTTACACTAAGGTAATTACTGATTATCAAAAAGAGAGTTTTGTCTTTAATGACTGCATATGCCATAACTTCTAATATTAACAGAAAGCATGGGCCTTATATTTTATTTATTTCTCTGTCCCCTGTGAAGAATGTTAAAAGTTGAAATGGATGAGAGTGAAGACAGTTGAGGTTTGAGTGTTTTATTTGGACAGGACAGAGACAGTAAGATATGCAAATATGACATTTTATGAAAAGTCTTCCAGTTCTATTTTCATTTATTTTGTTTAAGGCATCTATTAGAATAGAGATGTGGCACTGTTGGTAAGTGGACCGTGACCTGTTGGTTGAATTGTTTTAATCTTGTTCCAGAACTGTTAACAGTTAGATTAGAATGGAGTTTTAAGGTTTGAAGTTAAGTTTCACTAACAATGCCAAGCAGGATAATGGAGAGGGAATGGAGTTGAAGAGATTTGAGTTGAAAACTGTCGTCTTAAATAGAGCAGTTGTGACCTTTTTATATTTTTATCTGTTTACCATTTAAGTAACAAACAAATATGTTAATAATAATAGAAAAAGAGTTACAAAATAGAGAACCGGCAATCAATCAACATTTAAACAGAGATGCTAGTCTGAAGTAATCCTAAAACCAAAATCAAACTATATCAAAGACTTATAAGTCAAGTAAATGACCATAACCAACAGTTATATTAGATGAAAAGACTGAAATATCTCTAGATGCTTAGTCATTGCAACCCACAAAGAAATTAAGGAGGAAACTGTCCTCAAACAGAACTATTTCGTTCCTTTGTCTTAACATCTTCTTATTTGTTTCCCCCCAAATAATCCAAAAAATTTCTGTTACAGTATGCCTCATAAAGTTTATGCTTTAATCCCTCCGTTATAGCACTGGTCCACAATAAGAAGAAGATGGTTTGATGTTATATATTGAGATAATTTAGCCTCAAAACAAATCAAATATAATTCCTTGACCTAATTTAGGTATAAAACATGCTATGGATGTTGAATCGTATCATGTAATTTCATTTATGGCTACATGAATCATACCCTTTTATAATAATTCGATTCTTGGAACAATCATGGCGCATCATAACTGAAAGAAATATAAAACAATGAAAATTGGTTATGAAACTTGGGGCTAGTTTGATATTGTGGTAGCTATTAAAATAATTATTGTTACCTATGATGAAATAATAATTAGTCATAAAATTAAGTAGGTGTCTATTTGGTAAATTGTGCTTTTAAATCTACTATATGATTTAAAAGCTGTCATGTGTTTGGTAAATTTTGTTGTGAAGTTGTTTTAGTTTTTTGATGATTGAAATAGACCTAATCTTGAAATGTTGGATTTAGGCCAATGTTTTAATGTTTAAACCAAAAAAATTTGTTAGAAAGTAACTTTGTACTTATGTATTATCTGTGTGATCTTTCTTACATCAGAACCTCCCTCTTTCTCTATGCTGTTAGATCTTCTAAATTCATTATATGTGCATGCTGAAAGTGTCATATACCTGTATCCTCGTTAATTTGGAAGTTGACTGCATGATTATTATTGCAATTTTTTCATGGATCCCATTTTTAAACTTAATAGTAGTCATAGGTTCATGCTTAATAATCTTTTTGGTGTATTTTGATCTCACAATTGGTAATTATATGTATGTTACTAGAAATTGTATGCTTGCTGTTTCAGAATGGAAAAGTTTCTAAAGCCTTAGAGGTTAGCAGAAGGATGGAATCAGCTGGTATAAAGCATAACATGAAGACTTATTCTATGTTAATCAATGGGTTCTTAAAGTTGAAAGATTGGGCCAATGCTTTTGCTGTTTTTGAGGACGTGGTGAAAGATGGTTTGAAGCCTGATGTTGTGCTCTATAATAACATAATCAGAGCATTCTGTGGGATGGGTAACATGGATCGAGCCATTCATATTGTCAAGGAAATGCAGAGGGAAAGGCATAGGCCTACCACACGTACATTTATGCCAATCATACATGGTTTTGCTAGATCAGGGGAAATTAAAAGAGCCTTGGAGATTTTCGATATGATGAGGATGGGTGGATGCATTCCAACTGTTCATACATTCAATGCCTTGATTCTTGGTCTTGTTGAGAAGCGTCAGGTAAGCTGTAATACCAAATATTTGGGAGCTTTAAATAGGCAAATACTACATTAAATGTGGACATGTATTGTTAGGAGCATTTGTTGCTATCTTGAGGCTGCCATGGTAACCAAATTTATTTGCTGGGAGACAGTATAAGCAGTCATAGTATGGCCTTTTTTTAAGTCAAACAATTGGATTAAATGGCTTTCAAGCTTCTTATCTTGCTCCCTCTCTGTCTCTCCTCTTTTGCTTGAATACTCACCGTCATCTTTTTTACCACCTTATAATGAAAGAAGTATGTGAAATGCCCTCTCTCTCTCTCTCATGGTATACACCAATAATCATATTAATTACTTTGTCACCTTCATCTTTGGAAAAAAATAATGTTAAATGAGTTTTATTACATACTTCATTGTTCCTAGGACCTTTTGCAGATTTTTTAGATCGCTTCCAGTCTCTTGTTTGCAGAAAACTTTGGGCATGATCCTACCTGACATGCCAAGTACCAAGAAGCTTTCTGGTGTATAATTTTAAATAACTATGAAACCCAATAAATTGCCAATTGATTTGTTGCGCTTCATCCTAAATGTTATCGTTAGTACTCAGAAACTATATCAAAATAAATCCTTAAAAGTTATTGTATTGGGCCTAATATTCAATGAGAAGTTAGGTGATTTTCCAGTTCTAAATTTAAAGTAATGTTTTATAATGGATGGTCACACACGTCCAGACCACAGATGCATAATCTGCATAAGAATGTATGTAGAATTTTGAATTTTGAGCAAAGATCCCTTTCAGATTTCTTTTTCATTCATGTTCTATCTGGCTTGTTGAGATTGTAAAGTGAGTAATCGTTTAATCTCATCACATTTAAGGTAATTTGATATATGCTGTATCTCTTTCAGATGGAGAAGGCTGTTGAAATTTTGGATGAGATGACTCTGGCAGGAATAAGCCCAAATGAACACACATACACGACTATCATGCATGGCTATGCATCATTGGGTGATACTGGAAAGGCTTTTGAATATTTTTCTAACTTGAGAAATGAGGGTTTGGAGCTTGATGTATACACCTATGAGGCGTTACTCAAGGCCTGCTGCAAATCAGGCAGGATGCAAAGTGCTTTGGCAGTCACAAAAGAAATGAGTGCTCAAAAGATTCCAAGAAACACCTTTGTTTATAACATATTAATTGATGGGTATGAATCCTTTAATTATCATATGTTAGAATTTAATATCAGTCATCGGTTTACTCTCCCTTTCATCTCATCATTCTTTTCTCGTTTATTTTTGTGCATATCTGCAATATGAGTGGAAGTATACCTCTAAGCGTAATCATTTTATCCCTGTTGTCATCTCATCTATTTTCGTGTCTGTTTCTTGAATCAGTTGTTTTATACTGCAGATGGGCTCGAAGAGGTGATGTTTGGGAGGCCGCTGACTTGATGCAACAAATGAAACAGGAAGGGGTTCAACCTGATATCCATACTTACACATCTTTCATAAATGCTTGTTGCAAGGCTGGAGACATGCAGGTATGTTTCATAATCATATTATTACTAGAATGATTTACTTTATACACCAACAATGATGAAATACCATTTGTTCCATTTCAATAATTTTAGTGGTAGACATGTTTACTTGGTTTTCTGAAGCTTGATTCTTGTTTCTTTAAACCTGCTTAAACTTGGGTTAGATTTTAAAGAGTATATATTAAGCATATATCAGACTTTGGACCAATCATTGACCCAATCAAGGTAACCGAGGCAATGATTTAGTGGTTTAACTAGTTGGTTAACTTGTCAAACTAGAGTTTTAATTAAATACTAAAAGAAATAGAAATAAGTAAAATCAGGTCGAGCATAGATGAATCTATTTTAAACAGTATTGCTCTGTCATTTTTTCAGACATGCAATAAGAATGTGTCAATAAGTGCATATAAAAAGTTTAATAGCATTCTAGCTATCACTGAAGTGTTGTTACTACTATTGTTCTTACTGTTTTTATTATTATTGTTGTCGTTATTGTTTTTGTCATTGTCCTCCAAGCGTCAGCGAATAAATAGTATTCGGAAAGACATATTTTGCCCTTTGAACTTGGGATATATCTTATGGATATGCCTGTTGTTTCCTACACCAGATGATAGAATGTTGTTTATCAATTGCATTTGTCCGGAATCTTCTGACCCAAACAATTCAGTTCTATATTTACTTTTCTCTCTTTCCCCACTCTGTTTCTGCTCTATTTCTCCAGGCATGCTTGTATTTCCAGGACTGAAAAATTAAAGTATTAAATGATCTCATTTCTATTTAACTTGGTAAATGCTTGCTGTTTCAATTCATTTTGATTGGAATAAATGTTGTTTTTAGAGAGCAACAAAAACAATAGAAGAAATGGAAGTTGTTGGACTGAAGCCAAATGTTAAAACCTACACTACATTGATCCATGGCTGGGCACGGGCATCTCTTCCGGAGAAGGCACGGAGATGCTTTGAAGAGATGAAACTGGCTGGCTTAAAGCCAGACAAGGCTGTGTACCATTGCTTGATGACATCATTGTTGTCGAGGGCTACTGTTGCTGAAGCTTATATATATTCAGGAGTGCTCTCCATTTGTAAAGAGATGATCGAATCTGGGTTAACGGTGGATATGGGAACTGCTGTTCACTGGTCAAGATGCTTGAGGAAGATTGAGAGAACAGGTGGAGAGCTCACGGAAGCCTTACAGAAGACCTTCCCTCCAGATTGGAATGCATTCCAATCTCTTGATGAAAATGCAGCTGCTGATACGGATGATCAGCCTGACATTAGTGGTGACGATGACCTATATATTTCTGGTGAAAGTGAAACCGATGATGATGATGGTTTTAAACACAGGCTATTTTATTAGCTTTTGAGTTATAAGCTATTCAGCATAGGAAATGTCAATAAATAGTGTTTCTGGGTATCATTGCCCTCTAGACTTGTATTGCATCCAGTCTTTGGAAGCCGAGGTTTTGGGTTCTCCAAATTTTCTATAATCACCTAAATATTTATACTTCTTTTCCACAATGTACATAACTTGGAAGAGCTATTCATGAAGACAATCTCCGGAACGGCGGTCCAGTCGATGTAACGTATTCAAGTATGTAATTTATGAGAGGTTATGTTTTTGGGCACCAGCTTGTTCATGTATATTGATCAAGAAGTCTAATATGATAATTTAAAAAAAAAAAAAAAAAAAATCACCGTGTAGGTGTACTAAAAATTTCAAGTATGTATGATTTATACATGTCGTACGATTTGGTCTTCAACTTGCTTCACCCTATTTTTATTCATGATCAAAAGGAGTTTGATTAAGCAAGAATTACAGTAGGAGCTTTGCGAGTGTTTTTAGCGTTATTCAAGCATTTCTAAATATTTAAATTAACTTTAATAATGTTTGCCTTAAAACAAATATAAGGTAGTAAGGTTATCCATTAATAACAATTATTAAATATTCTTTAATAATCATCCTGATAATCAATCTAAGAGTCTGACAATCAATTTAATGATTATTATTGATAGGTAATATTATTCAATTAATAAGGTAATCAAATTTAGTCAGTGATTGTTATTAATAAGTGATCTTTCTCAATTAGTAAAATGGTAAAATCCTAAAAGAAGGAAAAGCCCTGAGTATATATTAAATTGCACACAAGTTCAGATTAATGTCGAAATTGTATAGATTCCTCCTTGACCTGTTGATTGACCACCATTAGTTATAAACGGGAAATGATATTTTTGCCCTTACAATTTTACTATATTAAACACATTAATTTAATAATAATAATAATAATAATTAGTAAAAATAAACAATTTTCTCGAAAATAATTTAAAAAAATATTATTAAATAACCAAAAAAAAAAAAAAAAAATTGTAATGGAGAATGGTATCCCCTCTGATGGACATTGGTTTGATCTCCATGAGAACAAGCCCATCTCTATTGGAGGAGATAATATGTTTCTCCAATCTCTTCCATTTGGAGGAGAGCCAGATGGCTCCTAGATGGAGGTAAATCACTATTAAAAGAAATCTAGGACATCTCAAATCTCCTTTAAAGGAGGTCCGCCGTCTCTTTTAATGGAGATTGGTGGAGATATGAAATCTCCTTGTGGTTTTTTTTTTTTTAGTCTATTTCTTTGAGGGCGAAAATAAATGATGTCTTTTTTTTTTTTTTTTTTTTGTATAAAAATGACGCATTATTTTATTTTATTTATTTGTTTGTTATTTTCTCTTACAGTTAAAGAAGATGAAGATTGATCTATTTTCCTACATCATTTTTTTTTTTTAAGTTTTTAAGAAATAAACAATTTGGATTGCTGTGGCAAGATTTAAATGGCTAATATGCTTTTTTTTTTTTTTTTTTAAATTAGTACAATAAATTTAGGATTTAATAGAGAAAAATGACTTAATCTCACAACCTTTTGGATGTAGGTGTTAGGAGTATACCACTTGATCAATCTTATCTTATATATATATATATATATATATTTGGAGAGAAGAATAATGATTTTTTTTTTAAAAAAAATTATTCTATTTTTGCATGGAGAAGACGATGAAGATCAATCTATTTTTGTAAATGAATATTCAAAAAAAGTTAATTAATAAAAAAATAGGGTTGATGCAATGGCAATAATTTGGGGATATATCTATATTCAGTTTATTACATTTAAAAAATCAAATTGCTCTTCAATAATTAGTGATCAAAAGGAAGTTTGTACAATTATTATCAAATGTGTTTATCATGTTCTCAAACTCTCAATAAATCTTTTATCAATTCGTCAAATCACCAAAAACTTAAATGGTAATGCAGTTTCTCATTATGTTTTTCAAGACCAGGTTATGAGGAAGACAATTGAGACTTTGATCATTTATTTGTGGTAAGAAGGACATTGTCTGAGACTTGTGGTTTAAGGAAGGCTAACCTCTACCACATCCCTTTGGGGACAAAATCAAAACCCTACATGAACAAATAGTCATCGTGGTGATTAAAGGTTACTACATAAAACATCGACATTTTATGTAATAATCATTGGTCACCAGAGGACTATTTATCCATGTAGGATTTTGGCCTTACCTTCGGAAGGGTGTGATAGAGGTGGGGTGCTATCATGTCCTCCTTATAAGCCCCAAATATGAAACAGTGCATAAAAAATACAGAGCAAAATGTGGTTCAAATAGAATATGTCTCCACCACAAATAAATGAGCAAAATAATGTTTCAGGATTTGGACCAAGACCTATAGGGAATTTTTTTACAAACCCGATACTATCAGGGCAAATTAGTGACAATTGATCACCACGGTAGCCATTTGTCTATATGGGGTTTTGACCTTGCCTTCGGAGGGATGTGATGGAGGCTGGCCCTCATTGAACCACAGGTTTGAGACAGTGCTGAACAGGGTATTGTGGAGACATATCTTTCTTAATTCATAAATCAATGAATAATGTGACGTTTTCATGGTTCGAACCAAAGACCATAGGTATTTTTATTGCAAACTTGATATCATTAAGGTAAGTTATCTTAGTGATACCATGTTTGCAACCAAAATATTTATAGATCTTTGGTTTGAACTTTAGGAACGTCATCTTACTCATTTTTTTGTGGTTCAAGAAGGACACGCCTCTGCCACTTGGCACCGTTTCTAAATTATTTCAAATCTGTGGCTTTCAAGGAAGATATGACAACACCTTGCTTCTATCACATCTCTTCGGGAGCAAGACTAAAACCCTACATAGGCAAATGGCCACTATTGTGACCAATGATCACTACAACATAAACCTTGACTAATTCTCTTTTAAATTTAATTAAACATATAAATTAAACTATTTTGGGTAAATTTTATTTCGTCCCCCTGTTTTGAAAAAATAACAAATTTTTATTTATATTTTGAAAACGCATCTACTATTCCTTAAAGTTTCCAAAAAACATTAAATTAGTCCACTTGACCAACAATTTAACGGTCAAACCTAATAGAACATGTAAAAAGTCAATTACAGCCCTATAATTAATCTTAAAATGATTATTTATCCTAAATAATGAACCCATGGAAATCCAACACATGTCATACAAAATTCAAAAAAAAAAAAGAAAGTAAACAAATTTACACCAATGATTAATTGACACATCACCATTTAAAAATTAAAAATATATTTAGAAATTAAAAAAATAAATTTTAAAATTAAAAGTAAACGAAAAATTGAAATCTCTACCTTCTATTATAATGATGGATGTTAGAGATTTTGTGTAAACAGAAAAAAAAAAAAAAAAAATCAAAATTTAAAATTTTTGGAAAAAAAATTGAAAAAAAAAAAAGTTGATCATGAAGAATTTGGTTCAAACCCTCATCATTAAACTTTGAAAAAATAAAATAAAATTTTAAAATTTTTGAAAAAGAAAAAGGAAAAATTTGAAAAAAAGAAGTTGAAGATCAAATCCAGATCATCCCTCCTCTTATACATTGCCACTGCATTCATCTGCCCACAATACATCCACCCCATTCATTTGTCCCAACTCTCTCTGATTCGTCGCCACTTAACCACAGTGCATCCACCCCATTCATCCGCTTCATCTTCATTTGGTCATTTCATCTCCATCTTCATCTAGCCACCTTATTTATCTGCACCTTCATCTGTCTACTACTTTATCTCCGTGTTGTTTGACTACATTAGGCTTCATCTTCATTTGACTTCATCTCCATTTTGCAAATTTTCACTTCATGATTGCTCCATCTTAGATGAAGCAAACATGAGCAATTTTTTTTTAAAAAAAAATTTAATAAAGTTTTTATTTATCTTATTATTATTTATTTATTACTTTTTTTAATAAACTTTTTTATTTGTCTTCTAAATTTTCCTTTCTTTTTTTATTTTTTTTTTGCAAATTATCGGGTTCGTACGTGTCATGATCTTGAGTTACGATTCGAAATGACAAAATTATCTCTGTCCACCATGCATTCTGTTTGGTTTGACCGTCAGTTAACTTATGAGAATGATTAATTTGATACGTTTTGGAAGCTTAGGAAGATTTGATGCACTTTCAAAATATAGTTAAAATTTTGACATTTTTTTAAAACAAAGGAAGGAAAATGAAATTTATCCAACTGTTCTATTAAATTTTTTTATAAAGTAATTAAAGTGTAAATTATAACAATCTGTTAGTAACAAGTTATAGGTAGTCGCTTCTCTATTTCAAATGTGTTTGACTTCCATATGGCAACCATACATTGAACTCACGTGATAAAATGCCATTAACTAATTGAAAATTAGCTGCCCAACCAATGGCAAACTTAGAAAATTTGTTAAGGGGGGGATATGAATAAAATAATAAAAACATTGATAATTAAAAATATACTAAATTTGTAACGTTCTTATGTAAAATAAAGTTTGATAACATTATATAGTTTAAATAAAATGAAACATACATAATGTTTAAACAAATCAACTAGTTTTATACTTAAAATGCCGAATGAAATCATTAAAAAAAGGAAAAAAAAAAAAACATAAACTACGTAAAGATATAATTTTCCTCAACGAGACTTTATATATCCCTTTTCATGAGCTACGTAAAGTTCTAATTCCAACTTAAGTTCTGATTTTCTTTTCATATATCTCTCAATAACCGTTTCATCACGAATAAAAACATAATAAGAATTTTTTTTTTAATAAAAAAAATAATTTTATTAATACTCAAGTGGATATAATTCGGTGTTATTTACTTAAAAAATTAATTATTTAAAATATGGCATAAATCATATGTATATATTAGAAAACATAATTTTAGTCCAACTTTACAACAAAACAAAATTTGTATTTATAATGAACAACTATAAATTTATACAATGAGAATTGATTGATATATGTTATAAGCCATATTTTGAATTTTTTAAACTTGTAATTTTTATTGATTCTAAATAAAGTAAAACTATAAAGTAAAAAAAATAAATAAATATATTAAAAAAAAATTTGAATCATGATCATACATGGACAATTTTAATGCAATAACTTAAAGTTTAAGATTGAGTGGCAATGTTTCCAACCCTTAAAAATAGTATGTACACCCCTTTTATTGCACACCCAATAAAAAATTTAAAATTTTTCTAATTTGTTTTTGAACCCCATTTAGTATCAAGACCATCATTTTCTCTTAATTTTATTGTATATATATTTTTTAAATGCACCCTTTAAATCAACCACAAACAAACTATAATAAGTGTTAAAAGTTGAACTAGTGTAAATTATTTTGTTGTCACTTATTAAAAAATTTCTATCTTACCATTTAGATTTTTTTAACACCTTCATTGTATATGAAACGAAACTTATACTAAGCAAATAATTTAATATAAATTCATTCAACCCATTAACATTTTCTTAAAAAAAAAAATAGAGATTTATGTATAAAATAATATCTATTTTATTATTTTACTCTCTCAAATCTTGGTTTTTCATTTATATCATAAAACTTGCATGAATGATTATCAACTAATTTTTAATTAAATTAAGATTGCATGAATGATTGGCGACTTGCATGAATGATTAAAGTTAGGGTTTGATGATAAACCCTTTTTAAGTATTCATGTATGAGAGAATTTGTATCGGACTAAAGGGAAAGAATTATAAAAAGGAGAGAATTTGTATCTAACTAAAAGGAAAGAATTGTAAAAAGGAAAATATTAATTAATTAATAGTAGAAAAAAATATTAGAAGTAGGAAAATTAAATATAATAAAAGTAATAAAAAAGATGAAGATAATTATATTAGAAATAGGATGGAAGAATAAATACTACTGTTAAAAAAGGAAATAATAGATGATTATAAAGGAATGAAAGAAGTAGGCACGGAAAACAAATGTACTACGCTATCCAGTCAGACAAATTTTTCTTTATTATCAAGGCAAACAAGTTCTTCTGAGCAGCTTAATGAATTACACTCAGCTGATGCATTACACCCAGCTGACAGCCTACTTTTCAAAATTTTTGAAAATTTTAGCGAAGACACGGAATCCATCTGACCCTATAACGAGTCCGTTCCTACTCCAAACAATGTAGTAATTATCGGATTATGATTCTCTCTTATATCGATCTTTATATCAAACACAAAGAGTTAAAAGATAAAGTGCAATAATTGAAAATAATAAAAATGAAAAAAAAAATAAAAAAAAAATTATCTCAACTATTGATGACATGTCATCAGATATTTTATGCTACGTATAAATATCAGTATAGGAGAGGATTGTAATTCATTATTCCCATGGATTATATATTAACGAGATTATTTGTCTAAATTCATACCAAATGGTAATAACACATTATTGACATTAATATTTCAAAATTAATATAGTTGTTACAACTAGAATGATATACCATCTGCATATGAATTTAAACAAATAATTTCAATAGTCTAATTTTATTCATGTATGGAATTATATTTTGGTTATCATTTATGAGCATGCAACTTTTGACAGTGACATGTCTTTATTAGCAACTTGATATTTTGTTAATTTGAGGTTTTAGTCTTTAAGATGAACAAAATGGTAGGTATTGAGTATCTTAGTAATTAATAAAAAAAAAAGTGAAAAGGAAATAATTAATCTCATTCACATGTTATAAATAACATGTACAATGAGAACATTAAAATCTATTAAATTCATATTTGCAAAGGAAGTTCAACTTGCATTAAAAGATGGGTAAGCATTCAAATGGGTGAAAGTTTTATTCTTTGTTTGTTTTCATAATTATAACCGTTGCTATAAATTTTATTGTCATTATCTTATAGGGTTTTCCATAATTGTAAAAGTGTACAGGTTTAGCTGACACGTGTCCCCCACTCTGTACTTGCACCAGTTTCAATGTCTATTTGCAAGTGGTTTTGTTTGCTCAAATTTCTTATATACAAACATCACATATTTTTTTACTCAAAATTATAATTAATTATACTTCATATTTAGCTTTTTGAAAAATTTTGAGATTAAACAATTTATTTAATTATTTTCAAAATTTTTATGTTACATCTCTTAAAATTATATTTATAATTAATAATATTTTAAACTTATGTGATCTGTCAATTTTGTCATTTTCATATATATTTTATATTTGTTAATTTACTTATTAATAAGGTAGTGGATTTGCAAACCGTGTTCTCACTTTAATTGAGTGTTTATGCAAATTTATTCCTATAAGTACACAGGTTTTATAGACTTTGTTATTTTCAATTCTTTAGAGTTTAGGTAATGGCTTCACATTTCGGACAATCAAATCTAAATCGCGAATATGGTAGTAGGAATGGCGTTGAAGGTGATGTCATGAAGAACGATAGTGATGGTTGTAGCATGATTGATTCGATCATCGAACAACTTCGTCAAGCGTTTCATAGATCTCTTGATCTCAATCGACCGATAGTCGGTACAATCATGCAAGAAGAAAATACCCTTTCTAATATTTATTTTGAGAAGGTAATAATTTTTACTTCCTGTTTTCATAATTTAATGTTGTGTTTTGTTTGTTTGTTTGTTTGTTTGTTTTTTATTTAATTTCTTTTCTTAGTTTTAAATTATTATAAATTTAAAAATTGATTGATATTGTGGTTTCATCTTGCTAATTTTTGGGTTAAGTGAGACTTTAAATTTTAAATTTTAATTTTTTTTTTTAAATCTCTTCTGTTCCATCAAAAAATAGATGATATTGTGTCTATGTAAAAGTATAGTTCTCCTTATCTTCATCAATTATTTGTTTCAAAATCATTGTTAGGGAATTAAATGAGTTAAGAGTGCTTTTGTTGTAGAATTGTTTATATGTGCAATAAAAGCACTTTCTAGAAAATCAGCTGTCAATTTTCTTTCAGAAAGCTGCGTAATTAAATGTTTTTTTTTTTTTGTTTTCCCTTTCCTTTTAAGGGTGAGACGAATAATTAAATTTAGAAAAAATTATCTACATCTTGTATTTTTAAATAAAAATAAAACTTAAACTTTTAATCTATTAGAATTAAGAAAAATACTTAATCATTCCTATTAAGGGTTGATGTGTAAAATTGGGCAAAATTTTTATAGTGAAGATCTTTTTTTTTTTTTTTTTTTTAATTAGGTCAGTCTGAATAGTTATTCTTATAACACATTAGTGTTAATATTTGCCAAAAGAGATTGAACCTCCAACTGCACCAACAGATGCTTGCTCTTGATAAAAAATTAAATTAAAAAATATCTACTAATTGTTTCTTGGAAAAACTTCAATTTTTTTTTTTTCAGTTTTAAAAGATTAGTAGTATCTTATTTTCAGAGCACTCCCAAACTCACTATTCACATCAAATTATCTATGAACAATTGTTTTTCTTTTTGTTAAAATCTATATATTAATTTATTTTCTGTTATACAATTTGCCTTGTTTAGGTTGAAAATGCCAAAGGGAAATTGCCTATGGAAATGAAAGCAAGTCAAGATGATGAAGGTAAGACTACAACTTTGGACTTGAATCTGAGTCTGTCACTCCCTGCTGGTGTCAACAACCCAAAACAAGATTCCCCATCAAATCCATTAGAGTTAAAATCATCAGCATCATCATCATCAACAACTGATGAACGTTCATGCATGTCCTTGGACTTCAACTCAGACTCGCCAGATCCAGAAATCCCAAAGGAAAAGAAAACAGTTGATGAAGATGATGGAATTCCATCTTTGATTTTGATGGGGTGTTCTCGGTGCATGATGTATGTGATGGTCTCTGAAGCAGAACCCAGCTGCCCGAAATGCAAGACAACTGTTCTCATTGACGAGTTTCGTGAGAAGCCAACTAAGAGATCCAGGAGAAGCTAAACTATCTATCTATCTATCTATCTATCTAGATGCTTGCCATCCTTCGAACTAAACTATATGTGTTGTTTTTGCCATTGAACTTTGCTTCTATAATGTTTGTCGTTGTTGGTGTGTTTTCATTTAGCAATAAGTGAGTTGTTTTTAAACTAGAAATCTATGAACCAGTTGTTTAATATATGAGCATTTTGGCTTCTGTTAGTTTTTTTCTTTTTGGAATGAGCAGAGGCGGATTGGTAGGTTCCATATAAATACCTTCACTTTGTTTTCAGGGGTTTTTCAGGGATGGCAACCATCCCAAAAGTTAGATACCTAGTCTGCTTGATCGTTCGCTACTTGATCTTGGGAGTTTATGCTTTACTAGCTAGCACTTTTCTCGTAGAGGGCTTACAATACAAGAGTAACGCAATATAACTTAAATATTTATTCAAATTCATTGTTTACGTGTAACTACAATATCATCAATACATCATTTTTAAAATTAATGTGATAGTAACAAATTAGTTTGTCATATCATTTAGATAAAATTTTTGGACAAATTGTCAGAAAATGTAACATTATTCATAATACAAAAATATAAGTTTTTATCTATGTAGTGTAGAAAATAGTAATTTTAGAGAAATGTTAGTAATTTTCAAACGGAAATTCTTATATTTTTTATAGGACTAGGTCCCTAGTGGCTCTCTTTGGACCTTGCCCCGGCTTTGCCAATGGCGGGGATGGGTTTAAAAGTTCATACTTCTAGCTAGTAATTAGTACGTATTAAATGATTGTTAGTTTATCTAGTAAGAATTTTATTATTTAATTTGTTTAAGGGTTTAAATGCTTGTTAGTTTATTTGGTAAGATATTTTCTTGTTTTATATGTTTAAGGGTTTTGCAGATAAAATTAATTGGACTTACATTGTGATTGGGTGAACAAAATATTTAATTTGGGTGACAATGGTGGGACTACTTAAAAAGATTACTTTTGTCTACTTAGCAAAAACCATAACCTTTCGAAATTAAAACAAGTTTCCAAACCATAGAATGTAACTTCAAAATTGTAGGAAAAATTCGAAATTCAAAATTCAAATACTCAAAATACGTTTCTAGATACTTTTGAAACACAAATTAATTTGGAAACGGAAGATTCAAAATGAACTAAATTTAAAAAAATCAAAACTGTCTTAAAATAACAAAGTGGTGTTTCTCAAAACCATTTTTCGTTTCCAAAAAAAAACCCAGTGAAATTTTAATTTAATGTCACATAAATTAAAATTTCATTCATTTTTTTACATTTATCAGTTTAATAAATTTTATTTAAATTGAGTAATACAATTCTAGTGAAAACCCAAACTAGACACCCATTAGAAGCCCAGACTTTTCTAGGTTTGTAGTCGAATCTAGGTTTCCAGTCATTGGAAACCCAGCCATCAACCCCAATCATCATCAACCATCAATCCAACCATCAACTTGCCCAAAACAACCAGCAAAAAGGAGAGAGAAAAGGGAGGAGAGAAGATGAAAGAGAGAAAAAGAGAGGAGAGGGGGAGATGACTTTGCGCGGGGGTGGGGGTGTGATGTGGGGAAGGAGAGGCTTTTTGGGTTTTCTTTTTGTTATTTTATATTCTTATATATTTTAATATTATTTAATTTATTTATTAATTTATTTTATTTATAGAGAGCTTTTATAATCAGGTATAATTGATTTTAAAATATAAGGACTAACCAATCAAATTTATCTATTATATTCTCTCTCCTAAAATAAATTTTCTCTTCTATTTAATTTAAATGTAATGAATGAATTTGATTGGTTAGTCCTTATTTTTTAAAATCAGGTATACCTGATTATAAAAACATTCTTATATATATATATATATATTTGTTTAATAAATTTCAGTTAAGTTGAGTAATGTGATTCTCTTTTTGCCTTCGGAGTCAAATGGTCAATATTTCAACTTAATTAACGAAATCTGTTACCGTAAGAGTGTTTTACATATTTATATTAATGATATGATAAATTTTAGATAAAAATTAAACTAATGTAAAAAAATGAGTTTTTTTTTCAACCTCCAAACGGTTTTTACGGATTTTCCCTTTATATTATCACTTTAGCAAATTTCATAGTTTCGCAAAAGTTGAATCGATTGGTTGATTATTTGATCTCTTGGAAGTCTCTTCTTGCTTGTACTAACCTTTAACTTGTTTTTCTTGAAAAGATTTGCTTATGCCTTCAAGTTTACGTGCTTCATAGGGTGCTTTAGCATGTGCATACTTCTAAATTCATTACAAATTTAAAATATCGATGTCCGCAAATGTTTTTGTAAATATATACTTAGTGGGTGAAGATTGAACCCTTGGCACAAATCACAGAACAAAAAATTATTGGCTTCATTTAGAAAAAATATTACATGTCAATTTGGTGTGCCCCGAGTTTTCATTACTAACAACAAAATTCAATTTTGACAATGTTTGAATGAAATTTGTTAGGCTTGTGAAAATACTCAACATTAATTGTTCTTTTTAATGGCATCCTTAAAGCAGTGGCCAAGTAATAACGTTGAACTAAGTAATAAAGCATACGTTGAAGGCCCTTCTAAAAAGAAGAAAATGAAATGGGCAGATAAACTCCCACAATTTAGAAAATATAAATTGCATTGAAAATGTACCAAACGTAAAAGAGTGTGTGTCACACATTATAACATGCAATCAAAACTCTTAATGACAATTCTACATGTTGTCATTGCAGTTGTGGAGATAAGTGTTACACCCTAAATTAGATTTAAATTAAAAATCTCCATAACTGAGAAAACAAATTATAATTCCAAGATGGAATTGAGATGAAAAAATTAGGATAATATACGAAATGCTTGAGTTCATGTAGTGAACAGCTCTAAGGTTGAATAGGTTGCAACAAAAAATCATTTTATTTTTATTTTTGTAAAAGCAAATGTTCAAATAAACCTTTTAAAAATCCTTTCAAAATTTGGCAAACAAGATCTCTAAAAACAAAGTCAAAAGGACTAAAACTCTAACACTAAGAACTTGTTTTATATTTTTCATCTTTCACTTAATGCTGTTAGAATGTAATCAAGCTTAGTTAGCTTCAGCAAGCCCATAAGATATTACCTAACAACTAACTCCTTCCTAGTCTAATCCTGGCCACACATTTTTGTTATCACTGACCATTGATCTTGCCACTCTGGACTCCCTCTAATGACCTATATATATACTCTTGCACTCTCGGTTTTTCCTCCAGTGAGTTAGATTGTATAAACACTGGAAACACATGTTCTTGAACAGTGATTCTTTGCAGATATCAATGAAGTCTTTTGCATTTCATCTTCTTGGTTTCCTGTTTTGATTGAAGTTTCATAACTTACTGAGTTTGATTAAGTTATTCAGTTTGATTTTTTAAGAAATAAAATCACTTAAAAAACTTTAAAAATCAGTGGATTAAAAAAATGAAAACATTTTACATTTCACTTAATTGAATTAACTTTAAGTTCAGTTTTCAATTTAAAACAAATTTAAACAATTCAGTTTTCAGTTTAAAGAAAAGTAAACATGATATTAGTATTTAATTTTCAATCACTATTATGTGTTTAATAAAATTCAATATTGTTCAGTCTTCAAATAAAGAAAACAAATGTAACATAAGACTAAGAGAATCACAAAGATTATTAGTCCTAGATGCAGGCTCATAGTAATTTTTGGATAGATCATGCAAAGTCCATATAGATATATAAATAGTGAATTGTATATGTATACAACTAATAGTTAATTGTAGGGGTGGGCAAAGAAATCGAGACCAACCAGACACGAATTGATATGACCCAACCCGAATTTATTGAGTTTTATTTGTTATTCGGGTCGGGTCAGTTTTTAAAGGCAAAAACCAAATTAAATCGATCTCGGGTTGGTTTTGGATTGAAAAAACCGATTCGACTGGAAAACTGACCTTTTGAAAAAAAATTGAAAAATATAAATGCCACCAAACCCTAATCTATCATTCATTTGAGTCTCAGTTTCTCGCCAAAGCTGCTGACACACACTTTCTCTCCAAGATTCATTCTCTCTCAATCGGTTCTCACTTCTTAATCCTAGTCTCACCCTAGCCATCGTCCCCCTTAGTTAATTTCCTTTCCTTCTGTTGTTTCATCTCTCTTTCTTGATCACCTTCCTACCTCCTCTCTTTGATCTATCTTCCTTGTCGTGATACTCATCGTCGTTCACAGGAGGTCGACTTCTTTGTCAGCTTCTTTGTCCACAAGATCGACGTCTTCTTCCTACCCATCGCTATTCGCAGAACATAGAAAAGGTTGATGACCTCCTACCTATTGCCATTCATTGAACATAGAAGAGTCAGCACCAGCATGGGGCTGTCAAAGCGTTCGATAGACTTGAGTAGATAGGCAAGGGATTTTATGGGTTTGTCTTCATTTTTCAAAGTTGCAATCTTTCTAGGTTGCTGTTTATTTTCATGATGATTTGATCAAAGGGTGACTTTGTTTTACGGGTTTTTGATGGAATAGCTTGACTTGTAGATCATTGTAAAGCTTGTTGGTGTTATATTATATTTTATTTTGATAAAAAATGAACAAGCTTCTTTGTAAGATTTTTGAGTTTTGTTTTGTTTTGTATCCTAAGTTCTGTGTTTTGTATCATAATCAGATTAAAATTTGGGTTGTTGCTTGAATTTGGTACCTATTTCTTTGTAAGCTTGAAATCAACAAACCGAACTAACTCGAACTGGCCCAATCCAAGTTTGTCCATGTTGGTTTTGCCCTCATTTTGGGTTAGTTCGAGTCGATTTGCTATTTTGAAAACTGATCAATGCTGATTTCAGTTCGGTTTTGTAACATCCTCTACCTGTCCTTTCACCAGATGACTCCAAGGGGTGCTACATTCATATCATTTTTACGAAATCTTTAATTATAAAACCATATATTCATTTTATTCATATCAAAATACGAAATTTCAAAAACTTTAAAAATAATACAAAACTCTTTTATTTCAAACGGAAAAACTGTCAAAGTTTCCCCTAAAATTCGAACTTAGCCAACCTGTTACAAATTCAATATTTTCATTTCTAACCCAATATTTACCCACAATCAAAATTCAATAACTAGAACGAAACTCCGTTTAGCTTATTAGTATCAATGTACACCATATTTACCAAAATATTTATACAAACTCATGTTCTTTACAAAAATTCTCATTTCCAAAACCAAATACATACATTCATACACATACATACAAATTGAAACTTTATATACAAACCAAATATAATATATATATACCGAAAAATAAATATGGAAGGATAAATGTGACTGTATTACCTCGCTGCAGATGTGCTTTCTCTTCAATCTTCGCCCTTCTGACGCGATCTACTACCTGCGTGCGGAAATTCCAACGTGCTAAGCATATTTGCTTAGTGGGTGTACACTAAATTTGAATATACAATTTTTGAATATAAACATTTTCATATCATAAAAATTAACAACTTTTCATTTCAAAAACATTTATCCACATAAATCAGATCACATATACATTAAATGTTTGGTCTAAATAAATTTTCATCGCCCATTGTAAACACTAGTATGATACCTTGGACTGGAAGACGGGCTCTCCCGCATCGGACACTCAGTGCCTACCCGCCAGATTGCATTACACATATATAAAATCAATTATTTGGAACCGGACACTTAGTGCCTCTCAAGATCCCTAAATTAATCATTTTCATTTTATTTCAAGCACAACGGCGCAATACTTTCATGATAACCTATTGGCTTGCCAAACTCCAATCCCCACCTACCAATACTTACGTTTACTAGGGCTCATATTATATTTCAAATAAATGTGTTATCTTAATCACCACTTCGTTTCAATTAAAAGATGTCCAAAATCATTCCAACCAATTTCATTTGATATCCAATTTCACATTTAAATCACAGTCATTCAAAAACACCCACATTCAAACATAGGTAACAATCGATTTGATTAAACCATTCAAATCAAAACATTTTGAAATAGAATTATTCATATAATCTAAAACAAAATTCAAATGAAATGTACACCAACCTTTGGTTTCTTCCTTGAGTTACTTCGCTTTCTCTAACGGAAGCTCACACTTTCTCTTTTCCTTTTCCTTTGCTTCCTTGAGCTACGTCATCTCCTAGATTTTCAAGAAGACATATATACTCAATAAAAGCTCATTCCATAATTTAAAATGCATGATTTGTTAATCCTAAATGATCCAAATATTTCCAAATCTCACCAAACTTCATTAAAACTCATTTGACCTTCTAACTTCTCTTCCAGTTTTCTACTTAACCAACGCTTTAAACTTTCGATTTCTTTCCATGAACCTTACTTATATACACCTAGGAGCATCACCATATGCCCGAAATGCTTTTCTGGAGCCAGAAACAAAAAGTCAACTTTTTGGCACCCCCTTTGACCGAATGCATTACACAGCTCTCCCTCTTGATTTTCTTTCCTCAATTCTTGCTTTATTTATCTCCCTAACTTGCATTTAGGTCACCTGTAAAATGGTTTTGAAAAATTTCAATTATCGTTTGGCGAAACCTAGGAAAAACTCTATTTTTTCATCACTTTTTCAATATAACTTTTACACTTTAGGTTTCTAAACTCAATTCTCTTCACCACTAACTCAAATATGCTTAATAACACTCATCCATGTCATTAGAATGTATATAAAAAGTGGCATTTCGGGAAAACTGAAAATGCACTTTATCGGGTGAAAACTAACTACATTGTTTCTATGCAATTCTCTTTGAATTTTAAGTTGATTTAAAACTTAACCAACCTTGATTCAACATGGAATCATCGGATTCCTATACCTCCTACTATGGCCTTTCATGGCATAACACACCCTAAGTCCATTTCTCTCAATTTTTTTCATGAAAATCCATTGAGACATTTTATCAAACACCTAATATACAACTTTTTTTTTTCAATAAAAAACAATCCATTTTAGACTTAAGGTTTGTCCCACCAAAACTGTAACACATTAAACATTCATGGCTAGGCATGATCTTCTCTGATTTTTGGTCTCCAAATACTCCACTCATCTTATGAATAAAAACCTCAATCAAATCCCAACCAAAAACATCAACAACAACACCAATACAACATCATATAAACAAACTCAAAGTAATGAAAACTAACCTCTTTTCACTTGGTTCTTGCTCTAGATTTGATTATCTACCTTAGATTGGCTTGGAGACTTGATTAGGATGATGAAAATTGGTTGAAATCACTTAAATCCCCATTGTTTCTCACCTTGGCCAAATACACCCCTTTTCTCTCCTTCTCTCTGTTTTTCTTTGGTTTCTCTAGTTTTGCTTCTTGTTTGCACGAAATGCAAAGTCAACACACATGTTTATTTATTTATTTTTTTCTTTTCCAAAAATGACCATTACGTCCTTTTGAAAATTTGGTTTCGTCCTTCAACTTTACTTAATTATAATTTGACCCTAAATATTATTTATTTCTTTCATTTTAACCCCTTATCACTCTTAAGAATCTCCTAAGGTCATTCACCACTTTACCCTCATATTCATGCTCCAATTGGGTTCAATCAATATCTAAGAGCTTCCTAAATTCTTTGGGTACTCCCATTAATCGTTTAGTGCTCTAAAATATCACTTAAAGACTATTACTGAAAAACCTTAAATAGAATTGAGACTTATAATATATATATATATATATATATATATATTCACACTAAGTTTTTTTTTGCATGCCACATCTCATTAATCATAAAAATAACAATAATATTCATGCTTATAAATGTAGGGATGTTACAGTTTTTTCCAAAACCAACCCGACTCAACTTGTGCCCACCTTTAATTAACTACATTGTATATGTGAATGATGCACCTATGTTCACTATTTTTCTCTATATAGGGTAGGGGCAAAATGGTGATTCCACTTTCTCTCTCACATTTGATTGTTAAACTTCTTATCATATGGATTAAATTGATAAATAATATGAAACTTTATTGTTGATGAATCCAAAAATAAAATTACATTTAAAAACATCATACAATAAAATATAATATATATATATATTAAAATGAAAATTTACCCTTAATAAAAAGATAGTTTGTCTAACGGTGGTCTATGGTTGACCTACGTTGGTTAACCAATCATAGGGAGTTCGTGACAATGCAACAAACATCTTAATTTTCTTGTAATTTTATATAAGGAAAAAAAAAGCACAAACCTCCTCCGAGATTAGGTGAAAATGGCACCAATGTGAAAAGTTTTGTCATAATTACAGTGGATTATTACGAAGTCTTAAAAGTGTGATACAAACAACCTCCGACATTAGTTACCCAATTTCAAGTGCACGGTGGCAATTGTCAAAGTTTTAAAATGATCAAAATACTCTTGAAATTTTATAGGTTAAATTTAAAAGTTAACATTTTTTATTAATTTATTCTAAAAAGTTATAATAACGTATTTTTATTATTAATATCATTAAAACAATAAAAATAAAAAGAAAACAATGCATAGGTGGTGTCCAGTTGGAGGACATTTGTGTGTAGCTTTCCTCCAATTGAAAGAGATCTATGCATTTAATTTTTTAAAACTTTTTTTAATTTTTTTATTAATATAAAAGTGTTATTATTATTTTCTCCCTTCATGATTGATGAATTATCATTTTTTTCTTTGAGGATTTTGAAAATGTCAAAAAACTCTCTAAAATAGTATTAATTCAAGTAAAAAGAATGGGTAAAATAATGTTTCCTTAATTAATAAGGGGGAAATGATGATTCATTAATCGTCAAGGAGCAAAATGATAATAACTCTTAATAAAATTTAATTAATAAATGGTTATGAACCGATGGTAGTGAAGATATTGTGATAGAAAATGGTGGTGAACTAAACGATGAATTGAATTGGTGATAATGAAGAGAATGTGATTAAAGATGGTTATGAACAAATAATTATGAATTGATTATATTTTTTTAAATTTCTTAATTGAATTTTGGTTTTTGTAACAATAATATTTAAAATATACATTTATTATTAAAATATTTATTACTTGTACATGGACCATTTTACTATTATGGATTTAACCGTAGCTTTTTCATGGCCCTCTAACGATAAGGGGTGTTTGTGTCACACTTTTAAAAGTTAAAGATAATTTACTATAATTATGATCAAACTTCCCATATTGGTATAATTTCACCTATAGAGGAGGTTAGTACATACACACACACACACACACATATATATATATATATATATATTGAATTGCAAAGAATATTTTATTAAAATTCGTGAACTAAACGATGAATTGAATTGGTGATAATGAAGATAATGTGATTAAAGATGGTGATGAACAAATAATGATGAATTGATATATATATATATTTTTAATTTCTTAATTGAATTTTGGCCTTTGTAATAATAATAATTAAAATATACATTTATTATTAAAATATTTGTTATTTGTACGTGGACCATTTTACTATTATGGATTTAACAGTAGCTTTTTCATGACTCTCTAACAATAAAGAGTGTTTGTGTCACACTTTTGAAAGTTAAAGATAACTTACTATAATTATAATCAAACTTCTCATATTGGTATAATTTCACTTGTAGGGGAGATAAGTGCATATATATATATATATATATATATATATATATATTGAATTGCGAAGAATTTTTTATTATAATTAGGATTAAAAAAAAAAAAAAACATTATGCAGCATGAACGTCTTGGATTGCAAAGAATGACCTTATATATGTACCGCCGTCTAATGTTGTTTACTGATGAAGGAATGTTTATTCAGCTTAATAAAGATTTTAATTGTTATCCTTCTCTTCATGGTTAGTAACTTTAAAAATAAAACAATATGCATCATGATTTAATAGCATGGTGTGGATCGATCAACCACAAACACACTCAATACAATATTATAATAAACGTAACTAGAATGACTTAAAAATAATAATAATAATAATAATAAGGGTAAGCAGAGTGATAAGTTTTCTATGGTCTGTATTGAATCCACATGGCATGATGACCGATGATGATCTTCGAATAATTAAATCCATTATTATTATTAAAAGTGTATGACATCTTGTTTCAGTTGGATGTTCTTCGAACTAATTACTAATTAAAAAACAAATAAGTTTCTGCATCTCAATAACCTTACAAGAAGGACCCATTTGATTAGAAATCTTTTTAAAGTTGATTATTGATGTAATTAAACCAAACACCCATTTGATTGTTCCACGTTCTTTCCGAGCGTTGCAAGCTTAAAAAATTATTATTATTAAAACTAACATTAAATAAATTAGTATTTTATGAAAACTTATTGATATCAATCAATACGGTTCAGGAATCTACATTTATTATTGAGAAATAATTTTTTTCTATAATATAGAGAGAAAATTATTTATACAAAACTTGTAAAATAAATATAATGTAATTTAAAATCTTACCATTATGGGGAATGAAAATGTTCACAATAACATATGCTAAAAAAGATGTGTAGCTCAAATTATTTTTGATTTATTGTGTTATTTATAAATGATAATATAATCACCTTATATACAGCATTAGGTGAAGACTCCTTTAAAATTGTTCATAACAAGTGATAAAATATTATTGCAACATCCTTCGGTTTGTCCTTATTGCTTATTATAATTATTGCTATATACAGGTAATGTTGAGGATGACTGTTGGAATTTGCCCTTTTGTCTTATGCAACCTCCCGTTTATTGCATATTTACTAGATATGGCAAGTATAACCCAATTAATGAATCTATTAAATAAACTATTTTGTCAATTTAAATAAATCTTTTGGAATTAAAAATTCAAAAGAAGCAAATGTAAGAGATTATTTATCGTATTGCTCCTTATGATTGTTTTGGGGTTTATTAGAAAGAAAAGAGAATTATTTGACGATAGAAAATAATTTTTTTATAGGACTTGTGCAAAATATTAATGGGTGAATTACTATCATAGGTGCATACAACATTTTAATTTATTTGCAGCGTTCTTCTTTAAACTAACAGTTGACTGACTTTGATAGTTAGTAAATATGTTTGATCGTATAAAAAATATTGAAAGATGAAATTATCCCTCAATAAATTTACTTTTTTGTATTTCTTTTAAAATAAATTTTGAAAACTTTAAATTAATTAAAAATAAATTTAATGAGATTTTCACCGTCCATCTTCAAATGGACTGTGGAGATTAATTTGAAAGAAAAAATTAAAAACCAAAATTGAAAAAAAAAATGTTTAAAAATCTAAAAATAAAAGATGAAGATTCATCTTCATTGTCATCTTCATCTTGACCTTCAAACAAAACAAAATTAAAAAGGACCAAAAGAAAAAAAAACTAGGTTGAACAAAATTAAAAAAAAATAATAATCAAAATTAAAGAAAAATTAAAGTTGAATTAAAACAAAACCATTTTTTTCTTAAAAAAAAAAAGACAGATATGGGTTGAACCCAGATCGTTAAACTTTGATTCAGCTCTTGTCTCTCATTTTTTTTTAAAAAATTATTTTAATTTTTTCTTTAATTTTGAATTTTTTTTTAATTTTGTTTAATCCAGATTTTTTTTCTTAATTTTTCTTTTTCATTTTTGTTTTGTTTGAATAAGAAGATGAAGTTGAATCTTCATATTTTATTTTTAGATTTATTTTTAATTTTTTTAGTTTTGATTTTTAAAATTTTTCTAAATTAATTTACACCGTCCATTTGGTGGAGATTTCAGTAAATTTATTTTTAATTTATTTAAATTTTTTAAAATTTATTTTAAAAGAAAGATAAAAAGTGAATTTATTCGGGTTAATTTCGTCTTTCAATATTTTTTAAACAGTCAAACATATCCACTAACGGTCAAAGTCAGTCAACCATTAGTTCAGGGAAGGACATTGTAAATAAACCAAATGATTGTATGTACCTGTGAATATTAAAATTCTAGGTAGGTTGAAGATAATTCTCCATAAGATTAATTCTAGACATCACAAATTTAGCTATGTCAATTTATAGATAAATATATTAATAATGTTTTCATTTTATTTGCAACACGTCATATAAATTAAATTACCAACTTTTAGTTTTATATAAATTGTCCTTTTAGTAGTAAGTAAAATTTGCTAGTAGTTGTATTTTTTTTTTTTAAAAAAAAAAATGCTACTAGTTAGATTTAATGACGGGGCACTCATGATAATTGAGGTAAATGTCAAAATTTGTAAAGTCTTTGTCGAGTGTACAAACCTAAGTTATTTTGTGTAATTAATTCTATAAATTAATGTCGATAGGGGTAATTGCACAAACACCCTTGAGTTTAGGCATAAGTTTCACAGGTATGACTTTTTTTACTTAAAATTACACAAATGACTCTTATTGGAAGTAAAAGTTAACAGTAAAGGGGTAAAATCATATTTTTCACTCATTTAATCAAATGTTCATTTATTATTTAAATACTTCTTAGTTGAACATCAAATAAAATAAATGGATAAAATCAAATCTCCTCCATCCAAATAAAATTAATTTTTAAAAATAAATCAAATATAAAAATTAAAAATTAAAAATTAAAATAAGAAGAGAACTTTAAAGAAAAAGATTTTAAGAAGCTTCAACTCCACCTTTGGTGGAGTCTTTTTTTTTTTTTTTTTTTTAAGTTTAAAGTTTTAAACAATTTTTATTTTAAAAATAATAGAAAAAATGATAAAAATAAGTATGAAAATCAACTGCTAACAAAGAAAATATGTGCAATTCTGAATGAAAAAGTCATATTCATGGAATTATACCTAAACATGAGGATATTTGTGGAATTACCCCTATCTAGGTATGAAGTTGAGCAATTGATAATGTCTCTTACATTTACATTCTAGAGGTTAATTGTGAGTTTAAGTCAGTTCCCTTTTTCCAAATAACATAATATATTGTAATTAATCAACATTAAAAATCAACAAAATTCTGAAACATTATATCTGTACACTAATTGTTTGAGTTTAAATCTATAATGTCTTATTTTCCACGTGTATTTATATATTATATATCTTATAATTAATTCTGACCATCGAAAGTACATTGATCTAATTGTTTAAAGATGATGTCAAGTTTTGTTTTAATAAAGATGAACCATTATCATGTCAATAAAATAGTAAATAAATATACTTTAAAATGCATCTAATTGATTAGTTCAGACATTCCAATGAAATGATAGGCCAAATGAGAGAAGTATCATCACTATTAATTAAGGAAATTAAGTGCTTTTCAGAAATGTATATATGTATGCATAAGGTTAAGATGGACAATTTTCTCTCCACATAGTGCATTTGATCTGAACTATCAGGATTATGCACTTTGGAACTGCATATGAAATGTGTTATTTTTAACCTATAGTGTTAGATGCTAGAGGTAACATCAATAATCATTGAAGTTACCTATGTTGTTAGAGATTTGATGGTCTAAAAGTACATAATAAATTGTTGAGATAGAGAGAAAGAGACAAATATCATACAACAGACTTTCTCATTTTCTGTAATCTACACATGATCTTTCCTGAATCTACTAATATACACAAAAATGCAAGATACATTGAATGAAACTAGGATAATGACATATTTTCTTCTTCATCATCAATCTCATCAGTTTCATCCTCCAATAAGTACAGAGGAGATCTGGATAAAGAAGAGGAAGAAAAAGAAGAACCAGCAGAACAATAAGAAGTGGAGTCATGATGATGATGACGACGATGATGTTGATGATCAGAACAAGAATTGTCAGCTGTTTTAGCAAGATCAACAAGCAGATCCACAAACGCATCAACAATAAAGCCATGGTTTTTCTTCCCATTCATCCTCAAATACCAACCCAGCAGCTCCTCCAAACAATTCCAGTCCTTCAACCCATGAATCTCCACCATTTCCTCCATAGACAGCTTGAAATCGAAATACGGGTTGTCTGAGTCCATGGCTAGAATCACGCTTTCTTTGAACGGATCATTAAGAAGGAGCTCTTCAGCCTGATGGTCACTTTTAGCCTTCTTCAGGATTGAACTCGTGTCCCCACCAGCCTCATCAAAGAACAACCGCTCTTCTGATCTTGCACCACGTATGACCATCTCCAATGACTCCCCATCAAACTCCAGCTCAGACTGATCAGTCGAAAAGCTTGCTGATTCAGCTGAGTTGGTGAACCATGAGTCCGGCGTTTCAACCCCATTATTGGGATCAAAATAGACGGAGTTTACCGTCTTGAAAATGTCATCTTGAACTCTGAAGGAGAAGGTCTTGGGATGCTTGCATGGAGGCCACTGCCATGGAGTCTGCCCGCTCGGTTCTTTGCTCTTGAAAAGTGAAGGGAGCTTCATAATTTCTTGACCACACCTAGCTTTGGTTTGCTTACAAATGTGAGCAGAGGGAGGTTGAGATGGAGACAGATTTAAAGAGAAAGTGAGAGAAAATGGGAGGAGATGGCCTGGAAATGGCAGTGGTAGGGGCCAGTAATGTGTGTATTAAATTCTGGAGTTTGCAATATTAAATGTGTCATTTATTGTCCCTTACAACAACAGGAATATAACCAAATCTTTTGTCAAACATTAATTTTTTAGTACTCAATTAATTAGTTTAATTAAACTCACTTACTTATCTTAAAGAGCTACTTAATTAATACATGCTCGTAACTCATGGTTTTATTAAAACCGGTTATTGGATAAACTTATACATCAATAACAATCTTTTGATATTTTTCAATAATTATCCTTACAACCAATTTAAGTGTTGTTATTAATTGGTTAATTTATTTAACCAGTAAAGTAACCAAACACTATAACCATCTTTTTTCAGAAATTGCTATGTCTAGGATCTTGCACTCATTTTTCACGGACCCGTCAAACTCATTTATAAATGTTATAGGGTTTAGATATATGAGTAAACTTTTTATTATTAATAGTTGTTTACTATTGTCATTCATTTCTTTCAAATATTTTCGAATTATTTGTAATCTTTTTTTTTTTTTTTGAGGTATTTCTGAAATGTGGTGTAATTTATTAGAGAACATATTAATTAAGGACATAATTCTTAAAATATATATATATATATATACTAAGAACAAATTTGTATACATACTTACATAGAGATGCAATAACAAAACGTGTACGGTAAAGAATTAAGATTTGTGTTTATTTCTATTTGGGGCATTAAAATTTAATAACATTTTGTTAGTTAACTTGGCTCTTGTCTCCTTATTTGTTTAT
Organism: Nephelium lappaceum; assembly: GCA_021234005.1. Lineage (NCBI taxonomy): Eukaryota > Viridiplantae > Streptophyta > Magnoliopsida > Sapindales > Sapindaceae > Nephelium > Nephelium lappaceum. Next base: position 13,587,318 of record CM037999.1, read on the forward strand.
AATTGTTAACAAATTCCTAAGTGAAACCTTGGCCGTTTGACCCTGTTTTGGGCTATTAAATTAAAGATAACTGAAAAGGACAGACTTGGGGGTATAATTAAGAAAATCATGAGGAAAAGGAAAAAGAAAAGAGATAAAAAAAAAAAATGATAAATATGCAAAATTCATGTGAAATATTTAAGACGGAACGGTTGAATAACACAGACATAGTTGTCCTTGCACATGTATTAAAGAGAGACGATCCATTGGGACCTCTTGGCTGCAATATATCCGTTCTGATCTTGTCACTTGCTGAAATTAATTAGCTGTCAAGATCACAACGGGAGAGACACATTACACCACATTGTATGTACTTTTTTCCCAACTTGAAAGGCTAGACTTTCTCATTTATTAATCTGCGACTTCTATTTTTGCCTTACCGGAAAGATTCAATAGGACACAGAAAACCCACCGGTTGTTGTAATTCTTCTCTCCTCTTTTTAATTTTTGGACCACTCGAAGGGCATTTACCCAATTTCATATTATTATTTTTTTTTTTTTTTGAGCACCGGCACCTGTCCAGGGTTTTACTAGGACTAACTAAAATAGGATTTTGAAGAGCGGTCCGCGGATCAACTCTTAAAAGATAAGAGAAGATAACCTACATAGAGTGACAGAAAATTGCTCACGATTTGTGGAATTTAAGAGTAAAACCCACAACCGGTTTAAAGCTAAAGTGGGCAGCTCTCGTGGTCTCATCACTAGCTAAAGCCCTTTGTCTCAATTTCATATATATTAATTACTGGCATATCATATCAACAAATTCGGAGAACATAAATTCGGATGAGATTTATACTAATAGATAGAGGGGCTAATTTGAAACATAGCTTCCCTATTGAAAAACAATAATATAATTTCAGAGTTAGATAGAACTTCTCACGTCTTGGCAGGCCTTTGGTTTGAGACAAGAGCATTTTCGATTAACCATAGAAAAGTTTTGTCACCAAATTATACAATCATACATTGGAGGTTTTAAGGAAAATTTCTGACTTAGAAGAGAGGCTGAGAACTCGATAGTTTGAATCATAATATTTGTGGAAAAATGTATTTTTCTTTTGTTTTTCGAGAAAAGTTGAAAAAAATGTAGTTACATTATAGTAAATCTGCAACCACTCAATTTTGGTATAAACAAGATTGGTTTCTTAGTTCTTCCTGACTAAAGAGGGAAAATTCCAAAATACCCCTTTAAGGCTAAAGGTTTTACCAAATTATAAATCAACTATATGATTTCATAATCAAATCAAAGCCCAAATGGTTACCAAACCAAAAAAAAAAAAAAAAAAAGAAAAAACTCTCTGTTTTTTTTTTTTTTCAAGTTGATATCAAATTAGTAGGATGGTTATTGAGATCCCACGAAATGCTTGTAAAATTTCTTATATTGACTTTCATAATTGAGAAATATATAATCCTATAATAAAATGATTAAATTCTTTATATATACTTATAAAATGCATTTATGAAATTTAAATTTTAAATATTACAAGGGATAAAAAAATATATAGTTACTTGAATTATGAGGGATTTTTTTCTTTTCTTTTTTTAAAAAAAACTTTTTTGTGAGATGCACTCTTGGAGGAGGTGTTACTTAATTTAGGAACTTTGAGATGCAAAATTATCGCATGAGGGTGTGATGCAAAGGATAATGCAATGTTTTACAAATTTTTTGTCTAAATTTATATTCAAATTATATGACATGTGAGTTGTTAACACCTTATAAATAATAAGATGATTTGCTAATTAATATAATATTGACAATTTATATGTCGTGTTTTTTGGACATAAATTTGAATACAAAATTTAAAAAGGGTAACATTACTCATGATGTAAAGGGCCTAAATTGGACTAGGTAATGGTGAATTCATAACCACTTTAAAATGGCTACAGATTTGTTAATTAGAAGGTCAATTTTTGATAATGGATTTTAATTTATCCAATTTATTCAGAAAAGAAAATATTTGCATGAGTCAATTAACCAAACGTGACGCACAACTGCACAAGTGCATGGTTTAAGAGATTCATCTGTTTCACGCTTACTTTATTTAATTTGCTCAACTTTATCATCTTTACCATGGATTATCCAGTGGAGTTCATTCCTTTTTTGATTTTTTATTTTTTTTAAAACTATCATAATTAATTCAAAGTTTAAATAAAGGATATACAATCCAAACTTACAACCTCAAATATAAAAGTCTCAAATGCATGCCACTAAATCAACATTATTTTTATAAAACTGATTCCCAATTTAGAAGCATAAATTTTATAATAAATCAAATTGGGTAAGTCCATATATAAAATTTATCACGTGTGATTCTTAAAAAAAAAAAAAAAAATTATAATGTGTAAAATTTTTATACATTTTTTTATACAAAAATGTTGATTTGCATCCATGTAAATTGAATTCAAATCGATTTACACCGGTGTAAATCTCGATTTACACCGGTGTAAATCTCGATTTACATGGATTAAGATTCTACACACAAAAAAAAAAAGAAAAAAATCATATGAAATCTACACACCCCACAAATTCAAATAAACATCACTTTGGGTAAAGTAGATTAGATATATATATATATATATATTTGCATGTATGTATGTATGCATTTATATATGTATGTATATGGGACAACTATGTTGGGATTTTTAATATTTCTTATTGTGGACTTACATTTTAAATAACAATTATATTATAGACTATCAATTTTAATAGAACCAAGTAAGTGATCTATTAATTGAGCTCTACAAATATCCATTGAGTATGAGCTTAAGTGTGTAGAAACCTAATACTAATGAATTAGGGTTAATGGGAACCTAATTAGGTTAGTATATAAATAATATTATAAATGGTTATGGTCTCCAAGTCAAATCAATATACGTAATATTTTGCTCTCTTTCTCTTTCCCCATTCAAGAGGAAAAACATAGAGTAGCTTAAGGAGATTTAGGTGTAGAAGACTCAATCATTCTCAAGTTTATCAATATAAATCCAGGTATGTTTTCTTTATAGTAATACTTAATGATTTAATATGAGTTTCTAGATTTTGGTATAGGTTTATGCCTATTAAAATTAATCCAACAAACTACTCCTCTCAAATTAAATTATGTTATAAATTCATATATAAAATTTATCAAGTATGAAATTCCCATATTAATTTTTATGTAGGAATATTGATTTAAATGAATGTAAATAGAATTTAAATGGATTTATAATGATATAAATTCTAATTTACATTGATTAAATTTCGTACGTAAAAATATGTGAATTTCTATATATAAAACATAGATCTGTTTAATATATATATATATATATATATATATAAAATAATTGTGAGGTAATAATTATAAGTATTTAAAAAAAAAAGTAATAATTATAAGTAGGTCATAGGTGCATGAGTTTTCATATTCTCCAATCAAAACAAAAATAATTATCACTCTAACAACTTGTTTACTTACATCATCAAGGATTTTCAAGGATAATTAAATTTGAGCGAATTTATTATCTAAATCCTTGGTGATGTAAGCGAACAGTTCAAGACGTTGATAGAAATCATAATTATTTTTGTTTTGGTTGGAGAAAAGGAAAACTCTTACACCTATGACCTACCTTACAATTACATGTGATATACATGTTTCAAGTTTGTGTTCCCTTGATTGATTCATCTGATGGTACTAAACTTCTAACATTGATCATGTGGATGGGACCCTGGAATCCCATTTTTCACAGAAATGTGTCTGCAATCGATCGTCTTCAATATCAGACATTAGCAATCGTGTGGGTCCAGTACGATTATTAGCTGCCCTAAATCTAATCATCGAAATGATCAAACAATCCCAAAATAAATCATCCTCCAATTATGTCACACACATTTCGTATTATATAAACTTTGATATAAGAATATCTAGTGTTTGTGATACCTTCTTATGGACATAATGTATGTGCACTCTTGTCCATTCGTTTTTAAAACCTAGTACGGCGTATGGACATTTCATTTTCTTTGTATAGGGAGCGGAAACTAGCGGCACGATTAGTTTTATTAAAGTAAACTAATCTTGATGATCTCCACAAAATTTATTATAATTGATTAAATACTTACATTACAAAAGTTCAAACATAAAAGGGTTTGATTGTGGATTGGAACACAAAAACATTTTCTATATTTGAAATTAATAAATATTAATGAAGTTGGTTCGGTGATTTGTATCTCATACCAACATCATTGAGGTTGGCCATTCAAATGATAATTCTCTTATTCAAATTCCCGATAAATTATAATTTTTTAATTAATTAAAAAATAAATAAATTGGTTGTCTCTATTTGTTTATATATATAATTGTATATACATTGGAATTAGTTAGTTAAAAATACAATTTATGTACTTTCAAAAATTAAAAAGAAAAGAAATTATTTATCACCATCCAATATATTTCAGTGGTAGAAAACTTTCGTTCAGTCTAACAATGACTCAAACAATCAAATCTAAATGAATACATTACGAATAGTATTAAAAAAAAATTGAAAATAGAAGCCCGAATACGGAATTTCAGTTTTTTACACGAGTTATGTCATTGGGGAACGAAGAATGATAACGAAGTCGGAAAGCTCCATTGGTCACAATACAAGAACCACTCCTACACTCTGGTTTGTGTAGAGACTAGTCTTGACCAAGAAAATAACTCAATTTTGTTTTCCATTTTATTTATCTTGTCTCTGTTTTTCTATGTTCACCGATTAACAAAATGAGATTGGTTTAATTGTATGACTCTCGCACTTGCACCATTGAGATCATGGTTTAAGTAATGTCTTTCTCAAATCCCAAATTCATCATAATTGTTTAAAAATAATATAACATGGATCTTTATTTATTTATTTGGAAAAAAAATGATTGAGCTTTGTTATTGTTTTTTATCCTCTTGACATAATCCTAAAATCTAGTGTTTTGTTGTTGTTGTTTTTGAAAGAATCCTAAAATCTAGTTAAAAATATAGGCGTGTAACATTAATAATTTAGTGGCGTTTCCTATAGTTAAATTACTTTGTTATGTATATATATTGATACAAAGAGCTTTTTTTTTTTTTTTTTTGGTCTATTCAATTGTAACTTCATATTATAGAATGTAACGATAATATCTAAAATAAGAAAAATTGTTCTCTTTATTTAATTTTTAGTTTTTTTTTATATAGACTTGTATAGACTTTTTTTTTTAATTTTAAAATCTTATATATCATATACGGTATACTATTTGAATATGATATATTATCATATTAAATAAGCATTGAGTACTATCAATTCACATCACATAAAAATAAATAATAAATAAATGGTTGCCAATATAATCTTTTAAATTCTTAATAACGTTATTTGTTTGGGCTCTCATTTTCCAATCTCATCTCATTTATTTATTGTTTTTTTTAAGGTATATTTATTTATTATTTTTGTTTCCTTTTGTTTATGTTAGTAGCAACATAAACTTTATATTATTAGAGCCCAAACAATGAAAATTTGAAAAACAACGATATAACTTTGTTTGAATATTATTTTAGCCACATGCTTTGCTTAGTCTCAATTTGAGATTTCAATTAGCTTGATTAATGTAGTAGCGTTCAAACAAAAGTATAAAATGCCCAAAAAAAATGGAAGTTGATGTGGCCCAATTATAAGTCAATCGCATTCACACCAATCAAATTACGCTTGAGTTTGAAGAAAGTTGCATACACTTTCTTTTTTTTTTTTCCTTGATTACTAGGATCAACGCAATATATTGTTAAAACCAGCTGTAATATAACTCTAAGGCGCAACCCGAGAATTAACTCTCAGAAGATGGGAGTGGGTAACTGACATACGTGAAGAAAATTATCCACAGTAAATGGAATTTATGAGTTGAACCCACAACCTATTATAAGGTAGGTGGGTGAGTTTTTGATTTTAGTATTACACTAAAACCACTTTGTCAAGAAAGCTGCTTACACTTTTCGGTTAGGAGAAAAACGATTTCATACCTTTCATCACAAGTTGGAATGTGAAAGCAATGATATCTACACAAGTTATGTCACTGAAGGTCAAAAGGGATCATGATGTTCGAAAGCAATGATCGACTCAGAAATTTAACTTAGAAGGGGCATTTAATAAATGAAAAAAATTAATTAAAAAATAAAATAATTTTCTATTTTAATTTGAGATAAAAACTTTGACCTTGAAACCTCTAATTCGAGATAAAAACTTTGAACTCGAAACCTCCATTTGTGAAGATATGTGACTACTATTAGGTTATGTCTTAACCCATATTTTTCTTTGATTAACTTCTACAATTTATGACAAAGTTTATTGAAAAATGAAGACATATAATACAACGATGGGAGGTTTATACATAGTTTTAAATCTGACATATAATACAACGATGGGAGGTTTATACATAGTCTTAAATCTCTCAGAATATTTGAATTGAAAGCGTAATTAAACAAAAAAGGAAAACCAAGGATAAAAATTGATAAGAATTCTGTAACGAATTTACTTCTATATTATTTACTGCCCATGAAAATTCTCAAACTTGGAGTTTGATATGGTCTTTTGAGTACTATTAATAATAAAATTTATAAACCAACACTCCCGCTATAAGACAGAAAAGTAGAGATCATCCCACAAAGAAGTTTGATACTTCTAGATAAACTACCAGAATTGAAATGAAGAAAATAAAACACAAAAGAATAATAATCGTAATCAAGAATGAATCTAACCTAAGATAACTCAACTAATCTAATAACCCGCAAATCACCAAGGAACAAAGGATAAGATGAAAGTTAGGGTACCAATACTAATCCTGTTTTGACCAAGTTAATGCATTACAATTCGGTTGTTCACTAAATTCCCAAATAGCAGATTCTTTGTGTTACTCAAAGTTCCAAATCTAATCAATACAATGTGCTATCTCTTCGAGATTGATTGGACACTAATTAGTAATTTAGCTACTACTTATTTAATAGTGCAAACCGGCATTAGTCACGCACGTACAAACTAAATTCCCAATAACCCACTAACCAACTAGGAACAGTCACGCTGAGCATGGCTAGTGTACTTAAGCTGGAAAACCTATTAAATAAACACTAACCTAATTGTCACTATTCACACACCATTAAGAAAGTGTAATTCAATTAGATTATTACTAAGTGTGCATAATCAAGTCAAATCCATTTATTCATGGTCTAATCAATAACCTCAGAATAAATCTAATCATTATCAATCATCCAATTATCCATTATCAATGTTAGAGATAAAGCAACATATCTTAATTATAAATAATATATTGTACTTCTATTAAACGATAACTCATAGTTTAGTTACATATCAAACTTTATGTAAAAAAACAACAATTAAACAAGAGAGAGTAAAATATATTAAAGCCATGAAACACAAGAAATCTCCCATGAACAGTTGTTGCCCTTGAGTCCCTATTGAGGGACTGGAAACTATGAAATTAGATAGTGTTCCTTGGGAGAATTTGTGCGTAATTAGATTTGTAGACAATTGCTAAAAGCTCTCTGATTTTGTCCTTAAATGGGTTATTTATAATGCTCAAACCCTAGAGAATATTAAGACAATTTTACCCCTTCAATATCTCGAATTTTGGAGTTCTAATTAGCAGTGCGACCATGATACGATCCCAAATAGAGTTGCGGCTTTGGTTACAGTAGTCTGGCAAAATGCATTGCAACCTTGTTACAACCTTTACTTTATTACGACAACACCATAGCTCTGAGACTTTAATTTGAACCATAGCAAGTCTATGTCGTAGCACATTGCTCCAAAACTTCTTGAAATACAAATTCTCCTGAAACATTCCACAAAACCTATTAAGCATACAAATTACTTGAGAAAACATAACAAAAGTATAGGAATTAGAGAGCTAAAATATGTTCATAAATATGTCCATTAGAGTTAGATTTTTTATTTAATATTTATCAATTTTCACATTATTAGTTTGTAATATTGTATGACTAATTTTGAGTTTGGAAGGGAAAATGACTTGAATCACAGTTTTAGGGGTCGTTTGTTTTTTACACTTAATACTTCATGCTGCTGAATTAGACCAATTAAGTGATTTTTGTTTTTGTTTTTTTTTTTAAGTGGTTAAATCACTTAAAACCACTGAAAATAAAAAACTACATTTTTTGACTTTTTAATTAATACCAAATTACTTGATGATTTTATAAATTTATTATTCCAATTTTATCCTTCTCAAAATAACAAATTTTCAAGTTTGTTATAGTTTTACATTATAAAAATTTATTTTAATACTTTAACAAACATATTTTCAAATTTGACCTAATTTTACATTATATATATTCATTTTAATGATATTTCTTTTAATATTATTTTTATTTAAATGTATAATAATAGTAATTCAACTTAATACCATTTTATTTATTTTTATTTCATTTACTTTACTATAATAATTTATTTATGTATATATAATTTTAAAAAAATATCTTACTATAATAATTAATCATATTTTAATTATGAATAAAAATATTATTAATATATACATAAAAGTGTTTTAGTATTTACTAAATAATTTATTATAATTGTTTGTTTTAAATCAAATAAATTTACATAACAATTAATAGTAAAATGATATAAATGTCAAATTATTAATTTTCAGACAATTTTAACTTTAAAAAACAAACAAGATTACTATACATTCAGATGTAAAAGAAAAAAAAATAAATATGTCATTCAGATTTCAGGTTTAAATCACTATTCAGTCTTCAGTCTTTGATAGCATTGTTCAATCTTCAGACGAAAAAAACAAATGACCCCTTATTGTTGTAATTTGAAATGGATTGGAACTATGAAAATAAAAGACAAACATAAGAGAAAAAATGAATTATGATTATAGATTAGTATTTTTAATATAACCTGACAAATATTAAAATTAAAAAACTAAAGTGACTTATAGTAGTTTAATACAAATAAATTAAAAGTAAACTAACACATAATGCAGATGAGTAGAAAAGAATCGTATGAGTAAATAAAGGAAAGGGAAAATGAAATGGAAAATTAAAACTTTAAAATAGAAACGATAACATTAACAAATAAGCAATTTTGATATTTATTTTTTTAAATAAAACTATAAATTTATTATAATTATCAAAATTTTGAAAAAAAAAAAAAATTGCCAAGAGAGGCACGTACCCCTCCTAATCCTTAAGCAGATCCATCATTGTTGGAAAGTCCCTTTTATTTACAATACTTCTTTACTTTGGTTTGTATACATTAATATTATCTAGAAATAGTATTTTTGATTAGTGAGATAACATTTGAGTCACTTCCCATTTCTTTTAACATTTGAGTAACAAGATTTCAAAAATAAAAAAATAAAAAAATAACATTTGAGTAACAAAAGTAGAGTTTAAGAAATCACAATCGTCAATTCTTTGCTAGTCGATCGGTCAGTGCATCGAAAACCCTCTAATTGGGGATTCTAGACGAGCTATCTGGAGATGGGTTGATTGAATATGAATCAAGTTTTGTCCAAAACAGAAAAAGCACAAAAAAAAAAAAAGAAAAAAAAAAGTAAAAACAATTACCTATGATGACAAGCCAATGACGACAACGAACGGCGGTAAGGTGTGACAACGTTGAACAAATTAAGTCCGTCAGGGTTTAATGTGCAAAATGATGAGGAGTGTGGTGACTGGGTTTGGTTTGGTGTCTATGATGAACATAAAGACTTGAAAAACAAAAGTCTTTTTTTTTTTTGTAATGTAAGTAATAAACTACAAAATGATGTCGTTTTGGATTTTCCAAAACCACATCATTTGATTTTTTAAGTTTTAAAACTTTTAGCCAAAACGACACCGTTTTGGCTCTCATTACTTTAAAAAAAAAAAAAAAAAATTCGAAGCTGTTTTGAACAGCTTCTTCTTTAATCTTCAGACTTCATCAAACTAGCAAATCAAAACCAATGCTCACCAAACCCTTTTTCAACCTTTGTCTATTCAAAAATCACACAGCTCGCCACTATTTGTTGTCATAACTCCTCGTTACAGTTATTTCGACATATAGATTTTTTTTCAAGTTTTGATCGATAATCGCCTGTTTTGCACTTTTTACAATACTTCACAAAAGTATGTGTTAAAATAAAAATGTCCTTTTGCAAATAATAATAATAACTTTATTTTCACCAATCTCTTTCATTGCCAAAATCTCTCTCTATTTGACATTTTTTCTTATGAACTTCCATCATTCTTTGACCGACATCTCTCTTCTTATTTTTTATTCTTTTGTTTCTTCTTTCATTTTTCTTCTTCTTTCTATTTTATGTTTCTTGTTATTATTTTTCTTTTTCATTATTTTCTTTTCTTCATCATCATCATCTTCTTCTTCTTTTTCTTCTTTCTTCTCTTTCCATTCTCTACAACGCAAATCTACAACTTGTCATGACTCATAGTAGGTAACTTGCCCTTAGTTATGGCATCATTGTGTCATTAGTGATGGCAACAAAAATGGTTATGACTAGTGAAATACTCACTAATTAAAAAACTTGTTTTTGAACTAAATAATTAGTCATGATAGCATTGTGTTGTTAGTCATGACAATAGAAGCTGTTGTGACTAGTGAAACCCACATTGAAAAAAACATATTTTTGAAGCAAATAACCAATCATGACAACATTATGTCGTTAGTCATGGCAATAAAAGTTGCTATAACAAGTGAAACCATCACTAAAAATTTTGTTTTTGAACAAGTGATTAGTTATGACAGAACTGCATGTGTTAAACATGGCAACAGAAGCTATCATGACTAGTGAAACCATCACTAGAAAAACTTATTTCTTGAACCAAGTGATTAGTCATGGTAGTATTATGTTATTATAGTTTGATAGTAATAACTACCATAATTAGTGAAGCACTCATTATTAATAATGCCTTTGAATTAATAGGGTTTTGTCTTCTCGATGAGGAGTGGCAGAGATGGAAGAGAAAAATAAGAAAAAAGTAAAAAAAAAAAGAAGAAGGGAGAAGAAAAAGAAATTGTAGAAAAGAGATATCGAATGGAGGAAGTTAGTGAAAAAAGACGTCGAGGAGAAATTTTGATGGAAGAGTTTGGAGAAGATGAATGTAGGTTTTTTTTTTTTTTTGTTTTTTACTCTTAAAGAGCATTTTTGTTTCATCACATGCTTTCATGACTTATATGTTAAAAACAAAGAGAGAGTGACTCAAATATTAACTTCCTATATTTTTAGGCTACTTTTTGTCCTTGTCCCTTATATATATATATATATATATATATATATCTTGACCAAGACAACAACCTCAAAATGCTTAGTTTTTCTCTCCATTTTATGTTTCTTATCTTTATTTTTCTATCTATATCTTGTGTCCCTATCTTTCCATGTTTCAGTGTCTCACATTTGTTTTTTCTATATTACAATGTGAAAATGTTAATTTACGATCTAAAGAGAAATCTAAAGTAGGGGTGAAAAGGTTTATCAATAATTTTATGAAATATTAGAGAATACAAAATCTAGAGTGTTGTTTCTTCCAACAAAATCTAGAGGATTATGGATCTCGTTGCAAAATTGACTTTTTTTAGATGGAGAAATTTAATTTCTCTAATTGAGTCCACCTTTATAGTGTCTCAATTTTTTTTTTAAATTTTAAATTTATAAAAATTTTATATTTCTAAATGAATAAATAAAATTCATTATAAATTTTCTTAATATTTTAATTTTTATTTTAAAAATAATTTTGATACAGGACTTGAATTTAAGCATTTTGAATTATATATTTTGAATTTAGGGTTTACATATATTTAATTTAAGGTTTAGTGTTTTTTTTTTATATATATTTTATTTTATTAAAATAGCTTATTTAAATAGTTTAAATTAAGGCATCGTTTGGTACGCGAGATATGATTGGATAATTTATATGAGATTGAATTAGATTGGATTGGATTGGATGAAATGAGATTGGATTAAATGTTATCCCATGTTTAGTGAAAATAGGATATGATTAAAAATAGTGGGTATAAATTTGGATTTTAAAGAAATTTATCAAGGTCTTGTTAGAAATTTTGCAAAACATGTATTAATGTAAGCTATTTTCCACCATTTCCAAACGCTTCTCAAGGCTATAAAATCACAAAATCGTCGACCACCATCTCTCTCCTCCCTCTGTCCTCCGCATCGAGCCCCCTTTCTCATTACCACATCATTGATTAGCCCACCGCCGGTCCGATCCTTCTCCTTTTCTTTTCCTTTCCTTCTTCTTTTCCACTGACGTTCACTCTATCTTCCTCGCCGATTGTCACGCTGTTCGTCATTGGGTTTTCCTTACCGGTCGTTGCTCAGTCTTCCTTACCGGTCGTAGTTCACCACTAGGTTTTCCTTGCCGTTCGTCACTGGGTTTTCCTCGTCGGTCATAGTTCATCGCTCGTGGTCTCCCTTGCTCTTCACCGTTCACCGGTCGTATGTGAGTGTGGTGGGATTATTTTAACCCATATTTTCAGTGGGATTGATTTATCCCAAAGTAATGGATTAAAAATGAGATGAGATAACTTAGTGAAGAGGCTTTGGAGTGCACCAAACGTGGGTTTGGATAAAAATCAATCCAAACCTAATCCAATCCTAGCAAACAAACGAGGCCGAAAAGTACGAAGTTGTCTCTAAAATAATAAATGAAGATTGGTACTTCTAGAAAGATTGGGGAGGTTTTTAGTCCGTTTGAAAATAATGAAAAATAGACATTTCTTGAAACCATAGGGATTTTCTAGGATTTGCCCTTTTTTTTTCTCCATGTTATGTTTCTTGTCTCAATTTTCCTGTCTATATTCCGAGTCTCTATTTTGTTCTTTGCTATTTTTCAGGGTCTCTCACTTGTGTTTTCTAGGATATACAAACTTCTTCGACCTAATAATGTTGTTCAGATGAAGACTAGTTATTGCATTCAACTCCAAGGATCCAAAAAAATCAAATATTTAAAAAATATAAAAAAATAGAAATTTAAAAGTATAAATCATTCTCATAAATACACCCAGTATTATTACTATTCCATGTATTGTAGCTATATCCCGTGTATTCGGTGGCAAAAGTGGCTGCTAACTACATGAGTAGTTCGCTTGTGTAACTGGTCATGCAATTACCCAATTCATATGTCCTAGAACGGGTGTCAAACGCATGATCAACTGAATCATATGTTTTCCATTAACTCAGTAAATTTATAATAGCTACTGTCCACACATATGCTAAAAATTATAAGATTATTGTTATGTATTAATCATGTGCAAATAAATAATTGTTGCATCGTTAGGTGCATTTAATTGTTATAAACACAACTTTTTTAATAATATCATGATGTTCTTTTTGAAAACTCAAAAGACTTTATTCAAGAAACATCAGTAAGAATAATATTTGAAAGACAATTGTAATAGAATCGAACCAACATTGGCTAAAATTGCTTCTAAAACTAAAGTAGTTAGCTGATGGGTTGCCTTATTACTCTTCCTAAGAGTAAATTGATACCGAATGTTATCTAACTCAACTCAAATAACATCAACGAGATATCCCTAATGATAAAACCTTCCACAGCAAAAAAGCTCTTAGTCTGAATAGCTAAGATAACCAACCGGACATCCATTTTCACAACTTGAGATATGAGATCATGGGCCAAAACAAACTTCAACCCCTCTCTGGTTGCCAAACATTCAACCAAAAAAGGGGTTAAAAAATCAGCTAACTTCATAGACATTGCATCCTTAAACTCATATCATGATGTTCTAACCAGACAAAAAGTTATTAAAAACGCATATAGAAAAGAAGGGTCGAATAATTCGGCATTGGGGAGCATTCTGATTAACAATGAAGGGAAAATATTTGTATAGAGTGAACTGGCTTGTCTCCTCCGATCCCTACCGCACCCTCATTCATGATTAGCTTAAGGCATCTATAAATATGCATGCACTTACTTTATCCATGCTTTCAAGTTTTCTTATTATATATATAAATCTATTTCGCATGCACCTAATGCTACACATATAATAAGATTATCATGTATACCATGTTTAAATAAATCAATTATTTGTCTGTGGTGGGAAAGGCAGCTAGCAAGCTAGATATGTGAAAGAACGTGGAATAATCAAATGCTTGTTTGGCACAGGTGCAAATATCTTCAATTAGATAATAATTGAGATAATGTGATCATTTACTATGATACGCTTGTCCTTTGTGTATGCTCATTGAGGAGCAGAACCTATTTGTTTTATTTGTAATGATTAGTTTCGGCACAAAGTCTAGAGAACATGCAACTGAACGGAGTACAAAAATTTATATATTTAATATGAAGAGTGGTTGGTTCCATGTGAATTCAACGCAGACCATACAAAACTTATCTTTGAGCTAACATTTATCGCATCGAGAGTATGTCTGCGGTTGATGATCCAAAACATGTCGCATATATAATTCTTTTCTATCTCCATCTTCTTGGAAGTTGGAATCTAACAAATATTAAATATAAATATACAAGGTGTGCATTTCGTGACGAGTCACGAATTAGATATATTAGCATGCATCACGAATTTGATGTTGGGTCGAATGATCTAGTATGCCTTTACTCTTCACCAAAATCAATCGGCAAGATTTTAGCTACATGTACAGATCGAGTTGGCTTCATGGATTCAGTTATAAGAGACAGTATTATAATTACTACAATAAAATAGTTGGACTTGTCTCCAATATATTACATCCTAGCTATTTGTAACTGTAAATGTTTTAAAAAAAATAAGCTTGGAATGTTTTTATGAGAACATAATTTAGTAATATAAGTTGTAATTATAGATCGAACCAGCAATTTTTATTTGGATCAGAAGGTTAATGATAAAGTCAAATTTGAATTATCATAGACCGTTTGGCAATAGATTCCAAAAGTCAGCATTTGGTTTTCGATAAGTTAAGGTAAATTTATAAAATAGGCTTAAATTTTCTACTAATTTTCTGATTTCTAGTCCTACAAGTTTAGGAGTTTTGTTGTCTAATAGGTTTATTAGTTTCTCTTTTATTGACCTTTGCTGCTAGTTTGAATTCATCTTTATAAACATATAAAGTGCTTTTAAAGTATCCACCTTCACTATATAGGTTTTTCTAACTTGTTGATAAAATTCTACTTCTAACAGCTTATTAGTTTATATTTCATTTATTATGTCTTCGGTTTTTTCTATAATCTCTTACCTTAACTACTAATTTTTGAGAAATTGAAAATGTTCCTAACTCTTTCTATTATAGATTGTTTAACACTAGATCTTCTTCTTATTTCCATAATTTCATTTTCTAATATAATTTTCGGTCCTAAAATATCTTTACTTCTACTCTACCGGTTCTTGAAGAGCTACTAATTCCTCTCTATGCTAATTCAATTATTCGTCTTTCTAATCTGCTATTATTTTCTTTAATACTGTCTAATTTTTCTTCTAGCAATATTTCTAGTTTATTAATAGTTTTTAATAACAATTTTAATTATAATATATTATTTTGACCTTGGCTACTATTATTACTTTCTGTACTAATTCTTCTGGGGTTGTTTGCAAAATGCTATTCATTCACTAACTAATTTTTAACTGTATCTAATTTCTTTTGTAAACTCTTGGATGTCCACTCAAAATGGCTTCCAAATTTTAGAAGCTCTTTCACAAGAAATCAAGTTTAATGGCTTTTCCAAGAAAATCTTGTTAGAAAACAAGGGAAGCTGTTTTGATCTTTAATGAAATTTTATTTGATTTATCAATTTAGGATTAGGATCAAGATTGAGTCAGATGAAATTAAGGATTTTTGAGTGAGTAGAATATTTTTCATAATAATTATAGGTTACTGTAGTAAACTAGTACTAAATTATTATTTCAAAATTAAGCTGAAAGTTATAAAATTTATTTATTTTTTTTCAAATAAGATGCTTTTTAACTTAAAATAAGATAAAAGTAAAAAATAATTAAATTTATTTCACTTAATTTAAATCTTAAAATAAAAAGTTATTAAAAAAAATTAAAGTAAAAAACAAACTCCCCTCTCTTTTGAAGGTGTAAAAGATGTATGTCTATAAATGCATCCATTTGGTGAGTCTATTATTGGACTTGTCATTTATACCGGATTGGGTGAAACTGAAGATGTAAACTTTGTTTTTTAGGCCCATCAATGCATCTCAATAATGCATATGTGACGGTAGGTTCCATATAGAAGCCTTGAAATAGTCAAATGGAACTTTATAAGCAAGTATCCGGATAATAGTCAAATGAAGTACGTACAAGCGGTGGTGAGTGAGTGTCAACAAGAAAATCTTTTCACAATGGGGTGGTGAGTGAACGTCAACAAGAAATCAAGAAGGGCTTTTGGATGATGTGTCGGTGTGTACCAGATATGAAACCAAGTTTTTCAAGCTTTAAGTTTTATTTTGATGACTGCAAATTTTATTTTTCTCGGACTTGTAATGTTTTCATTTTTGTTTATGCCCACTGTCTATGAAACCAAGTTTTCTCAGTTTAGTTAAGATTGAAGAAATAAGAATTAAAGATTATATTTTATGACAGGTTGATTTTATTTTGTTAATTTGAATTTGGCTTTGTAATGATTTTTTGTTGTGCCGATTGCCTCTTAAATCTAATTAAACAAGTAGGACATTTATAGTTTGGATCCTTTCACATAATTAATTGGCCATATTTTTTTTGTATGTGATAGTTGGAATGAATTTAGGGTTTAACAATCAATGGGTGTTGATTTAACTTTAATTTGTCTTTAATGATCTTTCTGTTTAGGAATATTTTTGTAATGAAAAGTTTTATCAAATACAGGGTGTATAAATCATACTTATATATGGGTGGCAATATTGACACCCAACTACCAGATACCATCCGAAATCTTAATTTTTGAAAATTATTTTGAATCCGTTTCAGAAAAAAATATATTTTGGATCCTAAATAAAAGGCAGCCAAAAACTTAAGGAAGGAAAACAGTAAAAGACGAAATTGCTTTTCTTTTTTTTTTTTTTCCCTTTAACCAAAGGAAGAAGGAGAAATTACTTTAAGATCAAAAAAGGGAAAAAAAAAAAAAAGTTGAATTTCATTGTTATCCTTGTATTTTGACCTTTTTTATTCTTAACTGTAAATTTAATTTTAGCCGAGCGGGTACCTACTGATTTGAAAAACTCTTTATTTTAATCCTTCTAACCAAAATTCAAACAGCCAAAAGTTAATAAAAAATTTATAATGACCATTTTATCCTTTACAAAATTATTAAAAAAAAACTTTAAATTTTTATCGTCCATCAAGTTGTGATGAATAATATATAGAAAAAATTGAAAAAACAAAAAAAAACCTCTTATCGCCACTGTAGATTAATGATATGGACAGTGGAGTTCTTTTGTTTTATTCTAATCAAATATAAAATAAAAATGAAAAAAAGAAAAAGAAAAAAGCAATGGGTGGAGATCCACATTCGATCTCCACAAGTCATTCAAGGGTATGAATTAATCTATATCGATTTGGTTCTAGATCCTTCCAACTTCATAAAAAAATTCTATTATAGTTTTGATTAATTAATTTTGATAACGACCGTTCATAATTGAGATGAATATTATAGATATTTTTTCTTTCAAAATTTTCATTAGTTTTTTATTTTTTATTTGAACCACTTTTAATCTCCAAAAGTAGATAACAGAGATCCATCTTATCTCATAGTTTTCAATTATTTCTAAATTTTGTTTGAGTGAAAATTTATTTCATACTTTTCAATTTTTTTTTCTAAATTTTATTTGAGTTAAAATTAAAATTATCCTATTGGAATGCTGAAAATAACTCTCCCTCCACCAAGTTTGATCAACGTTTAACCTCCTGTAGAGACTAAAATGAGGAGTTTCTAAAACTTTAGGGACTCATTGAGCTAAAAGTGAGTTCGTAATTAAAAAGTAATGAAACATTAAAATATGCAAACAAAAATGAAGTTCGCCCAAAAAAAAAAAAAATACACTTGTTTTATGCCCAAATTTCTTTCTTGTTTAATATTTATATGTTTCTTTAGGGTAACACTAAACTACTCAAGATTTTTATCTAAATCATACTCAAATAATGTAATACATGACTTGCAATTAATACATGATTTTAGGCTCAATATGGTGATTACAACTCACTGCTATATCATTTTGAATATGAATTTGGATAATCTAACATTAATCATCAAATGTGATGTTATTTTTGAAAATGATTTTTGAATGACAAATCAAATACCATAGTAAATATTTAGACTTCTTTCTTTATTGAAGAACTTTTCTCTTGATTAATATTTGAAAATTATTAAAATTTCCTTATGGTTGTGCTATTTTCCATTTTGTGCCCTATAGGCCAATATTTTCATCATTTGTCAATTTTTAGAAAAAAAACGGAAGCTTCATCTTCAATCATTCATCTTTTAAATGGAAGGCCGAGATATTTAATATATATATATATGTATATATATATAATAGAATGTTTTAATAAAAATGAAAAGATTTTGTTTTGGGTTTTTTAAAATATAAAAATTGTGATTTCCATTGTCTTTCCTTAAAATGGATGTAGGATGAAAAGCAAAAGAGAAAATATATTTAAAAAGAAAAAGCAAAAAATATTTGGTGGAGATCTAATCCAAGATGGACATGGGCTTTTGAAGAATACAAATACCTCAAGAGAGTTTTGGCCCAACCTGAAATTACAAGGGGAGAATGGAAAATAGTCCAAAGCTTAGGGGCATCTTAATAATTTCATTTTTAATATTTCTATCGTACCATTAATCAATGGCCATTATCAAGAAGAAACAACAATGAAGGGCTTTTATTTTATTTTTTATTATTTTTTTTTAAAAAGAAGAGCTAAAAGCCGATTATATGGGAGCAAGAGAAGGAATTGACGGGTCTTTTAGTGAATTCCATGAACAGTCTTAAGCTTTTTGGTTATAAAATTCACAACCAATCATTCATGGCTTTATTCCTCTCAACTTTTATAGAAGGAAAAAAAAAATAAAAAATAAAAAATAAAAACATGAAAACGAAAACGCCACTGTTTCCAATTCCATTCAAACAGACAGCCGGTAAGCCAATCTCTTTTTTTCAAGTCCGTAGTGACTTTTTCTTTTTATCTCTTTTTTACACCTTCTTTTCTCTTTTCATCATCATCTAGTTTTGAGCTCATTCTTCTAAAATCTTTGAGAATCTTTATTCCACATTGCTTTTTGTATTTTTAATATAAAGCTAATAAAGTGATTATTTCCTTCATAGTGCTTTTGCTTATTGCTTTGTTGTCTGCTCTCTTTAAGTTTCTTGTAAACAGTGATGCTCAAGCTAAATCAATTTAAAAGTTTAATCTAAATTTGTGATTGTAATATCTATTAATTTATTTTGTTTTTCGATGATTGAGAAGAAAAAGAGTAGAAAACAATCTTTAAATTTAAACCAAATCAATGCATGAAGGTGACGTCACATAACTTGAATAAAATTTTTATATTAATTTAATTTGATCGAAAAAATTAGTAAATTAAAAGTGTTTAATTTTTAAAGACACCCTGAAAACAAATATTGTTCTTTAATTTATTACTGGTAATAAATTTTTGAGGGCATTTCTTAATTGCTTAAAATGTCAGTTGTGCTAATGGTTGTTGGTTCATGCTACTCTGGTATCCAAGTGGTATTAGTAAGATTAGGTTTGTTTATCATTCTGAAGACTGGGCAATGAAAAATTTTACTAAATACTACTACAACGTGATTAAAAATTGAATATTATGTTTGTTTTTCTTTTAAATGAATTATATAGATAAAAAAATAAAATATTTATTTCTGATTCAATACATTTTTGTTAAGTGAAGAGCACAAAATTTTCACTTTTTAAATTGAGTGATTTTAGCTAAAAAAAATAGAAACTTAATGTACATAATAAGTGCAATTAAGTGCTAAGTGAAAAGAAATCAAACAAGTCTTTCCATCAGTGGTTTTTTTTTTTTTATTTCTTTAAGATGGGGGTGAGAGATTAAATAAAAAAAAAATTATCCATACCTTGTATTTTAAAATAAGAGTGAGATTAGAAATCTTAATCTCAGGAAGAAGGGAAATATTTAACTATTCATACTAAAAGATGATATGCAAATCCTAAGTCGGTTAATATTTAAATTATTTTCAAATTCAGCCCAATTATTCAAATAGTAAAAATTAAAAAAAAAAATGCAATTAATAAATTTAAAGAGAAAGAGAGAAAGATATAGGTGGGCTCCCAGGAAAAAATATGATGCCACTATACAGTCCTTAGTAGGTTCTACAATCATTATATTCAATAATATCAAACAATTAAATTATAGTTAATTTTAATGGATAAGAAAGCATAATATTATCAAAATGGTAGCATAAAGACAAGTAATCAATATCCCACTAAGTTGGTAATGCTAAAAATATTAGTTAGATGGTGAGTCAAGCTAATATAAGATTGGGATACAACTTAGCATATTACTACATACAATATGGAGTGCAGCACAACTTTTAACTATCAATACACCTTTATATTTATTAATATGATAAGAGGAGAGAGAACAAAAGAGAGAGAGAGAAGAAAAGTAGCATCATCACATGCAAATCCACTTTCTCTTTACATGAAGGCCAAAATTTACCCTACTAACAAGAAAAGCACAAACCCAAAACCCCCCACTACCTCCCCCTTTATATCTTAACACATCCTCTCTTCAACTCTTCATTCTCCCCCAACCAACATTCAAACCACTGCACTCTATAGCCTCCTCCAAAACAAATGAACAAACATATATATTAGACACTAAAGTTCAGTTTCGACCCTCGGAAATCCTCTCTACTTGGTGATCTAAACAAGTCTTTTTAAGATGAGAGCAGGGCTGTGCACCGTGCCGCAGGCTCTAACTAGTGAGGCTGCAAACATGGTGAAGCAAGCAATCAACCTTGCTAGACGGAGAGGACATGCACAAGTGACTCCTCTCCATGTAGCAAGTGCTATGCTTGCTTCCTCGACAAGTCTTCTTCGAAGAGCTTGTCTTCAGTCCCATTCTCACCCTCTTCAGTGCAAGGCATTAGAGCTTTGCTTTAATGTGGCATTGAACCGCCTTCCAGCTTCCACGTCAAGCCCCTTGTTAGGACCTCATCTCTCTCCTCGCCCCTCCCTTTCCAACGCCTTGGTTGCTGCTTTCAAGCGTGCACAGGCTAACCAACGCCGGGGTTCCATTGAAAACCAGCAGCAGCCCATTTTAGCTCTTAAGATTGAGTTGGAACAGCTCATAATCTCCATTTTAGATGACCCGAGTGTTAGTAGAGTCATGAGAGAAGCTGGTTTCTCTAGCAGCCAAGTGAGAAACATGGTGGAACAGGATGTTTCAGTGGAGATTTGCTCTCAAAACAGTCCTCCTCCACCAGTGAGTAGCCATCAGTCTAGGGAAAGCAAAAAAGCCTTGTTTGACCAACTTAGAAATGAAGATGATGTAATGAGTGTTTTGTACACATTGATAAACCAGAGAAAAAACAGTGTCATTGTAGGAGGGTGTCAGGCTGACCTTGAGGGGATTGTTAGAGGGATTATGCATAAGTTAGAGGAAGGGCAAGTTCCTGGGGACTTGAGGTATTCTCAGTTCATTAGCCTTCAGCTTTTCTCTTTGAGAAATCTATCAAAGCAGGAGATTGAAAAGAAGTTCCAGGATCTCAGGTGCCTAGTCAAAAGCCTTATGGGCAGAGGGGCAGTTGTGTATTTAGGTGATCTCAAATGGGTTTCTGAGTTTTGGTCAAGTTGTGGTGGTGAGCAAAACAAAAACTATTATTGTGCTGTGGAGTACATGATAATCATGGAGCTTAAAAGATTGGTGTCTGAGAGTAGAGAAACTGATAAAAAGCTTTGGCTCATTGGCATATCTAGTTTTCAAACTTACATGAAATGTCAAGCAGGCCAGCCCTCTCTAGAAACTATGTGGAAACTTCATCCTTTTACAGTTCCAGTAGGGAGCTTGAGCCTAGGCCTCAATCTTGACAGGTAACTTCAGGAAATATTGTTACTGCTTAATCTATGATTTGCAAACATTTTGATCAATTAAAATATGATTCAATCAAAGCAAATAACTTCCAAAATTTTGTATATTTAACATATTGGTCTACTTTCTTTCAGTGATTTGTCGTCTCAATTCAGAAGAAAGGTACCTAGAGAAGGGTTTGGTTGGTCAACGCTTGAAAGTGGAGCTGATAATCACCTCAACTGGTGCTCAGATAATTCTAATATTCAGAAGAATGAGTATGCCACCACTTCCATTTCAAGCAAATTAAGCCTGCCCCCATGGCTCCAACAATACAAAGAAGAAAGCAGAAACACCAGCAACGATCAGGTTTCTATCTCTTCTGAACTATACTAATTGAAATTTCAGCCGATTTCTACTCTGAATGAAAACTAATTTAAACTGCTTATTGTCTTCTTCTTCTTCACAGGAATGTGTTGAATTCGGGGATCTTTGCAAGAAATGGAACTCCTCCTCCAGTCCTGCAGCCCGAAAACACCACGAGAATGTCCTTAACTTGTCTTCGCACTTAAGCTGGCCATCCAAGCAGTTACCAAAAGAGCACAAGTTTTTTGTATGCGAAATCAGTGATGAAGAAGGCCAGGAAAGCAGTTTGGCAAGGAATTATCCTGTACCAGACCTTCTATCTAATCCTAATTCTAGCCCCAACTCTGCTTCTTCAAGCGAGGCAGAGGAGGATGCCGATGATGGTCTGGACAGGTTCAAGGTGCTCAATGATGAAAACTTGAAGATTCTGTGTGATGCATTAGAGAGAAAGGTTCCATGGCAGAAAGAGGTCATTCCAGAGATTGCACGAACCATCCTTCAGAGCAGGTCTGGACTAAAAAAGTTCAAACACAGAGATCATGAAAAGGAAGAAACATGGTTGTTGTTCTTGGGAGCTGATCATCGAGGCAAAGAGAAGATTGCAAGGGAAATAGCTAAAGTTGTTTTGGCCTCAGAGTAAATTTGTTTCAATTCGACTGAGCAATTTCTCCTCTAACTCCACAGAGAATGGCAGGAACAAAAGAGCAAGAGATGAATCCGGTTGCATCAATTATGTTGAGAGATTGGGATTAGCATTGAATGAGAATCCTCACAGAGTGTTTTTCATGGAGGATGTGGAGCAGTTGACAACATTTCTCAAAAGGGTATCAAGCAAGCAATTGAAAGTGGAAGTTTGAGTCTTCCTGGTGGTGAAATTGTTCCATTTAAGGATTCCATTATCATTTTCAGCTGTGATAGTTCCAGTTCAATGTCAAGAGTTTGTTCTCCTTCCGCAAGACCGAAGATTGCTCGTCATGAGTATCAAGAAAGGGATGAAGATGATGGTAACTCCAACGATAAAACCTCATCTCTGTCATTAGATTTGAATATTGCCATTGAAGAACACAACCAAGAGGAGCATCCAGTGGTGACATTACCATTTTAGAGTCTGTGGATAGCCAAATTATATTCAAGATTCAAGAATTGTAAGGGGGACGTCACCAATGCTGAAATTCACGTAGCAACAAAAAGAACACTTTCTGCTTTCTTTGCTTTTCTAATCTTGTAATGTTTTCTAGTTATAGATGGTTTAGGTGTGGGGAAGGCATGCAACTAACACACTGAGGGGGGTAAAGGAAAAAAAATTGGAATAGGTTACAGGAGGGAGGATTACTGGTTTAGTTTACTATATATAGAGCAATATTTTGTATATTTGTATCATCTGGCTAGCTAATTTCATGTTGTTTGTTACATAAAATGGGTGATGTTTTTTGTTATGGTTTTAATTTCTTTGGAACTCCTTATATCATTTCGGTATTTGTTCACTTCTCATTGCAGATTAGAATATATTTTTGCTCGTAAGATTTTAGTCTTAAATATTACAATTAAACTACTTTGGTTTGACACACTTTTCTCATGTTATAGAGACCTGTACATTATTTATTATTATTGTTATTATTAAATTGATATTAAGTAGATCAGAGATTTGTCAAGATATATTGAGATTATCACTACTTGCACAGCTCAAATAACTATTCCCATCATAAAAAAAACAACTACTCCCACAATAAAAGTTAATAAAAACTATCCATACAATCCTTGTAACATGGGCTTAATGGAAATCGAATCCCATCACTTTAGTCGGTGACTTAGTTCTACGAAATTAGTGTTTTATCTAATTTTTTTACTTGTTTAATTAAGAACACAGGCTTATATTTGTGTTTATGAAACATGATAAAGGTTAAGTTTGCTTTATACTTGTATCATGTTGGAGTGTGAAGCATATTAATCCCATGTGAACCAATAGTACTGAAGACCGCAACCAGGAACCATTAGCGCATGGTTGCCATGTGGCGACCAGAGAGCACTACAACCTTCTATCGTGGTCACAACCAGTGGGTACAGCGATCAGGAACAACGACCAAGGGTCGCGCCACTTGGTCACGGGTGAAGACTAGTGAAGACCATGACTAGAAGCCTTGATCACTTGGTCAGGCGTGACTCCATCCCTATTCAGAAAAAGGAATTTCATTTGAACTAGAACTCTTTATCTCTGGCATTATAAATACCCATGTGTACGTCAAACTTGTATCAGAGGTGATCAGAGTTAGAAAGAGAGATTTTGAAAGTGTGTTGAGAGCAATTATAAGCGAGACACACGAGTGAGAAAGAAAGACAAAGTTATTATTTATAAACATCATTTCATTAGGAAAAAAGTGTCAGTGCGCTCCATGGACATAAGAGATTTCCTAAACAATGTAAAAATCTTATATCTTTTTATTATATTTTATTTTATAGTTTGCATTGTGTGTACTTAATTTGTGTTTTAAAATCACCTGCATTCCTACATATTATGTCATATGATATGAGTAATCAATCAAATTATATCTTATTATGCATGACATGATATTAGTAGAAGGTGCACCCTACATCATGTCATATCAATGCTTTTCTTGCCATTTCATTGACAGAACAAAACTTGTCATTTTCTTGCTTTGTTTGTAGGGTTTGTATGTAATTTTTATTATTTCAAGATATTCAACATAAACAAATTTTGCAAAGCTCAATTCTCAGGAGTTTAAGTTTCTATCATATGTATTTACTAATATGTGTAAGAAATTTTTCGCTGATAGAGTTCTCCTACTCATACTATAGAAATAGAATTTTAGTCCCCATATATATTTAGTGACGTATTTCGGCAAGTGTTAGTATACCCTTCACCGTTGATGTCAAATTACCTATAATTCTTGTCTCAAAAAATAAAGTTCTTACAGTTGAATCAAAACATTCAATAAAACCAATTTTGATACCCAAAAACTTTAGTAAAACTTATATTTGATACTCGATTAGACAGATTACTACACTAAAAAAGCTAAACTAGTAAGCAGTCACCTAAATATCAGTAGACAGTAAGTATATGAGCACTTGAACAACTTGATCATGTGGCCTCACAAACAAATTCCACATAAAAGCAGCTATTAGGGAATTGTTCTTTTTTTAAAAAAAATTGTGGAAAATCTAATTTAACACTTAAATATTGTCAAAAATTAAAAAGTTATTAAGATGGAGATGTAATATTCATAACGTAAGAGTTATGCAAAGGAAGATATGCTTTAGGAAAAGGATGTAAAAATCTTCCACAAAACAATTATGTAAAACAACTTTATACTTTTCTTTTTATTTTTCTTCCGAATTTACAACCTAACATTCTCCTCATCATCTTGAAAAGTTCCGGCGGGGAATTATCACAAAACATAAAGCAAAAATTCTATTATTATTAAATCAAGCAGAGGATATAATCTTTACAACATAAAGATCTTAATTTTGTACTTCAATCAGAATCACAAAAGGAACTTCTCTCTTTCCAATTGGAACCATGAGAATAATTAGGGAATGTGTTTCCTAAGGAATATGAAACCACTTACATCATTTATTCTTATCAAGAATCATGGTAGCTAAACTATTGCAAGTGTTTGACATGATTATTTTAATGGACCATAATTGAGTTGATTTATTAGAACTCATGTTGAGGTTCACACAAATACGATCAGATATGGTAAATTATTATTCAACCATGAACATTGCACAAATAAGACAAAAGACTTTGATCTAGTGGTAATACAACAAAGGCTGCCCACTTTAACCTTTAACGGGTTGTGAGTTCTATTCCAAAGTCTCACAAATTGTGGGTAATTTTCTCCCACTTTATGTAGATTGTCTCTTTTGGGAGTTGATCCTCCAACCGTACTCCAAAGTTCTATCTCAACTGGTCCTAAAAGAACCCTGGACAGGTACCAATACTTAAAAAAAAAAAAAAAAAAAAAAAAAAAAAAAAAAAAAGAGAGAGAGAGAGAGAGAAAACAACAGAGCTACTACTACACAAATATAAAGCCAATTTGATGTTAAACCCAGCAAAACACGCAAGAAACAGCCCACACTCTCACTAATCACGCCCCAAACTAACAAACCAAATACGAAGACCTACTTTCAAAGGGATACAGCAAGGTACCACCTCAGGGGAATCAGTTTGATAAAAATAAATGGCTCACCAGACCTAAACTTCAAGGGATATTACAGATATCAGCACCCAAGAACCCACCAAGGATACATACAGAGTTGGGATAAAAACTCAAAGAGATCATGTTTCATATCAGTAATACTATAAAACTTTTTCTCTTTACATCATAACGGACTTTATATAAAGTCTTGACTCATAACAACCTTTCAAGCATGGGAAACATAAGAAATAAATGCAAACATCAAAAAATAAGAAGTAATAAAAACTTAAATAACAATAATTCTTAAAGACGCAAAAACTCTTAAAATCCCAAATCTTGAATATTGACCACCAGAACATGATCAGTCATAACTGCTTCTTGGGACATTCAATTGACATGCTTCAAAATATGAAAATGAAATCAAGATCATGACCTTTTCAATGACATAATACACATTACAAGCTCTTCTAAAATCAAAAGATATGGCCTTCCAAAAATACCCATTCATGAAATCCCTTTGCATCTTGACCGATTAACATACATTCTGACATGAACTTGGACACTGCCGTATTAAATTTAGTGGATTTACATACTAGATTTCGACACAATTAATTAATGAATTAAAATTAACTTAAAATTTATGTAAAACTTATCTGGTTTGACATAAATACGATATATTAACAACAGTTGTCACCCCTATGTGACCATCCTTTATTGTGGCATTGTGTCCTAATTAATTAGGAGATTTTCCATTTTTAAGTC
>CM037999.1:13614747-13788545 GCA_021234005.1 Nephelium lappaceum
AGGCGACTACGGCATCGATTTTGGGGAGGAAATCAACGGTCTTCTTGAGAACGATGATGAGTGGTAGGTTGTTGGGTTGTTGATGGTGCAATTTGAAGAAAGATGCATCGATTTCTACTATCTATTATTGCCTTATTGGTTACTATCCATTATTTGCTTATATTGGTTCTTAGTCAACATTTAATGTTTAAAGAAGCCTAACTTCATTTAATAGATTTCCTACTAGTTTTATTAGAGAGTTTTGGGCTATTTTTTAAAAACCCTCAACTTTTGCCACTAATAAGAAAATGTTTCCTGCAATTTCGTAATTAACACCCTACCATTAGTGTTGTCGTTAGAAAGTTGACTGTGAGCAAGAAATGACTTCATTGCTGCTAATTTAAACTTAATTAAAATAAAATTGAAAAATCAAAATAAACTAAATTAAAATAAAATTTAAAAATCAAAATTTAAAAAAAAATTAATACAAGAAGATCTCCACCGTCCTTCTCTAAAATCTCTAAAATGATGGTGGGAGATCAAAATCGATTTAATAATTTATTAAATTATTAAACAAAATTAAAAAAAATAAAACTAAAGAAATAAAACAACAAATTAAAATATAAAAAAAAACTAATAAAAGGAAAACAAAAAATGAAAAATAAGCAAAATTAAAAGTAAAAAAAAAAAAAAAAGCTTAATTATATATATATATATAAAAAAAGATCCAGGTGGTTGTCTCCTTCATCAACAATGAAAAGCTTCATCATTGATAAAGAAAACAAAGGCCACCCATTCTCTCTTACCCCTAAACAATAACACCAAAAACCTAACCATCACACCAAATCCAAAACAACTCATCAAGCAACCCTAATCAACCACCAATTCAATAACCCATTAATCAACCCTAAAGCTCCCACAAAATGTGTCAAACCCCAATTAGCCGTCAATCCAATCAATTATAATCAAACCCCAATCAACATTGGATTTGTGAGGGAGAGAAAGAAAAAAAAAACAACAGCCAAATAGGCGATGAAAGCACTGTTGGGCAAAAGAGAGCAAGAGAATGAGAGATAGAGGGAGAAGTGATGAAGATGATTTGAAAAGGAAGATGGACAATGAGACGAAGATAGAGATTGTCTAAATCCATTTTTTGGAGTCGACGATGATGTGGTGGTGTCAACGATGCCGTTGGCTGTTAGGGGTTGGCACAGGTCGGTTTTGTCCAAACCTACTTTTTTGGTTTTTCATATTGGAAACCGATCAGACCCAATTTAGGGAGGAAAACCAACTTGAATCTACTAGAGCTCAGTCAGTTCAGTCCAATCGGTATTCGTTGGTTTTACATCGATTTCACAATTAAATCATCAAAATCCAAATTAAAAAACCATGACCATGCTATATATACAACCAAGAAACAAAAGCAGCACTATCCAGATAGAGCATTAGAGACATTGTCTTCATTCCAACAACCTTTTGTTATTAATTCCTTGTATTAGACAACAAAAACAAATAAAAAGAACAAAAGAAATAAATTGAAAAATACTAAAAACAAAAACAAAAACCTGTTTTGCTCTTCCACAGCTTGAAACCAAACCTTAGCCCATCTCAAACCAATAATCTCGACACATACAACAAAAAATAAAACAAACAAATCTTTTTTTAATAAAAATAAAATAAAAACCTCTTATCGTCTTTACTCCGCGTCATTGAAATCCATTCTCGATTACCTCTGTATTTATGATCCTCCTTCTCTTCTACTGCCATTTTCTCAATCACAATCGACGTAGGAGAGAGTAAGTCAGCGACGAAGGAGGACATATAGTGGGTTAAAGGTTAGATCCAGTCGAACGGACTTATCTCACACTCGAGCTCAACAACTCCAAGATCTTACATAGTAACCTCACAAAGTCACCAATCTTTTTCAGTTTTTCATTTCATTTCAAGATTTTTAGTGTGGAAAATGAGAAATTTTAACGGAGCATTGGAGGAAAGGAGGAGAAGGAAAAGAACTGGTGGTGTAGACAGCTAGGGTTGAAAGATGAGAAAAAATGAAAATGAAGAAAGAGTTGAAAACTGACTGAAGAAAAAATGATAGCTAGCGTTGATAGTTTGGCACAAACTATTTGGTATATATAGTTTTTTTTTTTTAATATTTAAATCGGTTTCGAGTCGAGTCGATTTTTATCGACCCAAAAGCTACCTAAAACAGGAAAAAAAAAATTTTTTACTTCTAAAACTAACCCAACTTGAAGTCAGATTGGAAATCGGCATTTTTTGGCCGATTCAAATTGAGTCGATCTGCACCGAATCGGTCCCAATGTTTTTGCTCACCCTTAGTGCAGTGGAGGAGATTGCAACAATGCGTCAAGGAGTTTTAGGTCTATTTTTTGATTAATTTGTCTCAAATCGATCATCGATAATAGGGATCGATTATGGGCCTAGCTTCAATACGATCACTAATTTCATTTGGGTGAGAGTTTGAATTGAATTTTGGATTTGAAAATTTGGTTAAATCGGGGTTTGGGGAATTTGAATTGATGAGATCTGGGATTGATTGTGATAATTTGATGATCTGGATATGTTTTTTTTTTTAAAAAAAATTTTGTTTAATAATTTAATAAATTATTAAATTGATCTCGATCTTCTATCATCCATTTTAGAGATGGACGACAGAGATTTTCTTATTAAATTTATTTTTAATTTTATTTTTTTTTATTATATTATTATTATTATTATTTGGCATTTATCAAATTTTTAAATTTAAAAAAAAATGTCCACCATTCATCTATGTTGATGGACGGCAAATATTAGAGGTTGACTTTTATTTTTCAATTTTATTTTATTTTATGTTTTTATTTAGAAAGTTTTATCTTATTTTATTCGTTAAAAATATTTTAATATAAGATTTAGTGTAAAAGATCTTTCCTCCCACAACTAACGGTAGTCTCATTTTTCTAATAGCATTGTTAACGACAAGATATTGTTTGATGATTTAATTAAACTGTAGGGTGTAAATGTGCTAATTGCAAAACTACCTAGAACATTTTTATTAGTGGCAAAGTTCGGGGCATTTTAGAAATAGCCCGAAGAGGTTTTACCATGAAGGAGCATATCAACTAAAGAGACAATTACAAAAAAAGAATTGAAAATAATTATTAATTTTTTATTCTAGTAATTCTTACTTAAAAAGTGCTTTTGGTGGACTGGAATTATTCCATTTGATAATTACTTGCGCTCCAACATGATTGTATTCTCCAATCAGATTGGATTGTGTTAAACCCACATACAACAATCCGCCTAGGCGCGATGTATATAATTCTATTATATTAGTTCTTTCAGTCTCAAATTTCATCAAATACAGTATATATAATATCTTTATTTTAATCAAATCTCATGCTTTATCAAATATAATAGATTATTAATTTAATCTTCTTCAATGCAATACAATTCATTCTATTCCTATTTAATTGTAATTTTGTTTTAACTCTATCCAATGTCATAAAAAAATTCTAGCCAATTTTATGTATCAAAAAAGACATTAAAGTACTAGCCAATTGATATTATGTAACATAGAGTTGTGGTCACTTTACATGTGTTTGCCCATTTGTCATTTTCTTATAATTAAGTACATATCCAACGAAGTACAATTTGAGATTCCATGAGTACGAAAATGATTTTATGTCAACAATTACTAAAGGTGACTACTGGGATTACATCACACTTGCAAGTTAGAATCTACAATTAATACATATCTTTCACTGCTCATAAAAAATTTGTACATTCTTGCGATATTTTGTAAATACTTACAAATGAGCTGTTATCTTATTCATATTATTTAATAAAAAACCATAACTAAAATTTATTTTAATTATTGTATTAATATAATGTTATCAATATTTTAATAGGAAAAAAATTTGTGTGATTTTTCATTTTCCGGTTTTCCATCCAAATGTCATCATCAATTTATGTCTTTTTTTTTTTTTTCAAGGCTTGTAAAACGGTTGCAAAGTCAAAGAGAAAACAATTTGGCTGTGGAAAACAGGTGTTAACTTTAGTGTTATGTAAAAGAAAATTAAAAGGTTGGGGTGTTAATTAATGTTTCGTGGGCTTTTTGTTCCATATATGTTGTTGTTAATGCATAACTTTTGTTTTTCTTCTAATCACCTATGAGTTGTGTTCAACTAATAATGTGTGAACACATTAAATTTATACCATAAACTAAACTTCTTGGCAATTGCTATCCTTTTAATATACATACATGAAAAAGGTATGTGAAGTTTGGGTGTAACAATTTTTTTTTTTTTTGGTCCTGCACACATCATAAAGACTTAATGTGAATATAAAAAATTTAAACTCATTATAAACATGAACATGAAAGGTAAATGCGAAATGCCACTCTAATTATGAATGAAAACACAAATATAAAAGGGTAGATGTGAAATGCTATCCTATTTATATATAAAAATACATTTTTGTTCTTCAAACATTGCAAACACAATAGGTTATAAGTGAAATGCCACCTTATTAATGTATGAAAGCACATTTTTAAAATTCGAACTACTCACTTTTCATTTCATTGTTCTTTTTGAATCTGTATGGAGTAGAATGAAAAGAGAATATATTTCACATGCACATATTGATTTGATTATTCTGGCCTGGAAGGAGCAAAGAGGGATATTTTCAATGCTTTTAAATGGTGGGTCAGGAACAAATGTTACTAGCTGGCGACGTCACCAGAACAGAAGCACTTTCAAATCTCAAAAAAATTCCAAAACTAAAACTAAATCGTTTGGTCATAAGGAGAGCGACCAAACGGCAAGTGGGTGACGTTTCTGCTGATCATTATCTTTTTCCAATTGATGTAAGTTTGTTTGTCTTACCCAGCAACCTCACTGGCAATAAGTGGGTCCAGATAAGTTGGGGTTCAGAGGCAGTGCTCTCATGGTACGGTGTAGTATTTATAAAGGCATTTTCAAGACGAGGGTTTTAATATAAATATTATTTAACTCTATTAAAAATATAATAGAAGCTTTTTGGTCGTATGAGAATGGATTTTCAATCGTGCGAGTGGATGTAAGTATACTGTAAAATTATTAATTTTTTGTGTTTTTCTTACTTTATTATGCATTTCTATTACATAACAGGTTTTAAAATAATGTTCAATCGATGATCTATTAATTATACAGGCTACAATATATTAGCAGAAGTCCTTGGATATCAAGGAGAGAGAACTAAACCTTGTTCATCCAGATACTACTATGAGGACCTAGCGGTGTTTTTTACAGGCTTCAATACATAGAGCTGACTCCCAAGTATGCTTCATTCTATTTTATTTAAAGACTTTATTATCATTATTTTATTCTTTTTTAAATTTTTTATTTTTCGAAAAAAAAAACCTGAGGGTAAACTTGTATTTTAATGTTATGAGGGATATTTTGGTATTTTAAAAAAGTTTGGGAGACTTTTAGCCCATTTGGAAATAATGGAAAAAAAGGTCACACTTACTGAAACCATAGGGAGATTTTTGATATTTCTCCTTTCTTATATATTTAAAAAAAAAAAAAATTGTTTGTAGATGGCACCTGAATGTTGACTTAGCACTAAGACTTCTTCAACATTGTCCATATGCACGTCAAGTCTTCCAAACTTCATTCACAGTGTTGCTTCTAGCACGCTAAATAATATTAGAATATTATTTTTTTCTTAATTGTTATAATATTTGTTTCGCACTAATAAATGTTAATTTATTTTTTACAAGTACATAACAATGCCCTAAAAGCAAACATGGCCCTTGCCTAGCAGCAAAAACTAGTGCCATAGTTGAAGCTTTGGAAAGATTAAACTTTAATTGCTAAATTTTGTGGTTGAGCTAAGTCAAGTTGTGTGTGTGTGTAAAAGATCATAAATGAAAGCTGAAACCCAAAGCAAGACAAATTGCCAAAATTGTGTTTTAGTGAGCATATATGCTAACAGAAAGTCGAAAATTAACCCTTATACCTTTTAATTTTCTTCATTCCTTTGATTAATAAAAGTTAATTAACCAATGCCTAAACTACTAAACTTTGATGAAATTAATGCCGAAATAAGTCGATAATGTCATCGAATCATTTCAGATTTAGAATGCATTAGAAAATAAAAAGCATTATGGATACCTACTAATTCTGAAATTAATTTCTTCTATCCTTGAATTCTAATTACATAATCATTATTACATTAATTAGATTCCTTTAAAACTTCATATATCACGATTCTCATTTAATTAGCAACCACTAAGTCAAATATTGAATTAAAGTGGCCAATCGTAATCACTTCATTAATTAAACATGCTGATAGTAGGTATTATGCTTAGCTGGAACTTAATATCTTTGATTATGACAACCTTCGCGACTCCAATATATCCTGTTCCCACCTGAACATAGACATAAATAGAGGACCAAGTAGTTCACAAATTCACTCCACCCAAGTCTTATTAATGCCTAAAGCACACCACTAATGAACAAATACAAGGGGTGCATTGAAAATTTTTTCTCAAATTTAGATTGTCGTTCTAAAGAATTTTTCTTTATAAAAATCTAATTAGAGGTTAAGTCACAAAACATACATGAGTCATATTAATTAGTACACTATGCTAAACAAGGAACTTATCTCTTAGTATTTAATATCATGAGATTTACATTGTCTAATGGTATGCGTAAAACTTCATTATTTTCTTCAAAAAAAAAAAAAATTCATTATTTAATTAACTAATTAAACAACTTGAAACTCCGTCCGTCCATAACTCATTCGAATTGATAAACAACATTAAGCTAATCCAGTTCTAAAATCAAAGTGAACTATATAATTAATAATTAATTGATATCATGCAATAGCTGTGATGAAATGGAAACTACGTGGACGCAAAGCTTCTGTTTTCCCATATTTTACGAGCTATGATCAGTTTAGACAAGTTCAATTTTCTGTTCCCTTGATTGGCCAAACACGACTATAAATTCGACTTTCACAAATCTAGCCCACTAAATTAAGTCCTTTTTCTGTTACCTCTTAATTCTTTCTCTCGTTTTCACATTACTGTAATGAGGTATATATGGCTTTAATTAAGACTAGTACTGCAGTGAATTTAATGATCGCAATGATGGGTACTCTCTGTGGTGAATACAAGCTTGATCTTGATTCTGCTGGTTGGACTACCGTGGATGATGACCATTCTGAAGTGCATGTTCACCTTAGAGACTCTATTGGTAATTAGCTCTTCTTTCTCTTTAATTTCATGTTTTTAACATCTGAATTTTAATTTCCTTTGATCGATTCACATGAGTTTTGGAAAAAGTGGCCTGTTGCTTCCATAATTCTAGTTATGTATCGTGAGTATATGCTGTAATGGTTCATAGAACATCATGTTAATTGATGCAGTTGCATGCATAATATGGAGCAACCATATTTTTCAGTAAATTTGAGATCTCTAGTTTTAACCTTTCTTTCTATATAAAGAAAAAAAAAAAGGGGTGCAAATTGATGTTGTTTATATGATTAAATTAAAAGATATTGTTAAAATCAAATATATAAATCAAACGGTATACAATTGCAGTAGAGATATCATCACCAATTAAGTAAGTACCCAATTTTTTTTTAAAAAGAAAGTACCCATATATTTTATGCAGTGGGAAGAAAGAATAAAGACATGAGATTTTATCGATCATGTATCACAACCTAAATTTTAGACTAAATAAATAATTGATGTTATTTGATACATGCAGTTATGTACTACCACAACACAAAACACATCTTGATTGAGAGTGACCCTTCAAGCTTACGGCTCATGCAATGCAGCATCTCCAATTGCTAAATATACCTCTGGCCATGACAATATCACCTTCAATGGGGCTGGCAACTACTGCTTTATTTGTGGTTTCCCTAACCGCTGCCAGAGCGGAGAAAAGATGATGGTCATGAGCGTTCAAGTCCTCCCATTGACTTCCAGCCCTGGTCGCAAGATTAATTGCTCCTGAAAATAAGTCAAGATGCTTGTTGATTAATTAAATTTCAACATTATTATAAATTTAAAATAACACTAAGCATGGATATCATCACAATTCACAGGGCTATAGATCTTGATCTCTGTGAGACTCGAAAACCACATAATTGGAGTTCATGAATCAATATTTGCTAGAAGTCTACGAGCGTGACATTAAAACTATATATACATCAAATGTATGTACGTAGTTTCTAATTAATTTCTAAATAAATACTTTCAATGTTATTCGAGGGGAAATTGTTTATCATTTGTGCGATAAAATGACTAGTGGAGCAGTTATGACTAATAACAGCTATCACCTTTTGCAAGTTTTTTGCTGAATTTACTCTGCACGGCTTTATTGAATGTGCCTTTCTTAATTTTTATTTCATTGATCTATTATGAACCCATTCTACAAACGGATCCGGATTTGGATTCATTTATTTTATTACAAAACTGACACGTGTTTTTTCAACTTCACAGAAAGAAATGAGAGGTGAGAAAAATCAACAGAAAGTATCTTGAAAACTTGTCAAAAAGAATTTATCACTGGTCATGGAGTCATGATCAATCCTTGTTCCGTTAAAGTTTATTTTTTATTTTATTTTATTTTTCGAAGAATGTTCCTTGATTATTTATATTGGTTCTATACTTCTATTAGTTGCATTCTTATTATTCAGGATAAATTATAATTTACCTATTTAAAAAAATATATATATATGTGCATACAGACGGAGTAAAGTTTTTGTTTTATTACAATTAACCCTTTAACGTTAGAAAATCTCCATTAGATTTAACTTTCAACAATATAAATATGACTAAAAGACCGAAATGCTCTTGATGGTTGAAAAAGGTAATTGTCTTGATTATCAAATAAAAATTTGAAATAAAAAACTATAACACCCTTGAATCAAAGAAAAAATAAAAAAATAATAAATTTATTTAAAAAAAATGAAAAAGCAAGATAATTAAAAAATGAAAAAAGACATATTTTGCATCACTTTAATTGTTTTTTTTAAGCTAAGAGATTTTTTTTTTTTTTTCTGTTTTTATAATTTAACGTTAAGAATACCACCATACAATAAATAATTTATCATTGCCTTATAAATTATAAATCATTATAGCTTAAGACTAAATCACCTGTTACATTTTTGAATTAATGTTTTGTATGAATAGCATTATTGAAAAATACTAATTTTACTTCGAATCAAATTCTCATAGTGGCATCTAAAAGAGATGAAATTTTTCATAGGATAAATCAATTGAAATTTAAAAGATTTTAAAAGTTTGGCGTTTAGTCAGTTATAACTGTATACAATTAAAAAATGGGTTATTCAATAGAGGTGTATTTGCAAAAAAATTTAGGTTATTCAATAATCAATATAGGCGTATTTAATTTATAATGTCAAAAGATATTGTATTCATTTCAAATTATTTAATTCTAATTGTATTTCATTCCGACTTTAAAAATTCTAAATGTATTAAAAAAATTATTGATTTAATTTGTTTAGGGATGTATTTTGATATAAAATAAAATTCATAAATAAAAAGTTCTATAATACATTCTACCTTACTCTCATAAATTTTATACAACAGTCTAAAAAAATTTACAATACATATGGAATCTATGGATTCTAGGTGAATGCATCCCATTTTTTTTTTTTTTTAAAGATTAAGATGCAATCATCATTATCTACTTATTTTAATTTGTGAAGTAACAATACGAAGTACATTCACAACAATATATATATATATATATATATATTTCAATTGACATGAATTTTCCTCTTTT
The DNA here is from genome assembly GCA_021234005.1 of Nephelium lappaceum. NCBI lineage: Eukaryota > Viridiplantae > Streptophyta > Magnoliopsida > Sapindales > Sapindaceae > Nephelium > Nephelium lappaceum. Next base: position 13,624,533 of record CM037999.1, read on the forward strand.
TTTTAAAAAATAATGATAACAATAACAAGTGTATCAACATCTTTTGTTAATGATGAGGAAAAGGTCTTCCAAAAAAGAAAAAATGGATAATAATTATTAATGGTTGAAAACCCACAAGAAAGACTAGAGTAGGCAGCATTATGAAATGCCACAGAATTTGATAATGATTTATTTATTTTTATTTTTTTTGAGTCCTAAAGACAGTTGGGCTGACTTGGATCTTTAGTAAAGGGAGATTCTTTTTAATCTCTATTATGTCATTACCATATTAGTGATTTCTCTTCTGATTAGATCAAATCAAAGTATATCATACATACATTCTGAGAAATTAATTAATGGGACTCGCAAATCTTTCACATACAATCATAATAAATTCACGGGTACTTGCCTAGAGAGTTTTGATTTGTTGAAATTGGTCAGTCAATTTCCTTCTTATTAGTCACCAAACATTGTCAATAGGAGTCAAAATCACATAAGGTGGGCAATGGACTGGACCGCCACCACGCTCGCTATTTTTTGATACTCAAAGAGAACAAGAAAAAAATGATTCTTGCATTCAAAATGCACATTGAAATTGAAATATCATCACCTAACATTTTACTTAATTTGAATTATGGTAACTGAAAATTTAAAAATTGCAATGTCAAAGATTCAACTTGCAGGTGACAAACCCTAATTATTCTCCAACCAGTCCACTATATGACTTGGTTATTTTTAGAATAGAGAATATTAGATCATGAATACATGCGTGTACCCATGACTGACATGAGGTTTTGCAGAACTAAAAAACCTTCCCCAATAATAACACAAAAACATCAAGAATTGTAGACGATTTAAATTATATAATCATAAGCTTATGCAATCATAGAATACATTACTTCCCCTTCCAACCCTCTTCTCAGTGAATTGATAGAAACCGAGTTCTTAACATGAAAGTGCTTTAGGTACCTAACACAGAGGAATGTAAGCTCGAAAAGAACTTGTACAGATATTGTAGTATTACAGCTGTGGCCTCTAATGGTTGCAGTAACAATCCATGTCCGGCTGTAGTATCAATGTACTCTATTGTCAGGTGCATCTAGTGCAGCCAATCTTTCAACAAGAGTAGGGTGAGAATGGTGATATGTTGAATACCAAGGATCTGTATTCACAACTGACAAATTTTCTTCCTGCAAAACCAACATATACCCATCAGTAAACCAGCCATCTCCTGTCACTGCATTTCAGACTTGGATTCACTTAGGCCGTTCAGAGATTTTGTTTAGAGTGGCTACAACCATATAAATAATATATTATGCCGGTGAGACATGGATTGATTAAAAAGACTGTTTATATTCCTCCATGGCATCCCTCTCCTTACATCCACAAATCATCAAGGAAAAGAAATCAATGAGAGAAGGTAATCAGGTCTAAATTATTAAGACCAACACAAAACAGAAATCTCAAACAGGCTGACATTACAAAATATATATTACAAGAAATCAACAAAGTAAAAGAAGAATAAGAGGATTAAGCACCAAAGTAGTTGAAGACATAACTATAAGACATTATGTGTTAGATCTCCTAAAGTTCTAACATATAGGAATGTAAAGGCTGCTTTACCAATGTTTTAGAGAAATGGGAAAAAGAAAGGGCAGATCAATTTATTACAATCCATGGAGGGGTAATAGTAACCAAATACCTCAAGTGTCACAAGAGCAGCACGCAGAGCAGCGGCATAACCAAGCTTCTTGCCAAAGGCATCAGCCTACACGGTATAGAAACATCAATTTCAAACAAGATTCAAAACAACATCCAGCAGAGAGAGGAAAAGAGACTAAAAGCAAACCTGAAATTCAAAACATCGGGTCACGATATTAGAGCCAAAGGTTATAAGGTGTTGAATTGGTATTACAGCATACTGCAAAACAAGGTCCAGATAAACTTGTTATACAGCTCTTATGGTATTACTACCTTTCTACACTGCTTGAGTTTTCTGAAGTAAATTTCAACAGATCACCAAAAAAGAGGACTTAAAATGTATTTGAATAAGCACCGATACATAGTGGGAAAGCTATATTAGTACTAGACTAGCAATAATTCTGCAAAATAAATCTTAAGCCAATGAAGAATTCTTCCTTCTCCAATTTCCACTTCATTATCTCCCTCTCTGGATAACATTATTCACTAAATAATGCAACAGAACTAAAATTATCATGTTACACCAGCACTTCTAGCACTAATAAAGGACGGAGAAATAGCCAATAATACATTGCCTCAATTTGCAGCATAAAAACAAGCAGCATAAAAATATACTGTCTAAGAACTAGATCCTCAAAAGCTTGTGCTGACAAGTTGGATTATTTGTGGATTTCATTTAAAAATATCTCCTTCCATGAAAATCACTAATACCTGTAAGATGATGAGGCCAATGATTACGGGCTGCGTATCAAACCCAAAACTCTTAAAGAGATCAGCTGAATTCCTTACAAGGGTATATCCCCCACATAGCAAAAATATAAGAATCTGCAAGTATCAGACTGTCAAAGCACTGCAAGAACATCACTCTTTTTCTAAATTAGTACAACATGATAAGTCATAGTAAGAAGCACATATATGTTATGTTTATGCACACACACACACAGAAATTATCAAAGTTCTGTCTTGAACTTATGAAATGCAGACTTTTGTCTTCTAGACTTCTAACATAAAAGATAACAGTTCACACTTCGTTAAATTCAGTACATCTTGAGGAGGTACGCTGTTACGGACTGTATATATAAAAGTATATTATGATATTGCATACAAAACAAAAGAAATAGAAGAGAAGTTACAAATATATAATGTGCCTATAGCAACAACACCAAATGCTTCACAGCTTATATGCTCCAATGCTTTTAATCAGATATCAGTTGCATACATGGAATTAGATCTTTGAGATTAAGACAAAAGACATAAAAAAAGGACACAACTCCCTCCTTTTCTACCATAAATCATGCAACATAGTGATGTTAAGAATATGCTACAAGTTTAGACACTACTAATCAGCACTCAGGGATCAAAGAATTTTTAGCAGGAAATTAGGGCTACATTTGTTACCATAACATAAAGTCCCAACACCCACATAATATAAAGACTGAAAGGGTCAAAGGAAAAAACAAATAATAAAAAATAGAAACACATGGGAGCCTTCACAGAGATGAATTATATCATACCGGAAAGGTAATGAAAGAGTACATTGTATGATTAAGTTTCCAGTGCCCAAGCTCATGGGCAATGACAGCCACAATTTCCTCATCATTTTTGCACTGCAGAACATCACTCAATCGCATAAGATTCTTCCATATTACAAAGAGAAGCATTACACTTTTTACAGATAACAATAGGAGAAGATAAATTTACACTTGGAGCTCATTATCACCCACATAGCTGCAAATTGAAGCATGTATGTCAACAAATGCAGGAAGTTAACTTTTTAGTCCTAGCCCTCCAAGACAGGAAAATGTCTCTTTTGGTAGTTCATGGGTTAGACTAAAATAGATTCTCAGCACCCAGAGATCTTATTTAATTTGAATAAAGGACCAGCATTGCCAACTACTAAATACATCTTATTCAATATCCAAATATAAGAAAATAGTTAAGTCACAACCCTGCTCAAAACTACAAGAGATTCAATTACAAGTCTACAGCTAAAACATGCCATTGCTATTGCTAATTTAACCCGCTAACTTGAATATAACACCACATCAACTGTTCCAACCAGCAATCAGCACTGACCTCCCCAACAAGCGTTCAGATTTACATTGATTATATCAAAACCAGTGCAGCAAATATGATGCATTCATGGGAAAAAAAAAGATTGAATGTAAACAAGAAGTAGCAATTACTCAGCACCTGTGTTTCACAAAATTATATTTAAGAAGGATGGCAATATATGAAAGATGAGGCCCATCTTCAAAATGAAACACATTCTTACCTGCTGAATCAAAGTGTCATAAAGTACGATTCGCTTGTTCTTAAAGAACCCATACATGTAGGCCTGCAGAATGTTGACGGAAAAATAATTAAGAACACACTAAATATTAGTGCATACATAGTGAAAAACGACACAGAAAAATCTTATTTTCAATCATTTTAAATTTTGGTAAAGACTCCGAAATAAACAATGGTAGCACAACCCTTCAGTACTGCAACTACAACGGCATGAGAATTACCAACTTTTTCTGTGACTCATACATCTTATAAATTTTTGGGTGAAAGATCCACCCCCTTTTTTCATATTGCCAAGAGCAGCATTAACAGGTTTTGCAGAGAGAATAATTGAAAGTATGCAATTATTCCAATATGTAGACAGCAATGGTATACTACCCTAGAAGCAGCTAAAATAGAGAGTATAAAGAAGTTCAAGGACGAATTGAATTCAAGGCAGGCTCTATTCTTTTTGCCTTGCATCTAATTTTTATAACTGCAGTTTGTTGAAAGTTCTTATGTCAATGGCTTCAACCCAATATATATGTAAGTTTAGAAATAAATTTTATTCTAGGTACCCAAATCATTCAAATTGCAAGTTAATTAACAAAGGCAGATAATGCAATACAAGTACAAGAGTTAAGTCCTCACATTGCTATGGCTTGACCTTGTGGATCCGTCAACAACATACAACTTCTTTAAGGGAAACTTTAGAGAGGAAGCAAGATTCTTAATCTTTTGCTTAAGTTCTCCTTCTGGAAGCTAGTTCACAGCATAAACAGGGTAAGCAAATCAACTTCTAAAAAAATTAAACACGTTACAAATGGATTATTTGTGAAAAGATCATAAATACTTACAGGGGTGAACTTGTTAAATAGTGGGGCTATTAAAATAGGGTAAATTGTCACCATCACAAGAGAAAGAACAAGCACAAATGCCCAAAGATAGATGGCCAGATAAGGACCTCCTTTCTGCAACAATGCAATTAACATTTACCATAACGAAGCAAAAAAACCACATAGAAACAAAGAAACTAGATAACGAATAAATAGATAACATATGAGTTTAAAGTGAAGCTAGCAATGGTTCTGATTTTAAAGAATTCAACTGAGAAAAAACAGAGTCTGTAAATGACAGCAACCTCGCGCAGTCATGCTGCATATATTTGCTAGTTCTGTCAACACTAGCAGATTATCATACCTGAACTGTTATGATGATTGCAGAAACGATAGGTGCGCCAAGTATGATAGCAAGGAACATTTCTTTGATCATGTCCCTAAAATATAACCATATTGTTTGCTGTAAGACAGGCAGCAATAGTCAATAAGCCAAAAAGAGAAGAAAAAAGGAAAAACAAAAACAAAACAATGAGAAAAGTATACCAGTAAAAAATCAGCAAAACACACAACTGAGAAAAAAATAAAAAAAAATCAAGTGAGATGCGCACTCTGTTAAAACCGTGGCGGGTCTCAATCACAAAAGTTGCATAGAGAGAGAATGGTAAACCAGTGATCTGCACAAACATTTGACAACAAATGATCAATACAGTACAGCAGACTGGAGTGTACAAGGTATGAATTCAATGCAATTTTTTTTTTTTTTTTATGACAGGAATTCATAAAAGCTAACAAAATCAAACTTATTTTCGTTTCGATTTCAAAACAAACTTCTGCTGCACCAGTAACAAGGTAACTTGGAGCAATTTTTAGAACAGTATAATAAAAACAATAAGAAATGGTTGGAAATGACATCTTCAAAATTGGTCCCGGATCATAAAGGCAGGCTAAACTGGCCGGGCCTTCAATGTGGAGCCACAAAAACATGGGTAGGACATTTCAAGACATTTTTTAATTAGTAACAGTTTTCTTGCATCCTTGGCACCCTTTGAGCAGTATCTATCATGTATGGCTATAACTACATTAATAGGACATAACACACCCAAGTATGTTCAAAATCAAGGTCAGCTGGCTTGTGAAGAAAAAGAAAGTAGAGGAAAATTAAAACATAATCAGCAGGTTCATCATGAAATTTAACAAATTTAGGCTATATTTGGTAACTGCTTGAGGTGGGTTTGAGATTCAAAATATTTCAATCTTTTAAATACATGCTTAGAATGACTAACATAGAAATAAAATTTCAATCTCATTTTCATGAAAATGTTGAATTTTAATCTCCACCATGAAATTCAATAGGAATATATTGTTGTCTCTCACCTCTTTAATTATTTCTTCTACCAACCCCAATTATTTTTCATGTACTTTGTGAAATTAATTTTATTATATGCAAACAAAAATTTGAAAATAATGTTATTGTTTAAATAAGAGTTTTTTCGAAATTAATATTTATTTACTTATACTTTAAAATAATATAATTCTAAAGAAAATCAATAAAACATTTTAGAACAATGATTTATACGATTTATTTTATTTAAAACATTATTAATTTTATGTATAATATAAACTAGGTTATATAATAATATATTTAAATTAATTTTATTTCAATCCATACCCGACCTACATTTTATTATTTAAAATTAATCCTTATATTTAATTAATAAAATATTTTTTTCTCTTTTTTTCCAGATTTTTTATCAAATTAATTTTAAGCATATAATAAAGTATTTAAATTAATTTTATTTCAATCCAATCTCAATCTATACCAAACATAATATGAGATATTTTTAATTCAATCCCAAGTTCTACCAAACATAAAACAATGATTTTATATTCCAATCCAACTTATTCCATTCTAATCCCGCGTGCCAAACGGAGCCTTAACGCCATTTGTCCCCGTAAGGCCATAACTATATTATAATAAGGCCCTCATTCCATAAGTTAGGGATTCAAATATGCTCCAAAGGCAAGCACAATCCAGCCAATGTAGTCCGTAAATAACTATTCAGGAGTTAGGACCACTAAAAATTTCAAGGAATGGGGAAATCCAACAGGGATGCTATTCATAATTTCCATCCTCATATTCATCCAGTAAGCTTTCTATTTCCATTACTTCGTGTCCATAGTATATATCATCAAATTCAAGTTAAGTTAGTTTTGAATAGTTGATACATATAAACATCAATGGACATCCTAGGCTGAATCCACCTGCATATTCTACATTTGGATCATACAAACCATAATATAAGGAAATTGTGCACAGTAAATTCAAAGATGATACCGTCGCACCTGATCAGAATGTGAAAACACAAAAAACCGATCTAAAAGTATTTTAAAAACTAAACATGTACACCTTATGCACCAAAGGGCACACTACCTATAGGTAAAATGAATTTGCATAGTCCATGGCAAGAACAAAAACCTATTTATCTTACAGGTTATACAGAAGATTTCGAGTAAACACCTGTGACCATAACAAAACACCAGTCAAAAAGACCAGGGTGTGCAGTATTTCATTTTCTGCATTAAGCCCAACTAGAACCAGAAAGTTTCCTGATTTCTGCAGTCACAAGAAATATTAGATTGCAATAAAATAACTTCAAGGAAGGATCATAAACACCAAAACCAAAAACTCACCTTCCAAAACCAAGGCAATAGTCCAAATAACAAAATTGCTGAGTCCATCACTATAATCACGAACGCATAAAAAAAATGAAAGTAGCTGGAAGTTAAGAGAGATGCATCAGTGTAAACACCCATCAAAAATAAAAATAACAAAAACAAAGTATGGACACATCTCAAATGCCAGAACAAAAAACGAAAGCTTGAGGATCTGATGTTACTATGGTAAAGAATCAGTGGAACAGACAAACCTATAATCAAGGCTGTAAGCGCGAGACTTCTCAAATTTCTCTTGGCTGATTACCCCTTCCAAAGTTTTCGGTAGTCTTGGCAGTTTGTAGGCAGCATGTTGCCGCAAATGCAGATAAGTTTTAAATAAATACACAAATATCATAAATCCTGTAAAGGATAAAGGAAACAAAGACAAAAGTTAAATATCAAAGCAAACAAGCAGAAAAGATTCAAAATATATACAACAAAAAACTATCAGACTACAACAACCAAAAAGTGATCAAGGCATTGTCATAAAAAATAATCAAAATCTATCCCGCAAAACCCAAGGGCCTCTAATTACAAATTGATACGCTTAGAACGATATTAATGGGATTGAGATAGTGCTTTGACCCAGTTCCACACGAGAGCCAATCTTTTGCAGCGTCTCTTAATCATTTTTAGATAAAAATATCGAATCATAGTCCATGTCATTTGAGTTTCGAAATTCTAAATCCACCTTCTACTATTGTTTACTCGTGTCCAAAATAACAATACAGCCCTTTACAACAATCAAGAAGAAGAAGAAACAATAAGCAGATAAAACTTTTTACAAAGAAACGTTCGAGTCATAAACTAAACAATCCAAAAAATAAAAACATAGTACAAAAAGCCCTAAAATTTATCATGTAAAGCAATCATAAGGATTTTCATTTTGGAAAAAAGAGAGAAGAAGAAAGTGAAAGCAATCAAAACAGAAAAAGAAAGTGATACAGAAAGATGAGAGCACCAACGACAGTTTGCATGTAAGGGAACACCATGGTCGACTTTTTCGAGGAGGGTCGGCTGAGATTTTCTTGCTATGCGCAAGCGGTGGATAAAAAGTACACTTTTGTAATTTGGTGATATTTATATTTGTAATTTTGAATTAATTGCACAAACTTCCCTTATATTGATAGGATATGACAAAATTTTCAACTTTTACATTAAATTACAATAGATCCCCTTCCATTTATTTTAGATTTAATGGTTGACCATAAAAGACCAACATATCATTTGACTAGAAAAATGGAAAATAGAGAGATTTTACTGTCGATGTACCACCATTAGTTGAGCTCAAATCTCCTCCAAATGGGAAGATCAATCTTCTTTTGGAGGAGATCCAAATAGATATCAATCTTTATTGTGGAATTATCTCTCATAAAGAAGATCAACGATTTCCTCTATCAAATACAAATTATTAAAGTTTTATTTGAAAACTAAAAATTAATACTGTTACCATATTAATTCTTATCATATATGTCACAATATTATTGCTTATTATTGTGATATATGTAGTTTCCATATATGTTATATATTATTCCACTTCTTATCATATGTGTCACAATATTATTGCTCATTACTGTGATATTTTGTTTCCATGTATTTAATATATTATTCCAATTGACTTATATAGATTATTCACTTGCCTATTTTGTAACATACACTGAAATATTTAAATTTTATTAATATTCATCAAATACAAATTATTAAACTTTTTTTTTTTTGAAAACTAAAAGTTAATACTATTACCATATTAGTTCTTATCATATACGTCACAATATTATTGCTTATTATTGTGATATATGTAGTTTCCATGTATGTTATATATTATTTCACTTCTTATCATATATGTCACAATATTATTGCTCATTATTGTGATATATTTTGTTTCCATGTATATAATATATTATTCCAATCAACTTGTACAGATTATTCACTTGCCTACTTTGTAACATACATTGAAATATTTACATTTTATTCATATTTATAAAATATAAATTATTAAACTTTTTTTTTTAAAAAAAACTAAAAGTTAATACCATTACCATCTTAGTTCTTATCATATATGTCACGATATAATTATTATGATATATTTAGTTTTCATGTATATAATATATTATTCCAGTTTTTATCATGTACATCACAATATTATTGCTTATTCTTGTGATATATTTAGGTTCCATGTATATGATATATTATTCCAGTTAACTTGTATAGGTTATTTACTTACCTACTTTGTAACACACACTAAAATATATAAAGTTTATTCATATTTATCAAATACAAATTATTAAATTTTTATTTGAAAACTAAAAATTAATATTGTTATCATATTGATTTCAAAAAATACTGTTATCATATTAGTTCTTACCATATATGTCACAATAGTATTGCTATTATTATGATATATTTAATTTCTATGTATGTAGTGTATTATTCAAGTTCTTATCATATAGGTCACAATATTATTGCTCATTATTGTGATATATTTAGTTTTCACGTATATAATATATTATTCCAGTTGACATGTATAAGTTATTCATTTGTCTATTTTGTAACACACATTGAATATACAAAATTTATTCATATCTATCTAACACAAATTAAACTTTTATCTGAAAACTAAAATTAATACTATTATCATATTAGTTTTTATCATATATGTCATTATATTATTTCTCAGTATTGTGATATATTTACTTTCCACATATATAATAATTATTTCAGTTCTTATCATATATATTACAATATTATTGCTTATTATTGTGATATATTTAGTTTTCATGTATATAATATATTATTCCAATTGACTTGTTTAGCTTATTCACTTGCCTACTTTATAATTGATCATGTCAATTTTAGATATGATTTTGTATCTTTTACCCTATCTTTTTTTAGGAATACTCGAATAGATTTTGTAATTTTAATGTGTTTTTCTAGTGCTTGTGTTTGCAGGGTTATTTAGGAGAAGTTGGAAGAAAATGGTGGAAGAAATCAAGTTTTAAAAATGAGCTAGAGCTTGTCGCAAAGAGTATTTGCTAAATGCAACTCATGGTCTCAGGTGAACACAGTTTGCCAAACGCCAATCGTCATAGTTTTCTAGGGATTTTCGCTAACCACGATCGCGAAACGCGACTCACGATCATAAGTCATGATTTTGGTCTCGAACGTGCAAGGAAAAAACTCTCCAACCATAAATCATTTCACCTATAAATTTATGATTTTCTCATTTCTAAATGAGTGCAACAAATGAAAGAACATTTTGAGAACATTTTTCATTCATTTTTGCAGTAGGTTTTCAAAGATTCAAGCCATGATCCATTGGAGGTTCATGCAACACTTTATTGGAACCATTCAAGAGCAACATAGAAATGATTTGGAGTGATTTCCGAGCAAGAGCAGTGGTGAATTCATGATGTTTATTTCTATTATTGTCTCATTTATCATGTTGTTCATTTATACTTTTTATTTTGGCTTGAGTTTGTATAGATCTATCGTTAACTAAATTTGTTTCTAGGGATTTCAATGTAACCTAACATAGATCTATTCTCATAGATGATTTTTGATACTTTAATTAATGATTTCTTGATTAAGTATTTTGTTTTATTAATGTTTAATGCTATTGATTGATTTTAGACCTAATCAATTGATGGATCTTGTAGTGTTAGTGTGCTTGAAAGAGATGTTAATGCTTAGAATCTGGTAAAATGTCATTTGTTGATTAGAACAAAAATATGTCTAATTATCAAGTGTGATGGTGTGTGGATATTTGATTGTAATGAGTTTGTATTAACTATCCAACATAGAAATATAGTTAGGTGTTTAATGCATCTCTATTGATCTCTCCATGAGTCTTTTTCGAGGGTCTCACAAGTACGTTCGCATTAAACATCTAGTTATATTTAATTAATAATAATTTTTTTTTTTTCATATTTTTCTTCTTTTTTACCATTCATCTTTTAAGATGGACAATAAAATTTTACAATTAATTTAATTTTTAGTAAATTAATAATAAAAATTAACATTTTTTCTATTTATTTCTTATTTTTTTTTTAAATTACTGTTAATTTAATTTATTTTTTATTGAATTAATAATAAAAATGAATTTTGGTTTTCATTAAAAGCAAAACAATAATTTTAATATTAGGCTGAAGTGAGGGCAATTACATCTTTTTGAATTTCTTGTTTGGTTTAACGATCAATTGACTGATGATAAAAACTTTTTTGAAGTGTTTTCAAAACATTAGGGAGTAAGATAGTTGTTTTCAAAAGACAGTTAAAATCCTGAGATTTTTCGAAACCTTAGAATGAAAATGAAGTTTCCCTCTTTTTGTTTTGTCTTGCTTTTTAAGATAACAAACAAAAAAACGAAAAAACAAACAAACAAACTTTGGACAATGATATCAATTAAAATTATATTTCTTTGCAAGTGATATATATATATATATATATAGACATAGCAGGTGATCATATTAATCAAAAAAGTTTTTGAATGCATCTTCAAATTTGCGTATGACATGGGCCACGAAGCTATTTGAAAACCACCTAATCATTTTAAGACCACGCTTTATTCTTCTCTTTAGAACACACTTGATATGCTAGCTAAAAACCGTTATCAAATTAATAAAGGAAATCAAAGAACTTGTTAGGTTTCGAATCTGACTCATGTAATCCAGCGGAGTTCGTGTAATGTTAAAACATTTCTGGGCTGGTTGAGTCATTTGTCGATAATTAAATGGTGTTCTGTTAACCTGCAGAATATGTGTGTTGGCACAACTGTCGAGACACCAACCGCGTCACGAGCATCCCCATGTAAGTGGCCACGAACGTGAGCAAAGATCCAAAGCACAACAGTTCTACAGATTTTGACAGCCATGTGGAGATTGATGCGATGGGCACTATTGGCCAGTAGAGATAGAGTAATTACAAAATGTTTGCTACTTGAGAAATGCTTACAATTTTATTTTATTTTATTTTATAATACATATTTGCTTAGATACATAATAATAGTGCCCACACACGTGATCCTGAAGAGGTTGGATTGGTTCAAATCTAACCTAATTATTATTGTTCTTTTTTTCCTTCTTTAAGGCTGTGTTTGGTGCATAGAATTTGGGATAAGATTAGGATTCAAAAATCTCAACCTATTTAAATACCATGTTTGGTGAGCAGTTAGAATGAATGAGATTGGGATTTTTGGAATCCCAACCTCCCATCCATTCCCATTCTTTTGACATTTTTCAATCTCACCCATACTCACGTTATTAGGTGAGATGAGATTGGATTTGACAATTTTTTTTTCTCTCCATTTATCTCTCTCTCACATTTCTTCTCACAGTTCTTCCTCTCACGCCCATGGAAGCTCTCTTCTTCTTCTTCTTCTTCTTCTTCACGCATCTGTTTTGGGTTCACCGAACACCAGAACCAGATGTTGGTTCTGGGTTCGCTGACCCAGAACCAGACTTTCAGTCTGTTTTTTTTTTTTTTTTTTTTTTTTTTTTTTTTTTTTTTTTTTTGGGTGTTATGGTGATTTCATGTTATTGAAGATGATGTTGTTATAGGAGATGATGATATTGATGAATTGTGGGTTGATAATGTAGAATTGTGGGAGATAATGTAGAATTATGGGAGATGATGATATTGATGAAGTGGGTTGATGATGTTGAATTTGTGGGAGATGTTTTTTGTTTTAGTTTTTAGATTTTTTATAAAATTAATTTTATATAATAAAAAAATTAAATTAATTTATTTCAATCCAATCCCAATCTACACCAAACATTATATGGTATAATTTTTAATCCAATCCCAAGTTTTACCAAACATGAGATGGTGATTTTTCATTCAAATCCAGTCAAATCCAATTCATTTCATTTCATTCCAATCCCGCGTGCCAAACGCAACCTAAAGGAATTTGTGTTCAATTGGACAATAGATAAATGATTACATTTGTTTTTTAATTTGGATTCATGATTCTGAATCTTAAATGATTTAGTTTGTTTATGTTAAAAAAAAAATTAAATATTTATAATATGTACTTACTTAGATGCATATTAATAATGCACCGAATGGTTAATTATATTATCCATTTAATACATTATTGGCTTTCAATCATGCAATTCTAAATCATAGATGATTTAGTTTGTTTAAGTTAAAAACAATTAAATATTTATAATGTGTACTTACTTAGATACATAATAATAGTGCACCCAATAGTTGATTATATTATACTTTTAAAACATTATGGGTTTTGAATCATGACTTTTACTTATATTTAACACTAGTAGATCTTAAGTAAAGAAATTTAGTTTCCATGTGAACTATTGTCATTGTTTGTTAAATATTATGACGTTAACAAGAAAAATTCATTTTCATAATTTGATACTAATTTTAATAGTTATATAAATGTTAGTATTATAAAAAAAAAATTATCTCAAATAAAAAACAATCATGTAGGCTAAAATAATACAACAGTTTGTTTTAATAGATACTTTACGAGCCAAAATGCAACCTCTTCATCGTCCTAGCTTTTGAGCAAATTAATGTTTTTTTTGGTGCATTAGCCAAACGGTTGCTGGAGACACATTTGATGGTGGATTATATTGTTGGTACAATCACCAGTATTTATAATGGCATGACATGTGCTATGGCGCTTCCTTTGTCTACAATTTAAATGTGTTTATGGTTTGACATTCTTGGACAAAATTATGGTCTTAGTGGAAGAAATTTTCTGCGTGAATAATATGCTTATGCTACATTTTGCATGACAACTTAAAAAGGGTGTTTATTCAACTCATTAACATTTAAGGTTGAATTCGTTACTCCATGGATGGTATTAAAAGTAAATTAAATTCAATAGTGAAAGCAAGACTATTAAGTGGGGGTTTTCTTTTACAATTTAATACATATAATTATTTATTTTCTAATATAAAAATACAAAATTTGAAAAAATAATTATAAAAAAAAATTTATTTTAATCTTTAAGGTTTCGAAAAATATCAAGTTTTTAAAACTCTTTTAAAAATAACTCTTTTTATTTCTAACTTTTCCAAAACTTTTCAAAAAAATATAAACCGTCAGTCAACTGACGGTTAATTAAGTTCAAATATTTTTTAAATTTGATAGTCTGGATAAAGTTGATATCAATCGATTTTGGTAATTGATACATAGAAATGGCAATTGTCCCCATGGAAACGACCTTATTTGTCACTATATTACATTATGACTATGTATACTTACATATGTTCTAGTGATGTGAGAAAAGACTAATTAATGGCTTGTAATCGTTTTTTTCATTTTCTTGTTGAAAGAGAGTACTGCATGCATCATTGACTATGAGAGATTGGAAGAGAAATTTCTTTTATTTGCATGCATGACAAGGAGTACGACATATGCTAAAACTAATATAATATTGAGTGATGAAGAAAAAACCTTTGTGAATTATTTTTAGCTTTTAATTGATTCACGTTATATAAGAAAACACTATTTAATGATATGTTTATTTGCACATAATTAGATTGATTTCGAAATTGAAATGATCTGAAATCGAAATGGTTTAGAATCGAAATAAGTTATTTATTTTAATTATAAGAATCGGAATCGGAATTAAAATAGGTTTTGCAAGATTTTTTATTGTTCTGTGCCAGCTTGAAAACATCGGAAAGGAAAAAGAAGAATGTACCATGTATATCCATTTTGGGGAATGCGAGTGCTTAAAAAAAAAAATAATAATGTGAAACAATTTCATTTTCAATTAAATTTTATTACTAGAGTCTGATTGCGATACTATTAAGAAGGCATTATCGCCAAATATGCCATATAAATTGCTTTTTAAAGCAATGCTAACCATTCATCAGGATGCTCAAATTGTGCAATATATATATATATATATATATATATATATATATATATATGCTATCAGAAAGTGGAAAATTAAACCCTCACACCTTTTGATTTTCTTCATTCCTTTAATTAATAAAAGTTAATTAACCAATGCCTAAACTACTAAAGTCTCCTGAAATTAATGCCAGTAAATAAATCGATAATGCTCATGAATCATTTCAGATTTAGCACGCATTATGAAAATGAAAAGCATCTATGGATCCTACTAATTTCATGAAATTAATTTCTTTCTTAATTCCTTGATATTCTAATTACATACATCATTATTACATTAATTAAATTCCTTTAAAACTTCATCTATCAATGATTCTCATTGTAATTAGCAAACCCATTAACTCAAATATTGAATTAAAGTGGCGATCGTAACCACTTCATTAATTAACATGTTGGTAGTAGGTATTATGCTGGAACTTAATATTCTTTGATTATGACAACCTTCGGACTCCAATATATATCCTGTTCCCACCTGAAATCATGACTATAAATAGAGGACCAATAGTTCACAAATTCACTCCATCCAAGTCTTATTAATGTCCTAATGCACCACTCATGAACAAATACAACGGGTGCATTGAAAAATTTATCTCAAATTTAGATTGTCCTTCTAAAGAATTTTTCTTAATGAAAATCTAATTGGAGGTTAAGTCACGAAACATGCATGAGTCGTCTTAATTGGTACACTATACTAAACAAGGAACCTATCTCTTAATATATTAATATCACGAGATTTACATTTGACTAATGGTATGCGTAAAACTTCATTATTTAATTAACTAATTAAACAACCTAAAACTCCGTCCGCTCCGTAACTCATTCGAATTGATAAACAAAATTAAGCTAACCAAGTTCTAAAATCAAAGTGAACCATATAATTAATAATTAATTGACATCATGCGGTAGCTGCGATGAGATGGAAACTACATGGACGCAAAGCTTCTGTTTCTCATATTTTACGAGCTATGATCAGTCCAGACAAGTTCAAATTTCTGTTCCCTTGATTGGCCAAACACGACTATAAATTCAATTTTCACAAATTCAGTCCACTAAATCAAGTCCTTTTTCTGTTACCTCTTAATTCTTTCTCTCGTTTTCACATTACTGTAATGAGGTATATATGGCTTTAATTGAGACTAGTACTGCAGTGAATTTAATGATCACGATGATGAGTACTCTCTGTGGTGAATACAAGCTTGATCTTGATTCTGCTGGTTGGACTACCGTGGATGATGACCATTCTGAAGTGCATGTTCACCTTGGAGACTCTATTGGTAATTAGCTCTTCTTTCTCTTTCATTTCATGTTTTTAACATCTGAATTTTAATTTCCTTTGATCGATTCACATGGGTTTTGGAAAAAGTGGCATGTCGCTTCCATAATTCCAAGTTATGTATCGATATATATGCTGTAATGGTTCATAGAACATCATGTTAATTGATGCAGTTACATGCATAATATGGAGCAACCATATTTTTCATCAAATTTGAGATCTCTAGTTTTAACATTTCTTTCTAAATAAAGAAAAAAAAAGGGTGTAAATTGATGTTGTTTATATGATTAAATTAAAAGATATTTGTTAAAATCAAATATATAAATCAAACGGTATACAATTGTAGTAGAGATCTCATCACCAATTAAAAAGTACCCAAATTTTTTTAAAAAAAGAAAGTACCCATATATTTTATGCAGTGGGAAGAAAGAATAAAGACATGAGATTTTATCGACCATATATCACAACCTAAATTTTAGACTAAATAAATAATTGATGTTATTTGATACATGCAGTTATGTACTACCACAACACAAAACACATCTTGATTGAGAGTGACCCTTCAAGCTTACGGCTCATGCAATGCAGCATCACCAATTGCTAAATATACCTCTGGACATGACAATATCACCTTCAATAGGGCTGGCAACTACTGCTTTATTTGTGGTTTCCCTAACCGCTGCCAGAGCGGAGAAAAGATGATGTTCATGAGCATTCAAGTCCTCCAATTGACTTCCAGCCCTGGTCGCAAGATTGCACCTGAAAATAAGTCAAGATGCTTGTTGATTAAATTTCAACATTATTATAAATTTAAAATAACACTAAGTGTGGATATCATCACAATTCACAGGGCTATAGATCTTGATCTCTGTGAGACTCGAAAACCACATAATTGGAGTCCATGAATCAATATTTGCAAGAAGTCTACCAGCGTGACGTTAAAACTATATATACATCAAATGTACGTTCGTAGTTTCTAATTAATTTCTAAATAAATGCTTTCGATGTTATTACAGGGGAAATTGTCTGTCATCTCTGCGATAAAATGACTAGTGGAGCAGTTATGACTAATAACAGCTATCACCTTTTGCAAGTTTTATACTGAAACTACTCTGCACTGCTTTACTGAATGTGCCTTCTTAATTTTTATTTCATTGATCTATTATGAACCCATTCTACAAACAGGTCCGGATTTGGATTCATTTGTATCTTATTACAAAACTGACACGTGTTTTTTCAACTTCACAGAAAGAAATGAGAGGTGAGAGGAATCAACAAAAATTATCTTGAAAACTTGTCAAAAAGAATCTATCACTAGTCATGGAGTCATGATCAATCCTTGTTCCGTTAAAGTTTATTATTTTATTTTTTTTTTTCGAAGAATGTTCCTTGATTATTTATATTGGTTCTATACTTCTATTAGTTGCATTCTTATTATTTAAGGTAAATTATAATTTAGCTATTTAAAAAATATATGTGTGTGTACAAACGGAGTAAAGTTTTCTGTTTTATTACAATTAATCCTTTTACCGTTAGGAAATCTCCATTAGATTCTTATTGAAAAATACTAATTTTACTTTGAATCAAATTCTCATTGGTGGCATCTAAAGAGATGAAATTTTCATAGGATAAATCAATTGAAATTTAAAAGAATTAAAAGTTTGGTGTTTAGTCAATATAACTGTATACAATTAAAAAAATGGGTTTTCAATAGAGGTATATTTGCATAAAAATTTAGGTTATTCAATAATCAATATAGGCGTATTTAATTTATAATGCCAAAAGATATTGTATTCATTTCAAATTATTTAACTCTAATTGTATTTCATTCTGACTTTAAAAATTCCAAATGCATTAAAAAATTATTGATTTAATTTGTTTAGGGATGTAATTTGATATAAAATAAAATTCATACATAAAAAGTTCTATAATACATTCTACCTTACTCTCATAAATTTTATACAACAGTCTAAAAAAATTTACAAAACATATGGAATCTATGGATTCTAGGTTGAATGCATCCCAATTTTTTTTTTTTTTTTTTAAAAAAGATTAAGGTGCAATCATCATTATCTACTTATTTTAATTTGTGAAGTAACAATACGAAGAACATTCACAATAATATATATACATATATATTTTTTTTCAATTGACATGAATTTTCCTCTAATTTTCAAAAATAACGATAATAATAACAAGTGTATCAACATCATTTGTTAATAATGAGGAAAAGGTCTTCCAAAAAATAAAAAATGGATAATAATTATTAATGGTTGAAAACCCACAAGAAAGACTAGAGTAGGCGGCATTATGAAATGCCACAGAATTTGATAATGATTTATTTTATTTTTTGTTTTTGTGTCCTAAAGACAGTTGGGCTTACTTGGATCTTTAGTAAACCCTAATTATTCTCCAACCAGTCCACTATATGACTTGGTTATTTTTAGAATAGAGAATATTAGATCATGAATACATGCGTGTACCCATGACTGACATTGAGGTTTTGCAGAACTAAAAAACCTTCCCCAATAATAACACAAAAACATCAAGAATTGTAGACGATTTAAATTCTATAATCATAAGCTTATGCAATCATAGAATACATTATTTCCCCTTCCACCCCTCTTCTCAGTGAATTGATAGAAACCGAGTTCTTAACATGAAAGCGCTTTAGGTACCTAACACACAGGAACGTAAGCTCGAAAAGAACTTGTACAGATATTGAAGTATTACAGCTGTGGCCTCTAATGGTTGCAGTAACAATCCATATCCGGCTGTAGTATCAATCTACTCTATTGTCAGGTGCATCTAGTGCAGCCAATCTTTCAACAAGAGTAGGGTGAGAATAGTGATATGTTGAATACCAAGGATCTGTATCCACAGCTGACAAATTTTCTTCCTGCAAAACCAACACATCCCCATCAGTAAACCAGCCATCTCCGGTTACTGCATTTCAGACTTGGATTCACTTAGGCCGTTCAGAGATTTTGTTTGGAGTGGCTACAACCATATAAATAATATATTATGCCGGTGGGACATGGATTGATTAAAAAAATTGTTTATATTCCTCCATGGCATCCCTCTCCTTACATCCACAAATCGTCAAGGAAAAGAAATCAATGAGAGAAGGTAATCAGGTCTAAATTATTAAGACCAACACAAAACAGAAATCTCAAATAGGCTGACATTACAAAATATATATTACAAGAAATCAACAAAGTAAAAGAAGAATAAGAGGATTAAGCACCAAAGTAGTTGAAGACATAACTATAAGACATTATGTGTTAGGTCTCCTAAAGTTCTAACATATAGGAATGTAAAGGCTGCTTTACCAATGTTTTAGAGAAATGGGAAAAAGAAAGGGTAGATCAATTTATTGCAATCCATGGAGGGGTAACAGTAACAAAATACCTCAAGTCTCACAAGAGCAGCATGCAGAGCAGCGGCATAACCAAGCTTCCTAGCAAAGGCATCAGCCTACACGGTATACAAACATCAATTTCAAACAAGATTCAAAACAACATCCAGCAGACAGAGGAAAAGAGACTAAAAGCGACTAAAAGCAAACCTGAAATTCAAAAGATCGGGTCACGACATTAGAGCCAAAGGTTATAAGGTGTTGAATTGGTATTACAGCATACTGCAAACAGGTCCAGGTCAACTTGTTATACAGCTCTTATGGTATTACTACCTTTCTACACTGCTTAAGTTTTTGGAAGTAAATTTCAACAGATCAACAAAGAAAAAGGACTTAAAAATGTATTTGAATAAGTACCGATACATAGTGGGAAAGCTATATTAGTACTAGACCAGCAATAATTCTGCAAATAAATCTTAAGCCAAATGAAGAATTCTTCCTTCTCCAATTTCCACTTCATTATCTCCCTCTCTGGATAACATTATTCACTAAACAATGCAACAGAACTAAAATTATCATGTTACACCAGCACTTTTAACACTAATAAAGGATGTAGAAATAGCCCATAATACATTGCCCCAATTTGCAGCATAAAAATATACTGTCTAAGAACTAGATACTCAAAAGCTTGTGCTGACAAGTTGGATTATTTGTAGATTTCATTTAAAAATATCTCCTTCCATGAAAATTACGAATACCTGTAAGATGATGAGACCAATGATTACGGGCTGTGTATCAAACCCAAAACTCTTAAAGAGATCAGTTGAATTCCTTACAAGGGTATATCCTCCACATAGCAAAAATATAAGAATCTGCAAGTATCAGACCGTCAAAGCAATGCAAGAACATCACTCTTTTTCTAAATTAGTACAACATGATAAGTCATAGTAAGAAGCACATATATGTTATGTTTATACACACACACAAATTATCAAAGTTCTGTCTTGAACTTATGAAATGCAGACTTTTGTCTTCTAGACTTCTAACATAAAAGATAACAGTTCACACTTTGTTAAATTCAGTACAGCTTGAGGAGGTACGTTGTTGTGGACTGTATATATAAAAGTATATTATGATATTGCATACAAAACAAAAGAAATAGAAGAGAAGTTACAAACATATAATGTGCCTATAGCAACAACACCAAATGCTTCACAGCTTATATGCTCCGCTTAAATCAGATATCAGTTGCATACATGGAATTAGATCTTTGAGATTAAGACCAAAAGACATAAGAAAAGGACACAACTCCCTCCTTTTCTACCATAAATCATGCAACATAGTGATGTTAAGAATATGCTACAAGTTTAGACACGACTAATCAGCACTCAGGGATCAAAGAATTTTTAGCAGAAAATTAGGGCTACATTTGTTACTATAACATAAAAGTCCAACATCCACATAATATAAAGACTGAAAGCGTCAGAGGAAAAAACAAATAATAAAAAATAGGAACACATGGAAGCCTTCACAGAGATGAATTATATCATACCTGAAGGGTAATGAAAGAGTACATTATATGATTGAGTTTCCAGTGCCCAAGCTCATGGGCAATGACAGCCACAATTTCCTCATCATTTTTGCACTGCAGAACATCACTCAATCGCATAAAGATTCTTCCATATTACAAAGAGAAGCATTACACTTTTTACAGATAAACAATAGGAGAAGATAAATTTACACTTGGAGCTCATTATCACCCACATAGCTGTGAATTGAAGCATGTATGTCAACATATGCAGGAAGTTAACTTTTTAGTCCTACCCCTCCAAGACAGAGGAAAATGTCCCTTTTGGTAGTTCATGGGTTAGACTAAAATAGATTCTCAGCACCCAGAGATCTTATTTAATTTGAATAAAGGACCAGCATTGCTAACTACTACATACATCTTATTCAATATCCAAATATAAGAAAATAGTTAAGTCACAACCCTGCTCAAAAATACAAGAGATTCAATTACAAGTCTACAGCTGAAACATGCCATTGCTATTGCTAATTTAACCCGGTAAGTTGAATATTACACCACATCAACTGTTCCAGCCAGCAATCAGCACTGACCTCCCCAACAAGCCTTCAGATTTACATTGATGATACCAAAACCAGTACAGCAAATTTGATGCATTCATGGGAAAAAAAAAATTGTATGTAAACAAGAAGCAGCAATTACTCAGCACCTGTGTTTCACAAAATTATATTTAAGAAGGATGGCAATATATGAAAGATGAGACCAATCTTCAAAATGAAACACATTCTTACCTGCTGAATCAAAGTGTCATAAAGTACGATTCGCTTCTCAAAGAATCCATACAGATAGGCCTGCAGAATGTTGACGGAAAAATAATTAAGAACACACAAAATATTAGTGCATACATAGTGAAAAACGACACAGAAAAATCTTCTTTTCAATCATTTTAAATTTGGTAAAGACTCTGAAATAAACAATGGTAGCACAACCCTTCAGTACTGCAACTACAACGGCATGAGAATTACCAACTTTTTCTGTGACTCATATATCTTATAAATTTTTGGGTGAAAGATCCACCCCCTTTTTTCATATTGCCAAGAGCAGCATTAACAGGTTTTGCAGAGAGAATAATTGAAAGTACGCAATTATTCCAATATGTAGACAGCAATGGTATACTACCCTAGAAGCAGCTAAAATAGATAGTATAAAGAAGTTCAAGGACGAATTGAATTCAAGGCAGGCTCTATTCTTTTTGCCTTGCATCTAATTTTTATAACTGCAGTTTGTTGAAAGCTCTTATGTCAATGGCTTCAACCCAATATATATGGAAGTTTAGAAATAAATTTTATTCTAGGTACCCAAATCATTCAAATTGCAAGTTAATTAACAAAGGCAGATAATGCAATACAAGTACAAGAGTTAAGTCCTCACATTGCTATGGCTTGACCTTGTGGATCCGTCAACAACATACAACTTCTTTAAGGGAAACTTTAGAGAGGAAGCAAGATTTTTAATCTTTTGCTTAAGTTCTCCTTCTGGAAGCTAGTTCACAGCATAAACAAGGTAAACAAAATCAACTTCTAAAAAAATTAAACACGTTACAAATGGATTATTTGTGAAAAGATCATAAATACTTACAGGGGTGAACTTGTTAAATAGTGGGGCTATTAAAATAGGGTAAATTGTCACCATCACAAGAGAAAGAACAAGCACAAATGCGCAAAGATAGATGGCCAGATAAGGACCTCCTTTCTGCAACAATGCAATTAACATTTACCATAATGAAGCAAAAAAACCGCATAGAAACAAAGAAACTAGATAACGAATAAATAGATAACATATGAGTTTAAAGTGAAGCTAGCAATGGTTCTGATTTTAAAGAATTCAACTGAGAAAAAACAGAGTCTGTAAAATGACAGCAACCTCGCGCAGTCATGCTGCATATATTTGCTAGTTCTGTCAACACTAGCAGATTATCATACCTGAACTGTTATGATGATTGCAGAAACGATAGGTGCGCCAAGTATGATATCAAGGAACATTCCTTTGATCCTGTCCCTAAAATATAACCATATTGTTTGCTGTAAAACAGGCAGCAATAGTCAATAAGCCAAAAAGAGAAGAAAAAAGGAAAAACAAAAACAAAACAATGAGAAAAGTATACCAGCAAAAAATCAGCAAAACACACAACTGAGACAAAAAAAAAAAAAAAAATCAAGTGAGATGCGCACTCTGTTAAAACCGTGGCGGGTCTCAATCACAAAAGTTGCATAGAGAGAGAATGGTAAACCAGTGATCTGCACAAACATTTGACAACAAATGATCAATACAGTACAGCAGAGTGGAGTGTAGAAGGTATGAATTCAATGCAATTTTTTTTTTTTTTTTTTATGACAGGAATTCATAAAAGCTAACAAAATCAAACTTATTTTCGTTTCGATTTCAAAACAAACCTCTGCTGCACCAGTAACAAGGTAACTTGGAGCAATTTTAAGAAAAGGTTAATTTCAAAAAAATAGTAATAATAACAATAAAAATAATAAGAAATGGTTGGAAATGACATCTTCAAAATTGGTCCCGGATCATAAAGGCAGGCTAAACTGGCCGGGCCTTCAATGTGGAGCCACAAAACATGGGTAGGACATTTCAAGACATTTTTTAATTAGTAACAGTTTTCTTGCATCCTTGGCACCCCTTGAGCAGTATCTATCATGCATGGCTATAACTACATTAATAGGACATAACACACCCAAGTATGTTCAAAATCAAGGTCAGCTGGCTCGTGAAGAAAAAGAGAGTAGAGGAAAATTAAAACATAATCAGCAGGTTCATCATGAAATTTAACAAATTTAGGCTATGTTTGATAACTGGGATTTGAGGTGGGTTTGAGATTCAAAATATTTCAACATTCCAAATCCATGCTTAGAATGACCAACATAGAAATAAAATTTCAATCTCATTTTCATGAAAATGTTGAATTTTAATCTCCACCATGAAATTCAATAGGAATATATTGTTGTCTCTCTCCTCATTAATTGCTTCTTCTACCAATCTCATTTATTTTTCATGTACTTTGTGAAATTAATTTTATTATATGCAAACAAAAATTTGAAAATAATGTTATTATTTAAATAAGAGTTTTTTCGAAATTAATATTTATTTACTTATACTTTAAAATAATATAATTCTAAAGAAAATCAATATAACATTTTAGAACAATGATTTATATGATTTATTTTATTTAAAACATTATTAACTTTATGTATAATATAAACTAGGTTATATAATAACATATTTAAATTAATTTTATTTCAATCCAAACACAACCTTCATTTTACTATTTAAAATTAATCCTTATATTTAAATTAATAAAATATTTTTTCTCTTTTTTTCCAGATTTTTTATCAAATTAATTTTCAAATTAATTTTAAGCATATAATAAAGTATTTAAATTAATTTTATTTCAATCCAATCTCAACCTATACCAAACATAATATGAGATATTTTTAATTCAATCTCAAGTTCTACCAGACATAAAACAATGATTTTCTATTCCAATCCAACTTATTTCATTTTAATCCCGCGTGCCAAACAGAGCCTTAACGCCATCTGTCCCCGTAAGGCCATAGCTATATTATAATAAGGCCCTCATTCCATAAGTTAGGGATTCAAATATGCTCCAAAGGCAAGCACAATCCAGCCAATGTAGTCCATAAAATAACTATGCAGGAGTTAGGACCACTAAAAATTTCAAGGAATGGGGAAATCCAACAGGGATGCTATTCATAATTTCCATCCTCAGATTCATCCAGTAAGCTTTCTATTTCCATTACTTCGTGTCCATAGTATATATCATCAAATTCAAGTTAAGTTAGTTTTGAATAGTTGATACAGATATACATCAATGGACATCCTAGGCTGAATCCACCTGCATATTCTACATTTGGATCATACAAACGATAATATAAGGAAATTATGCACAGTAAATTCAAAGATGATACCGTCACACCTGATCAGAATGTGAAAACACAAAAAAGCGATCTGAAAGTATTTTAAAAACTAAACATGTACACCTTATGCACCAAAAGGCATACTACCTACAGGTAAAATGAATTTGCATAGTCCATGGCAAGAACAAAAACCTATTTATCTTACAGGTTATACAAAAGATTTCAAGTAAATACCTGTGACCATAACATCACACCAATCAAAAAGACCAGGCTGTGGAGTATTTCATTTTCTGCATTAAGCCCAACTAGAACCAGAAAGTTTCCTGATTTCTGCAGTCACAAGAAATATTAGATTGCAAAAAAATAACTTCAAGGAAGGATCATAAACACCAAAACCAAAAACTCACCTTCCAAAACCAAGGCAATAGTCCACATAACAAAATTGCTGAGTGCATCACTACAATCACGAACGCATGAATAAAATGAAAGTAGCTGGAAGTTGAGAGAGATGCATCAGTGTAAACACCCATCAAAAATAAAAATAACAAAAACGAAGTATGGACACATATCTCAAATGCCAGAACAAAAAACGAAAGCTTGAGGATCTGATAAAAATGTTACTATGGTAAAGAATCAGTGGAACAGACAGACCTATAATCAAGGCTGTAAGCGCGAGACTTCTCAAATTTCTCTTGGCTGATTACCCCTTCCAAAGTTTTCGGTAGTCTTGGCACTTTGTAGGCAGCATGTTGCCGCAAATGCAGATAAGTTTCAAATAAATACACAAATATCATAAGTCCTGTAAAGGATAAAGGAAACAAAGACAAAAGTTAAATATCAAAGCAAACAAGCAGAAAAGATTCAAAAGATATACAGCAAAGAACTATCAGACTACAACAACCAAAAAGTGATCAAGGCATTGTCATAAAAAATAATCAAAATCTATCCCGCAAAAAACCAAAGGCCTCTAATTACAAATTGATACGCTTAGAACGATATTCATGGGGTTGAGACAGTGCTTTGACCCAGTTCCACACGAGAGCCAATCTTTTGCAGCGTCTCTTAATCATTTTTAGATAAAAATATCGAATCATAGTCCATGTCATTTGAGTTTTGAAATTCTAAATCCACCTTCTACTATTGTTTACTTGTGTCCAAAATAACAATACAGCCCTTTACAACAATCAAGAAGAAGAAGAAACAATAAGCAAATAAAACTTTTTACAAAGAAACGTTAGAGTCATAAATTAAACAAAACAATCCAAAAAATAAAAACATAGTACAAAAAGCCCTTAAATTTATCATGTAAAGCAATCAACAGGATTTTCATTTTGGAAAAAAGAGAGAAGAAGAAAGTGAAAGCAATCAAAACAGAAAAAGAAAGTGATACAGAAAGATGAGAGCACCAACGACAGTTTGCATGTAAGGGAACACCATGTTTGACTTTTTCGGGGGTCGGCTGAGATTTTCTTACTATGCGTAAGTGGTGGATAAAAAGTACACTTTTGTAATCTGGTGATATTTATATTTGTAATTTTGAATTAATTGCACTAACTTCCTTATCAATTAAGAAAACATATTCAACTTTTACTAACTTCCTTATCAATTAAGAAAACATATTCAACTTTTACATTAAATTACAATACATCCCCTTCCATTTATTTTAGATTTAATGGTTGACCATAAAATTACAACAGATCACCTTCCATTTATTTTAGATTTAACTTTTCCATGTATATAATATATTATAGGGAAATTTATCATTTTCAACCAAATAAAAAGGAAATTTTTGTTTTTATCTAATATTTTATACAAATTTGTTTTTAACCTCTCAAACAAATTATTTCCATTGTATATCCAAGATTACTAAATTACCCTTCAAATTAAAATCACTCAATTGCCCTAAACGAAATTACCAAAATAGTCTTCTTCTTCCTCCTACTTCCTCCTAGCATCCAAACCTCTCTTCTTTTTCTCTTTACTCTATTCATGGTTTTTGTTCTCTTTCATTAACCATTATAGTCGAAAGTCAAACCTCCTAGCAAATGATTCTTCATTGGAGCTTTTTTGTCCATTGAAGGTTTTTGATCAATTCAAGTGTGATTCGTTTTGAAGCTTCTTCTTCCATTTCAAGTGATTTGAGTTTCGAAGGTAATGTATGTGTTTTTGTTGGTTGGTTTTTAAGTTATTTTGTTCAAATTGTAAGCTAAAGACTTTAAGAGTGATTTGGTTGTGATATATGGCATTCGAAAGATAGATTTGTAGATTTGCAGTTTCTGCAAAATTTGCGACGAAATCGGTTTTTAAATTAACTAAAAACCGATTTCGGTTTTTACAGAGGTGGAAAACCGATTTCTCTCTTTGATCGGTTTTCATGCCACTGGAAAACCGAAATCGGTTTATACATGAAACATCGATTTGAGCAATTTTTGATGTTTTTGATATTTGTTGTGTTTTGGATGCCGTGTATTATATTTTAGTGTTATATGTGGTTAGATATGATCGTAGGCAGTGTTAGCATAATTGTGATATATCTTGTGTTAGTGGACATTGATTTATAGTGTTAGATTTTGTTATATATGATTGTACTTTGTAATGTTGTCCCATTATAGTGAGACTAATTAAACATTCTTTGAATGTTATAGGAATGACTCACGAAATGATCGTAATCATCTTTGATGGAGAGTGGAATGGATCTAACTACGTTGGGGGTGAGTCGATCATGTGTGGGGTCTCCAAAGATAGTAGTTTTTCATCGTTGGTGGATGTTGTGTATAAAGAGGCTAGCATTGATAGAAGAAGGTGGGATATTCGTATATATTATTTACTACAAAGTATGACAAATGGCCAAGTGAAAAAAATATGTATCATGTCTGATCTTGGTGTGGTTGGTTTGATGGCGGTGAAAAATGTTGATGTTAGAGAGATTTATATTGATAAGGTTGTAAGAGATTTTGGAATTGGAGTTAGTAGGCATATCGTTCGTCCAAATGTCACCGACTCAATACCAGACACAAGACATGAGATGTCAAATAGTAATAGACCTGTAGATCCATATATGGTTCAAAGTCAATTTTATCTTACTTCAGGTGTTGATAGCAATCAGGTCGATGCTTCGGTCACCCCATTTACATCTATGGAAAGTCTCATTCATGACATTAATGATGATTATATGAATGATGTTAGCGATGATGAAGAGCAAGACACAAATGATAATGGTGATGGGATAGGGGATAGTGATGGAGAGGAAACTGAAGATAGTGATGAAGAGAAAGTCGGATTTAATGATGTCGTCGAGGATGAAGGGTTTCCAGAAATAAGATTTTTAGGTTTATAATTTCAGAATAATCCTTCACAACTATACTGGATTGTTCTCGGTGTAGAACTGTGCGACAATGAGGCTACTTTAAGCGCTGTGTCAACCGTCTATCAACGTGGTACTTTGTATAAATGTGCATTCTTTGATAGTAAACAAGAAATATGTACAACTATTGGAGAATATGCTCTGAAATCCAAGTTTGAATATCGTGTTAGACGCTCAGCCGCAGAATGATTTGAAGCTGGTTGTAAGTATAAGAGTTGTAGCTTTATAGTTCGTGTAAGATGCAGAAAGGGTTGTTCGATGTGGTTTGTGTTGAAGTATGTGGTGGAATACACGTGCCGTCAGGTAGCCATGGAATCACATATGAAAAGTGTGAAGGCTATTGTCATTAGAAAATTATATGCGGGAAAGGTATGGAGAGATATTTATACACCTAATCGTTTGATCGGAGAAATGTTGGAGCAGTATGGTGTGCAGATCTTGTACAGTAAAGCTTGGAAGGCTTTACAATATGTAAAGAAACTAGTATATGGATAAGCGGATGAGTTATATCAACAGCTTCCATCCAACTTTGAAATGTTAAAAGTATCAAACCCCGACACAATGACGGTAATTGAGGGGGATGAAAACAACCGGTTCTTGTATTCGTTCGTTGCACTTGGAGCTTGTATTGAGGGTTTTCGATCTTACATGAAACCGGTTGTTGCTATTGATGCCACTCATTTAAAAGGTGAATACAAATGGGTGATTTTTTTTGCTGCCTACAAAGATGGGTTGGAGATGATTTATCCCATCACTTGTGGATTTGCTGATGGAGAGTCAGACCGTTCATGGACTTGGTTTTTAAGCAGATTACGAGAGGCGATCGGTGTGTCAGATGATTTGCTTATCATATCCGATCGTCACAAAAGCATATCGAATGGGATGAGTGTAGCTTTTCCTAAAGTCCCACATATATTGTGTTTTTTCCACCTGTGGCAAAACCTTAAGCAACACTGTAAAAAGTCTTCGAATATGGTGGAAAGAGCATTTTACAGTGCAACATACAGTTATGTGCCATATAACTACAATAGAATGTTGAAAGAAATTCAAGCGTTGCATCCGAAATCACATGAAACTTTGATTAAGGTTGGGGTAAGCAGGTGGTCATAGGCATATTGTCCAAACAGTAGATATAATATAATGACCACTAACATTGCAGAATCACTCAACAATTGCATGATGCAAGCATGTCGTTTGCTAATAACTACTGCACATGAATATGTGAGAAATGTGTTACAAAGATGGTTTAATAATAGACGTGGTGCTGCTGAAAAACTCACGAATTTTGTTACCACTACTACGTACGATCGAATCATGTTGGCCAAAAATTTATCTACGGAAGGTACCGTACATACTATTACAGAACCGATCACATACAGTGTTCTACATCCTAGCAAAGGCGATGCAGTGGTTAATATTGAAACGAGCACATGCACTTGCTTGCTGTAGAACTTAGATCAGTTGCCATGTATTCATGCATGTGCTATAGCCAGGTATTATAATTGTACGTTGTTAATTTCTATATTTAATGTCATATCATATTTTTACACTTAAATAAAAATTTATGATACATGTCAGGTTTAACGGCGTCAGTTGTGATACATTTTACAGTCATTATCATAGCATAAAGTGGCTGAAAGCTGCATATGCACGTCTGATCAATCCCGTTCCTAAATTGTCTAATTGGAATGTTTCCGCGGAAGTTAGAAGCATGATTGTACTACCACCCATAGAAAAAATACAAGCAGGTAGGCCGAAAGAGGTTCGAATTCCTTCAGTTAGGGAAGCTCGTCGAACTAAGAAGTGTGGAAAATATGGTCAGAAGGGATATAACTGTCTTCGTTGCCCTAACCCCCCAACATCCTTTAGTGGAGGGACAAGCGTAGCCGCAAGTGCAGAAGCCCAAACTAGCGAAGCCGCTACTGCAGAAGTTGGAACAAGTGCAAATGTTCATGCAAATACTGCGCCCTCACGAAGATGCCACCTTTATCATGAGACTAGACACAACCAACGTCGATGCTCGCAACGGTTTCCTACTCCTAATCAAATGATGGGTAATGATCCAAACATTGATGATTAGACACATTAATTAATTCAAGCTTTTATTTTAATAATATGTATTATATTATTTTTTTAAATGATTAAATTACTCAGATTCTGTAATGAAGTGATACTATTATACTCGAATAGTAGTAAATCATACAGGGAGAAGTTTGTTAAATGTTTTTTTTTTTAAAAAAATATAAATAATTTAATTTAATGAATAATGAAGTGAAGTAATTGACATCAAAACGGAAAAATGGGATAAAAATTGGACAAACAAAATCATCGGTTTTTCATTATTTTTAAGAAACAGAAATCGGTTTTAATGTGGGCTTAATATTTTAAGGAAAAAAGGATAAAAATTGGTAAAAGAAACCGATTTCGGTTTTTCATTATTGATAAAAAACCGAAATCAATTTTTATTTTCTCATAAAACCGGCAATGATTTTATCCCTCATTTTTCCTCTGATCGGTTTTTCAGTTATATGAGAAACCGATTTCGGTTTTTAAGCCCACTTAAAAAATCGATCTTTGTCTTTCTTGCGTTCATCCCTTTCTGATGGCTTTTGGTGGGCAACAAATAGTCCCGAATTACTTAAATTTAAACAATTAAAGTAAAATTGGATTAAAAACTTACATAATGACTCTATATGGTGAAGTTGAAGTTAAACATGGTATTAGGTGATAACATTTCACATTATACAAATCTTAATGTAGATTCATCTAACCATGTTTTATTGTTATATTAGTCCATACTGAAATGCAATATTAATTCTATGATTTTTAGTGTATTTTGATCATTGGAAACCTAAAATTTGAAGCGAAAAGGGGTCAAAATCTCTCAAAATGACATGATCGGTTTTTCATTATGGTTAAGAAACCGCAATCGGTTTTCCATATACCTTAAAAACCGATGTATTATTTATCCCAACTTTTTCGTCTAATCAATTTTTCAGGTGTATGAGAAACCAAGTTCGGTTTTTAAACACCCCTGAAAAATCGATCATTGTTTATTATTGAATAATACAATATATCTTAATCACTACAATTAGGTTTGAGGTCATATATATATGATTATTTTTCTCTATTTAGTAGTCATGTCTCATATATTATTCAAAATTCACATTCCATTATCAAAATTAAACTTTCAACCATAGTAATAATATAATTCTAAAAAAATTCAATATAACTTTTTAGAAAAACGATTTATAGGATTAATTTTATTCCAATCAATTATTAACTTTATGTATAATATAAGCTAGGTTATATAATAATATATCTTAATTAATTTTATTCCAATCAATTATTAACTTTATATAAGCTAGGTTATATAATAATATATCTTAATTAATTTTATTCCAATCAATTATTAACTTTATGTATAACATAAGCTAGGTTATATAAGATACTATCTAAATGAATGAATAATTAATAAAATAAATACAATTACTTATATACAACCTCTCCATCAGAGTTTACTATCCATTTTTCAAATTTATTTACTTTATAAAATGGTGTCGAAAAGGTATACAGATCCCTTGCAATCTCTGCCCTCAATGCAATGACATCTACAACCTGATCAGGTCGTCTTGATTTCCATGTAGTCTCGTTTGATTGTAACAAATCACATATGTACATGACCACACATGCTCCACAGCTCGTCCTGTATCAGTAACAAATTAATAAAATGATGTTATCATACCATTAAATATAAAATATAATATATATATATATAATTTTCATTAAGTTACAAATTACTCACCCATCGGGTTGTTGGGGCACAACCAATATATCAAGACGTTCAACTGTCCATCGCTCATCCACAGGTGGCATCTCTATCTGGGTCCTCTCATAAAATCCCATGAACCGTAATAAAATGGGCATCAAAGACACCAGCGGCTCAAGTGGCTCAATGCGGACAGCTAAGTCAATATGTGCAAGAGAATCATATATTAATATCTTCTTCTGTCTCAGGCATACCTAACAAATGACCCAGTGACTTTGATCTAGGCTACATGGCAGCAACACCTACAATTTGAAGACGTCAGTGATATAAGACTAATTTAAATATTTAAATTATCAAATAATAACTTATAATTTTTCGAACAACACTCACATTTTCAACTTCCCACCACGGTACTAATGAGTCTAATTTGCTAGAACCGAATGCTAGCCATTCTGAGGGTACATCAGCTGTAACCGGATCAAATGTTTTTTCTTTGAGGACGTATTGCTCTCTATAGTATAATGTCATCAATGCTTGCAAGATAAAAAATTAAACATGTTATTTAACTTAAGGGACACATGACGATAAATTGTAGCGACATAACTGATTGAAATGTAAATACTCACAAATAAAGAGCTCCCATGAACCGCGTATCTAGTGTCCTCAACCTCATTCCACTTCTTTCGTTAACACATTAAATAAGAATCGATGTGCTCTGAAGTCAACCATCTGTTCTCGTCCTCAATGGTTCGCAATGTGTCTGTTATCACGCACCACTGACAACGATCAACCGCACGCCTAAAATAAAAGAAAAAAAAAACATTGGTAAAATTTTTTTTAATAACAACCAACATAAAAATATAAAACTGCTTATTATCAAAACCTGAGGTCTAACGACGTGGAAGCTTTGTATTCATTGTAGACAGCCTCTACGGGGTCTATAGACTCTGCCACCTCCTTAACCTGCGTTTGGGGCACCTTCTTTTTCTTTTTTGGCGGTCCAGGATCAGTGTATGGTGTCCACAGAGATGCCGCTGGCTTCGTCTTTCGTTTGCCCCGCTCCTAGATGACCTCATCATGCAACTGTAAGGAAATCAAAACTATCAATTAAACATTTAGAATTATAAATCAAACTGTAACACAATTGAAATACTATACGTACCTGGTCATCACCACGTTCATCCTCTTGATGGACCTCCTACTCCTCCTGATGGATAGTTGTCTGGTCTTTATGGATAGATGACTGATGGACTACTTCATCATCATGGCCAGGTGACTGATGGACCCCCTCGTCCTTATGTGGTGGTGGTGGTGGTGGGGGTAGGGGTGGTGGTGGGCTATAGATATGGTCATCAGGGACAAAGCTCCCATCATCATCATCATCATCATCATCATCGTCATCATCGTCGTCGTCATCCATAGAAATTTTTAAATATTCTTCCATCCATCTCAGCCTTCTATCCATCTTACTTACTTTCTTGTAGGCTGCCTTCTGTAAACCCACAAGGTACTCAAACAACTGTTTCACCTGCATAAATAAGTCATTTTACACAGTGTACACAATTGTAAAAAAAAATTTCGACAGAGTCTCCCCTGTTTTCTGAGTATCTAGGGAAATATAACCTGCATATTTAAAATTACACTTCGTTTATCATGTTTAGAGACTCCGTCTCTCTATCCCACTTCATATGATTATACAACATGTCCACAACTTTTCCATTTACTCAAATGCACATTCACTTAACAATGAAGTAAAAAAAAAAAAAAAGAATTAAGATTCGTACCTCAGAATGTATTGTTCGTACATCGTGCGACTTTTTTGCTCGTAACTCTATAAAGCTATCCTCTTATTCGGTCTGTACACTTGGGATGTCTTCATGCTACTCCTCATCCTCCCTTGCAAACTCATCAACCTCATCATCACCCCTTTCATCCTCCATTTGATAATCATCATCACCTCGTGCATCATCATCATCATCATCATCCTCACTCTCTCCACCGCCAACTTTATATACCTCTTCGCTAACCAAATGCTTGGGATTGAAAGATGTCCAATAATCCGTCTCTTTTTCGGTATCAGTAGTCTCAAGGGTTTGTGCAATACTAACTATCTGCAATATATATATAAATAGTTAGTTATATTATTATTAAGGATGGTTAAAACAAAAAAAAATGAAGGAAACCAATTTCAATTACGTTCACCACTTATAGGGGGAAAATCATTCAGGTTGGTTATGCCTTTCGGGGTCCTCTTTAGTGTCCGTCTCCTACACCTTGGCAGTTCATTTTGCAAGGACTGATTATCTTTCGCTATCTTCTCTCGTAAGACCAGGAATATTTCCACCAACCACCACTATAATTTGATTAAACAAATAACAAACATATAGTTAGTGTATATATATATATAAAATCCTATATATCAACTATATTAAAAGGAAACTATCATTAATTATTTACCATATTAGGTATACCTGAAATACCGGAATATAACCATAAAGATTAATGGTCTTTGGTGGGTTTTTCATCCGCTCTTCATTAATCGCCATATGGAGACAATAGATCAGCGTACTATAGCTCAATGTACCCCAAGGGAACTAGTTCCATACCTCTGCATTCTCTATCATGACCCACATAAAGTGACCAATGCTAGCCTTGTCATCCTGCCCCATGAAGAGATGGAAAACGATCCCTACATTTGCTAACTTCAATAGATCCTCATCATTTAAAACATCTTCACCCGCACGGCCCTAACGTGCTGTATGACTCATTGTCTTAACAAAGGTGGCTAGACTTGGGACATTCGGCGACACTCCACTAAACAATCGCCATAGGATACTCTTTTCGTCATTCTGTACCGTATTGAAGATTTCTCGATCTACACTCCCAAAATGAAGTCATGTCACCAATAAAAACTCCTGTTTCCCAAACCTATACGTTCTTCCCCTGATTTCAAACCACATTTCATCACGACGCCCACCGGGGACCTCCACCTCTGTAACAAGAAACCATAATATCACTGAAGCAATTGTTGTATTGTTGCTTCTTATCTCTAAAATATGTCTGAATGGGCACTCTCTTATGAACCGGTCATATAAGCCTCGTCTAGTAATAACCGTAATGATTTTACCAAGCCATTTTTGCCCAATGTATTCCCGCTCAAATTCTTGCTAATTGTTTGTGAACTATATTTGTACTTGAAATCCATCTGTAGAAAACAAACAAAAACAACAAATGATTAGTATTTAAATGTGAACAAATAAAATCGATTTTTAACTATGTGTGAAAAACTGGTCAATATCATTGATCAATTTTTCACCATGGCTGGAAAACCGATCAATATCACTGATCGATTTTCTAGCCATGGTGAAAAATCAATCAATATCATTGATTGGTTATCCAGCCATGGTGAAAAATCGATCAATACCATTGATCGGTTTTTAACCAAGTGTGAAACACCACCGGTACATATCATTCATCGGTTTTTCATTTCGATTTTCACATCATTGCTCGGTTTTGAAGTTCGGTTGTTCACAAGCTAATCGATTTTCCACGTCGGTTTTTCACATCATGATCTGTGTTCCATCGATTTTCCATGTCCATTTTTCATTGCATGATCGATTATTCACTTCAATTTTCCACAGTACAGCCAGTCTGTTGAAACCGAAGTGCAAAATCGGAGTGAATAGCCGAAGTCGAAAACCGAAGTCAACAACCCATTGTGAAAAACCGAGTGTGAAAAATCGATTGTCAACAACTGCTTGTGAAAAAACGATTTCAAAAACCGACGATGCTGCGATAATCATTTTCAACACAAATACAACATAATCGATCATCTTCAACACAAATACAACCAAATCTAACCTATTCTAATCTAATCATCATAACCTAACACAAATCCAACCAAATATAATCATCATAACACATAAAACATCTCAAATTTGCAAAAAAAAAAAAATTAAAAAATCCCTAACATGGTAGATTCGAGTACCTTACCAAATTGAGATGGTCGCCGACGGTCGGAGATGGTCTGCCAAGGTCGACAACGGCAAGAGAATGGTCGGAAACGGTCGAACGGCTGGTCGAGTTATGCAAAGTGTCGATCGGGTACGGGTCGCACAGTGTGGGTCGAGTTTTTTATGGGCAATCGGTGATGAAAACTAACTTTCCACCGATTTCTTACAAATATATAAGCATGAGCTATTTTGTAATTACATATTTTGATTTTTTTTAATTTTTTTGAAAATCAAGGGCTTATAGGTAAATATGTGTAAGGGCATTATGTGTAATTTGGGTATATAATGAAATTAATTTGTTTGAGAGGTTAAATTCAATTTGTTTAAAAATTGTGGGTAAAAACAAAAATCGTCATTTTCAATTGGGTATTTTTGGTAATTTTCACTATATTATTTCAATTGACTTATATAGATTATTCACTTGCCTACTTTGTAACTTACACTGAAATATTTAAATTTTATTAATATTTATCAAATACAAATTATTAAACTTTTCTTTTTTATTAAAAACTAAAAGTTAATACCGTTACCATATTAGTTTTTATCATATATGTCACAATATTATTGCTTATTATTATGATATATATAGTTTCCATGTATGTTATATATTATTTCACTTCTTATCATATATGTCACAATGTTATTGCTCATTATTGTCATATATTTTGTTTCCATGTATATAATATATTATTCCAATCGATTTGTATAAATTATTCACTTGCCTACTTTGTAACATACACGAAATATTTAAATTTTATTCATATTTATCAAATACAAATTATTAAACTTTTTTTAAAACTAAAAGTTAATACCGTTACCATATTAGTTTTTATCATATATGTCACAATATAATTATTGTGATATATTTAGTTTTCATGTATATAATATATTATTCCAATTTTTATCATGTACGTCACAATATTATTTCTTATTCTTGTGATATATTTAGGTTCCATGTATATAATATATTATTCCAGTTAACTTGTATAGGTTATTCAGTTATCTATTTTGTAACACACACTGAAATATAGAAAGTTTATTCATATTTGTCAAATACAAATTATTAAATTTTTATTTGAAAACTAAAAATTAATATTGTTATCATATTGATTTCAAAAAATACTGTTATCATATTAGTTCTTACCATATACGTCACAATAGTATTGCTATTATTATGATATATTTAATTTCTATGTATGTAATATATTATTCAAGTTTTTATCATATAGGTCACAATATTATTGCTCATTATTGTGATATATTTAGTTTTCACGTATATACTATATCATTCAAATTGACTTGTATAAGTTATTCACTTGTCTGCTTTGTAACACACATTGAAATATACAAAATTTATTCATATCTATCTAACACAAATTAAACTTTTATTTGAAAACTAAAATTAATACTATTACCATATTAGTTTTTATCATATGTCATCATATTATTGCTCAGTATTGTGATATATTTAGTTTCCACATATATAATTCAGTTCTTATCATATATATTACAATATTATTGCTTATTATTGTGATATATTTAGTTTTCATGTATATAATATATTATTCAAGTTGGCTTGTTTAGCTTATTCACTTGCCTACTTTGTAATTGATCATGTCAATTTTAGATATGATTTCATATCTTTTATCCTATCTTTTTTTTAGGAATATTCAAGTAAATTTTGTCATTTTAATGTATTTTTCTAGTGCTTGGGTTTGCAGGGTTATTTAGGAGAAGTTGGAAGAAAATGGTGGAAGAAAGTTTAAAAAAAAAGCTAGAGCTTTTCTCAAAAAGCATTTGCTAAATGCAACTCATGGTCTCAAGTGAACACAGTTTTCCAAACGCCAATCGTCATAGTTTTCTAGGGATTTTTGTTAATCGCAATCGCGAAATGCGACTCACTATCATAAGTCATGATTTTGGTCTCGAACGTGCGAGGAAAAAACTCTCCAACCCTAAACCATTTCACCTATAAATTCATGATTTTCTCATTTCTAAATGAGTGCAGCAAACGACAGAACATTTTGAGAACATTTTTCATTCATTTTTTCAGTAGGTTTGCAAAATTTCAAGTCAAGATCCATTAGAGGTTCATACAACACTTTATTGGAACCATTCAAGAGCAACATAGAAATGATTTGGAGTGATTTCAGAGCAAGAACAGTGGTGAATTCATGATGTTTATTTCTATTCTTGTCTCATTTATCATGTAGTTCATTTATACTTTTTATTTTGGCTTGAGTTTGTATAGATCTATGGTTAACTAAATTTTTTTCTAGGGATTTCAATGTAACCCAACATAGATCTATTCTCATAGATGATTTTTGATACTTTAATTAATGATTTCTTGATTAAGTATTTTGTTTTATTAATGTTTAATGCTATTGATTGATTTTAGACCTCATCAATTGATAGATCTTGTGGTGTTAGTGTGCTTGAAAGAGATGTTAATGCTTAGAATTTGGTAATTGTACACCCTCTATTTTTAAATTGTACGGGTTTCCGAGGAATAGTCCCTAAGTATCGATTAGAGACCTTAAATGATTTATGGAAAGACTTAAGGTCATAGAGAACTCATAGAGATTGATTTAAACTTAATTGGAGATTAAACGGGAAGTTAAAATAGTAAATGAAATCGAATAATTTTTAAGGTAAAAAGGGATTAAATTGAAGATAAATTTTAATAATTGTGGTCACAGTAATATTAAACTAAAAGCTAAGAATAGAGAATGAAATTGTCTTAGGGCGTAAATGGAATTATTGAGATTTATTGTGGAGGAAAATAGAAGCCAAGAAAAATTGATTTCAAAACAAAGAGAGAAAGTTGTCGCTGACCAGAAGAGAAGAAGAAAGAAGAAAAGAAAGAAGAAGAAGAAGAAGAAAAGAGGAAGAGGCTGCCGTGACGACGTTGGCGCCGACCAGACACGACCGACGATAGAAGCACGTCATCCAGCCGCCGAGCTCAAGCTGAATCAATGCCAGACTCGCCGTAAACTAGAACCAGAAACGAGCTGACCATGCACGCACGCAGAATCGGCCCGATCGGCGCTGAAGAAGACGGCGACGAGCTGCCGTCCAACCACCTGCAGACCCGCGCGTGAAACCCGTCCGATCCATACCATTTTCAACTGCAACCGAGCTCATTTTCAGCTCGAAACCATCACTCAAACCCGACAGAAGTGCAGCTGAATTTGAAACCAGAATAGAGAAGGTAGATCAGGGAAAAAGAATGAGAGATTAGCCTCAAGAGAAAGGATCGCGTGAGTGAAGAAAGGAAGAAGAAAATCCAGCTGTTTCACGCCCTAAAAACAGCTCAAAAATCAGTCCAAAAACCACCCCAAAACGATATTAACGCAAAGAGAAAACAGGGGTGAGTTATTTAAGTTTTAAGTTGATTTTTATTGGTGATTTAAGTTGAGTTTGAATTGGATTTTATTATAATTCGTTATTGATTGTTAGTGAGTAAAAATAAGTGGATTTGTACATATTGGGAGTTTAGACAACTAAGAAAATATCAAAGAGTTAGAGAGAAACTAAAACGCGCAATAAACTAGTTTGAAGGGCAATTTCATAAATTAGCCCATATGGCGTCTGTTGAGAGTTCAGATGACCTTAACGAGTTTAATTAGGTGTATTGAGATTATTTAAAATCGAAGATTAAATTAAGGAACAAAAAATGGAGAGTTACGCCTAAAAATGGTCACTTAGGGGCGATTATGTAATTTTTATTATTTCGAGTTTCCAAAAGTGGACGCGAATGTAAATTTACGTGTATATATGTTGTGTAGGTGACGAACAAGTTGGTGGAGCAAGGAAAGAGCGATAGGGCGTAGTTTTAGAGCCTTCCGGATAGCTATTCGGGAGTAATAGTTAAGGTGAGTGTCAAAATGATTTTTAATGCGTTTTGTGTTATTTGATTTATGAATGAATGTTTCATGCATGTTTGGATATTTTGATGAAAGCGAAATATGATTTAAATGATAAATGACACGGTAACAGATAATTTGGTTTTGTGTTTTCATTAAAACAATGATTTCTCATTTTGAATTATATATATATAATGGATTGTAATTTTATAAAAATGAAAATAAAACATGTGGCTTACCCAGAGAGTATTAGATTATTACCGGTCTGGGTTAAGTACCCAAAGCGTGCATTGGTAGAGTTAGTAGTGTTAGTATGTCACTAACTATACTAACCGCGGGAGGTATCCGCAAGGAGTCATGTCAGTCAGAGGTCTGAGAGATTAGCCTAATGCACGTAAAAGGTATATTATTAGCTAGCTTACCCGAGCAAGACAGAGTTTCGATCTGTAGCGATGTAGGATTCCGCTCATGAACTGGACAGAGAGCGTTTCAAGATCCCGCTTTATACTAGGGTGCCATGTGGCACGGGTCACTATAGGTTGGCGGGAGCCGGATTGGTTGGCAGGACACCTTCGAGCGGAGTCGGACCATTTCGTTTCATAAAAAGAAAAAGGGTTTTAGAATAAAAACCCCGCAACCATAGATGATCCGTTTATGAAAAGGAAAACTATGCAACATGTGTTTTATAATATTAATGCATGAAACTAAATTTAAAATAAATGGATTTGAATGATTAAAATTGTTTTAGGGAGGTTTTTATAAAATTATGGTTTTAAATAATATTATATGACATTCACTGGGCTTTCAAAGCTTACCCAACATTTTCTGTATTTTTAAATAAACCTCCCCAGGCACAGGTACCATAGCTGCGGATTACCCCGAGACGATACCAAACAGTAGCGGCAATATTGCTGATGTGATTACCTGTTACTATTTTTGTTTGATATTAAGAGGTGTATATATTTTATTATCTCTATATGATTTTGTAAATATCCTTTTATGGATTTAAATTGTGTTTCTGAAGAAAATTGATGCATGACGTATGATTTAGTTGATAATAAGTTTATAAATTAAAATATAAAATTGTGGTTGTGGTTGTGTTGATAAATGAGAGCCTGAGGCTCTGTAGTTTGGGGAAAATGATTTATAATATTTAAGAAGTGTTAAATTTTATAATTTGCAGAGTGGCTAAGTCTGAAAAATAGACGGGATATTGCCCAAATTTTTATAAATTATTTTGTAAAGTATTGAAATAAAAAGGAAAAAATTTCCCTTCGTTTTCGCTATTTTTGAAAAGGTTCAGAAAGAATACGGCTTAACTCTGCGAGGGATCCTCTAGTTGAGCGAAAAGAGCTAACTGGAAGGTCACCGTAGAGTGCCGGCAGACCGCCTAGGGAAAGGGGTTTGTTAGGTAAAATGTCATTTGTTTATTAGAATAGAAATATATCTAATTATCAAGTGTGATGGTGTGTGGATATTTGATTGTAATGAGTTTGTATTAACTATCCGATATAGAAATATAGTTAGGTGTTTAATACATCTCTATTGATCTATCCGTGAGTCTCTTTTGAGGGTCTCACAAGCACGTTCACATTAAACACCTAGTTGTATTTAATTAATAATAAAAATTATTATTTTTTTCATATTTTTCTTCTTTTTTATCGTTCATCTTTTAAGATGGATAGTAAAATTTTACAATTAATTTAATTTTTATTAAATTAATAATAAAAATTAATATTTTTTCTATTTATTTCTTATTTTTTCTTAAAAATTTACTGTTAATTTAATTTATTTTTTATTGAATTAATAATAAAAATTAATTTTGGTTTTCATTAAAAGCAAAACAATAATTTTAATATTAGGCTGAAGTGAGGGCAATTACATCTTTTTGAATTTCTTGTTTGGTTTAACTGTCAATTGACTGATGATAAAAACTTTTTTGGAGTGTTTTCAAAACATTAGGGAGTAAGATAGTTGTTTTCAAAAGACAGTTAAAATCCTGAGATTTTTCAAAACCTTAGGATGAAAATGAAGTTTCCCTCTTTTTGTTTTGTCTTGCTTTTTAAGATAAAAAACAAAACAACAAAAAAACAAAAAATAAAAACAAACAAACAAACTTTGGACAATGATATCAATTAAAATTATATTTCTTTGCAAGTGATATATATATATATATATAGACATAGCAGGTGATCATATTAATCAAAAAAAGTTTTTGAATGCATCTTCAAATTTGCGTATGACATGGGCCACGAAGCTATTTGAAAACCACCTAATCATTTTAAGACCACGCTTTATTCTTCTCTTTAGAACACACTTGATATGCTAGCTAAAAACCGTTATCAAATTAATAAAGGAAATCAAAGAACTTGTTAGGTTTCGAATCTGACTCATGTAATCCAGAAACAACTGCCGAATACAATTCAAAAACCATAACCAATCGCCTCCTAAATGTTTCCTAATTATTTCTCAATTTGATTCAAGAGTAAGCAACAACAACTTGCATCACTATGATGCTAAAACTTCTTCAAACACTAACATATAAAGTCTACTACAAGACCATTGATCTAACATCATGGAACGTGAAAAAATCCAAAGATACCATTTTTCCAGAATGGCCGAAGTGTTTACAATGCTAGCACAAACCATCCGTTGCCTTTAAAAACCAAGCTCATAAAACTTTATTCAGCAAAGATCACCTTCCTTGTGTGTGTGGATCACACAATCTGATTTGGGATATGAGATACAGGTGAGCACGTAACCCTTCTCCATCAGTGCATCGTCAAGAAATGATCCTTCTGATTGGTCAACAGACCCTGAAGCTATCTTCCCTGCACAAGTAGAACAGGCTCCAGCCCTGCATGAGTAGGGCAACTCAAGTCCGGCTGCTTCAGCAGAGTCTAGAATGTATTCATCCTCTGGGGCATCGAACTCATTCTCCTCTCCATCTGGTCCAATCAATTTCACTTTGTAATGTGTCATGGCAGA
The DNA here is from genome assembly GCA_021234005.1 of Nephelium lappaceum. Taxonomy (NCBI): domain Eukaryota; kingdom Viridiplantae; phylum Streptophyta; class Magnoliopsida; order Sapindales; family Sapindaceae; genus Nephelium; species Nephelium lappaceum. The sequence goes on from CM037999.1 coordinate 13,668,028, forward strand.
TACTTTGAATGCAGAAGACTTCAAGCCGAATGATTTAGAAACACTCCTTACAGAACCTAGAGAATTGGTGTGCTTGACTAAAGCACATGATTTGCTCAGAAGTGAACTTCGCTGAAAACCAGATGCTACTCTTGGGACTGCGCTTCCAGATAAGCAAGATGTTGGAAGTCTCACAGTCGACATGTTTACACCTAGATTCAGAATCAATTCAAAAATACATAAGTAACTAACAGATAAAGTCAAGCATGTTCCTGAGATTTCGATTTATGCTCCTTTCAAGATTTAAATTATGGAAATCATCTTAAGGTCAGATAAGCACTTTCTGAAAGAGCAAAGCTAGTGTATCAATGCACAAACATGCATGGATATTCTAAAATTGGGAGTTACTAATGATTCCAACAAATTGAAACTTGTTGCAAGACGCTTGGTAACTTTAAAATTTAAGTAAAATTATTCACATCAGATTGTTTCAGTCATTATAACTAAGACTATGCTATTAAGTAAATAATTTGAATTGATCACTTATTCTTTTGAGTCAAGAGAGACAGCACACAATTGAAGTTTCAAAACTTTGTATGTATTATTAAATGAATGCTAACATGAGAAAGAAGCATGCATTACCAACAATGTGGCAGCCATCCAATCCAAGCAAACAACTGAAACATTTTTTAACTGCATCACACAAGCACTGCAAACATTTTGAACATCTAAAGAAGTTTAAAATGTTCACTCTTTGTGCCATACAGACTTCCTGTCTAGAGTAACGAGTGAATTGTTCACAACTGTAAACAACTTCATTGTTTGGCAACTAACAAACCTTTGATGAAGAAATGAACTTCGAGATCAAGGAAGGGTAACATGCATAATTTTAATGACTATCACAACTGTACTTTGAAGGAATCATAATATGTACAAAAGAAAACCGCACTAGCCTCATTTCTGATGCAAATTTTGCATGAACCACAAGCATATGTTTGTGAAATGTGTCTAATTCAAGCCCAATTCCAAACGAAAAATTTTTTGCTTAGTCAAGTGTTGGCAATTCACCAAGTACCAAAACCATAGTGTTTGAACATATATTATAACTAACATTTACATCTCACCTAAACCAACAACAGCTCTGGTCACAATAATTATCAACTAAATTCTTATCATACATTAATCGGATGTGGGAAGCAGTTGCCTACTCCGTATCATACATACATACATACATACATACAAGTAAAGGTAAATTATCATGTCAATACTGCACTCATGCGAAATTTTGTCTTTACGATGAATTATTAAAAACGTGGACATCAGGACAACAATATTGTAGTAATCTGATAATGACTGTACATATAAGATAGATATACAAATGATACACAAACAGACACAACTATGCAGAAACATTAAATGGGACCGGAGACATTAATATTTCATATAGCTTTTGTATTCGAAACTTATCCGAAGCAGGACAAATGTATTATAGATTCGCACGTCGTTGGTCCAATACATAGAAATGATCACAAAGTCAAGAACAATTCCAAAATAACACAGAAGAAGTATGTATTTTAGAAGACAAATAAACCCATCAATAGCAACTTCTTGATCAGACTATTGAGACTTAAACCATTAAAAAAAGAAAAAGAAAAAAAGAAATGATGATTACATCAAAAACTAAGAAGAAAAAGAAAGAGAAAATGAAAACAAGTTACAGGAAAACAAAGAGAGAGAGATGGGGTACCTGAGAAGAGGAGTTTGAGTTGAGAACTGCAAGGTGTCTGTGATCCGAGTAAATCTGACCTAACCGGACTTCGTGCGCCACTAAGTAGCAGGTTGAGTGTCCTTTTATATATTCATTTTTAAATGCGAACGCTTTACTACCCAAACCTTCATCTGTATTGCGTTCCCACAAAATGACAAATTTAAGTAACGAAGTGTCAACTATCTTACTAATCGGATAGATTATCTATCAATAACAATCTTTAAATATTTTTTAATAATATATTTACAATTAATTCAAGAGTTATAATTAATATATGATCTTACTCAATCAATAAGTTAGCATAAAACTACATTATTACTAGTACATTATCTTATAATAAATTATTGTTATAAATCATATTACTATGTTATTTAGACAAATATTTTAAAAGGGTATAACACTACTCTTTTTAAAATAGTTACAGATAGTTGTCTCGAGTAAATATCTTTTGAAAAGTTAATGGAACTAATTTATAATTAATTCTGGTGTCAACATTATTATGCACATTGAAAGCCGTACATATTCATTTGATATGTTTCATTATTATGAATTTATAAAATAATTAAAATAAATATTAAAAATAAAGTACTTTTAATTTTTATTTAGTATAAATATATTTTTGTGATTTAACATCGAGATATAAGCATCTATGTTTTTTCGAACAAAAAAAAAAAGTCTACATGTTATAATTAATAGGGCAAATTATGATCCACCTACTTAGGTTTAGTTTTTACACTCAAAATCAATTTTTCAAAACAGTGACACTAACCTCCTCTACTATTAAGTTTGATAGTTAACTTTAACCACCGACCTTCTCTACTTAAAAATCGTAAGATGATAAAAATATTCTTAATTAAAAAATTATAATTAAAAAGGATTTTAAAACGATTTTTTTGATAAATTTTAAAAACAATTTTTTTAAAAAAAAAAAATTCGAAGTAAAGGAATTTTACAAAATGAGAAAATTAATGGTGGAGTTCTCGTCTAAAATATGTCCTCCCTAATATAGATCGATTTCGAGGTGATAAAGATCCTTGGCTAGATCTCCATCGCTGCCATTGGCGATGGAGACCTAAAAATCTAGTGGATAGAGACCTAAAAAACTAAGTCTCCATCATGCTTAAAAACCTAGGTGTATAGGTCTCCATCCGCATGACCTAGAGAACCAAGTCTTTGTTCACACGATTAAGACCTAGAAAACTAGGTCTTCATTACACATGGAGACTTAGGTTTCTACGTCTCCATTCGCGTAATGCAAATCCAAAAATTTGAGTCTCTATCACAAAGATAAAGACCCAAATCATAGGTCTTTATCTTTGTAATAGAGATCTCGACCAGGATCTCCGTCAATAATGATGACACTTGATTTTTATATCCATGGAGTCGGGTGAAGATTTAGATTGGATCTCAATCATCCATATTAAGATGGATGGTAAAGATTCAATTTGGTTAATCACTTTTTTATTTTATTTTTCTTCTTTTTTTTTGGGAGGGGGGAGGAGCGGGGGTTGGGCGGTGTGTGGGGGAGGGGGTAGGGTATAGTCTCCATTGTTCATAATTGTGATAAATGCGGGGACTCTAGTTTTTTTTTTTATTATTAACCATTTTTAATTTATCTTTTTTAAATTAGTTTAATTTACTGACTTTTTGTAATTTTTTTCTTAGGAAAATTAAAAGTTATTGAAATGATCAAGTTGCCCTTACAATCAATGGTCAGTAGTCAAATATAATAGCAGGAGAAGTTGATGTCAATATTTTAAAAATTAGATTTTGAATGTAAAAGAGCAAACCTTAGGTATATGGGTGTAATTTGCTCTAATTAATAAGGATGATTTAATCATTTAAAAAATTCATTAAATCGTATTATAAAAGTAACATCCACCAACTATGGTCAAATCTACATATCTCAAAGAGTAATACTACATTGTGCAAAATCTTATCCCAATTTATTATTTAAGTGATGTTGTAAACTTATATGTAACTACTATACCATCAATAAATCAACTTATTATTAAGGTATTTGTTACAACATACCATCCCCTAGTAGGAATAATTGAGTACTTCCCTTGGTACTAAAAGGTTAAGGGTTTAAGTTCATCCTTATCCTAAAAACACAAGGTATGAATAATTTTTTATAAATTTAATTCCCCTTCCTCCACAATTTAAAAAAAAAAAAAAAAAAAGAAGTGGTTGTTAAAAATAGTTTTGTCATATTATCTGAGCAAAAAATTTGAAAATTTTTTAAAGAAGTGTAACATTATTCTATATCAAATAATCATTTTTAATATTTTACCAAATACATTTTGTTATACTAAAATTATTGAATAATTAGACTTTAATTTCTTAAAAGCAATACTAAGCTGGTTACAGAGAACAATCATAATCTAGAGATAACTATTTCCATAATTAGGAAAAAAATTGCTCATATATACCTTGTAAAATATGCTTTATGGAACATGAACTTTTATCACTAAAATGAATGAGGTGACATTTTATTCTCATTAGATTATAATCAAAATTATATTTGAGGGGTTTTCTAGTTCATATATCATCTTTTGTGTGTTCATTGCGTCATCTAGATCTACACAAGCTGTATATTTCATGTTTTTCAATTTGTTTCTTTCACTTAGATCCTGTTTATTTTTGAAGGTCATTCTAATTAGAACTTGAGTGAAGTTTGATAACCAGTTCTTGGTTGTCAAAATGGCTAATAAAAGATCTACGGGTAGGTACACAAAGGGTTTTAGGCTCAATAATAATAGCTTGAAGATGTATAATTTGTAATCTAATAAGTCTTACGAGATTATTAGGGAAGGGCCTGTGGGTAAATTAAATGGGACAGTCGAAAAGAAGTGAATTCTTGTTCATCAAGCTTGAAGGTGTACTTATTTGCCGGTTAGTGAATTTTGTGACTTGGTCCAAAGTGACTTGTAGCTTTCTTGGTTGATGTATTTGTTTATTGGTCTCACTTAGGTGGTGTGTGTGTGTGTATATATATGTATATATCTTAGTCTCATAAGAGGTTATTTTAAATGATTAATTAATAAGAATTTATAATTAAGATACTAATTTTTGTTTGTTTTTCCATTTACGATTTCTAAACTTAAATATTAAGTGATTGAACTATTACTATTATACTCTTTTTTGCTTTTTCTTATAAATATTAATTTTTATTATTTTTTAAAATAGATTATTACTATTATTATTATATATGTTAATTTATATTCTGTTTATTTTATTTTATATATAACTAAAATAATTATTTAATTTTAAAAAATAATAAAAATAAAACTCAATAGTGGACGAAAGATCTCCTTTGTCCACTGTTATTAGTGCCAGAGGAGGTCGTCAGCCTCCCTTTGCATCGATAAGAGAGATCGGGGCCTCAATGTTGGGAATGGAGGATGAGAAATAATATGATTTGACCCGAAACTATTGTCAAACAAAGAAGAGAAATAATGTGACCCAAATGAACCTACCGTCAATCCATCGACCCAAACTACAGTCAAACATAGGGAGGTGGTGACCAATCAGTGACGCTGCTGGTCTTAAAGAGTTTAGATTTTAGGTTAAGGTTAACTTTTGGATTTGATTAGAATTGGGGATTTTTTTTTGGGTAATAATATAATAATATGAGGTCAATTTGGTAAACTATAGCATATTTATTGATAAAAGTCTTTTTGATTAAGATAAAAGTGAGAAAATTGGACTTTTTAAATAAGACATTCTTTAACTTAAATTAAGATATAAGTAAAAGAAAAATTAAAATCACTTAAATTAATATTTGAATAAGAAAAAAAAAAACTTGTTAGGGAAAAAACAAACCGCCATTTAATATATTTAACATACTTGTGTACTTTTATTGTGTTTTCTTAACTTGGAACTTATTTATAAAAAACCTAGATTTCGTTACTTGTTATTTGTTTTGAATTGAATTCAAACTCGATTTTGTTCCAAATCTTGTATTATGTCTTTTGCATTCCTAATTGAAGCTTAAACCTAGTTTGCTTGGTTTATTTAATTGTGACAAATTCAGTCAAAAACTAGCTTGGTCATATATGGTTAGGATTTGTGACCAAACTTGGAATATGCTTTTCATTAAATTGATTGAACTTATTCTGTGATATCCTTTCCACATTTAAAAAAAAAAAAAAAAAAAATTATTCACCACCTTTCTAGTTTTATATCTTGTTTATAAATAACTCTATTGCTTTTTCAAAAATCCTAACCTTAGCCTTATCTCAATTGAAGTATTCTTGTTGCTCCTACTCTTTTGACTACCTCAATGCATAAGGAAAAATGATGAACTTTTGCTCTAAGGGAAGTCAAAGAAAGGTTAAAGAGAAGTTGAGAAATGTTAATGTTTAGGTTTGTTTGTGCCTCAAGGAAATTAAAAGTTCTTTTTTTATATTTTCATGAAATTAAATTTGAAAGCTGATATGAGAAATAAAGAATGATATAACACCATAAACTTCAATATATTTGGAAGCTTCACCAATGGAGATCACTTCATTACTATCACACCAAGGGCGGCTTGAGCCCTTTTTCTATAATGAATGTCACCATAAAGTAGAAGAGGCTAGTGCCTCCTCACCACGAAAAATGAAGGCTAGCCAAAAGTCTTATCATACAAAGGATCTATTTGAGATAACTTTTACTTTTAGCTTTTGAGAGTAAAAGAAGAGAAATGGAAGCTCTTTTTCAAAAATTATAAAGTTGATTTTCCTTCCAAAGAGCTTTTGAATGATAAAATTTTATTTTTAATTTCCATCTAAACAGCATTCAAAATAACTTTTGAGCTTAAGAAGCCGAAAAGTGGCTTCCAAAAACCATCCTAAATAGGTCCAAAATCTCCTCAGCCAACGGTAAAAGGGAGGTTAGCCTTATCACACAACAACAGTAAGAGGTTTTTATAAGCATCCCCATTAGCCTTTTTTTTAAAAAAAAAATTATTTTCATTTTTATTTCTATAAATATATTATATATTTAAAATATTCTCTTTAGCTTTCCCAATGCCTTAAAAAAAAAAATTTAAAAAATTCAAACAAATAATTGAGTGATTGGACCATTTTACCCTTCCTCTGCTAGCTCTTAACTGCACCTCGTTAACGATTGTGATGATTTGTATAATGTTAGACAAAACATCAATACGTCTGCAATTACATCAAATGGCCGGGGTGTTTGTGGAATTAGGCTTCTACAAAATGCGTGACTGGGTTTTTTTTTTTTTTTTTTTTTTAACAATCTGCACGTCTCTAGCATCTTCTCAAACATGGCAGCTACATCATCTTCCCGAGTTGTAGCGGAGAAGATGGGCCCCACAATCCGACGGCAGGTGCTAACATTGACGGAGGCCGCTGCTTGTCGAATCCGTCAACTTTTACAGCAGCGCCAGCAACCCTTTCTCCGTCTCGGCGTCAAAGCTCGCGGCTGCAACGGCTTATCCTACACTCTCAATTATGCAGGTTTAAACCTTAAACGCTCATAGCGTCTTATGAATTATTAAAGTTATATGATTCCTAATGCAACATATGTATCATGTTGTGCACTATTGTTATATCGATCCAGTGTTTTTATGTCTTAGGATTATAATGCAAGCACCCAACATATTCTGGAAATTAATTAAAAGGACTATGTTTAGTATATTAAGAACATTTGTATGTAATGAACTTCTAAGTATTTTCTTGCACTAGAAGAGATTACAGAGGTTAGTCAAGAGAAATACTTTAGGGATGAGAGAATTTTCAATCTTCATTATGCCTTGATTGATGGTGTAAGCTTTTTTAGATAGGCACACAAGCAACACGATCCGTTAATACAACATAGGTCATAGCACTTACTTACAAAGGTGTATGGGAGCACCGTTTTGATATTGCTCATTCCCTTTTTGTTCTGCTCATAGCTTGTACTGCAAGTGTTATAGCCTGTTTGATGAATGCTGCCACTTACTGTTGATATCTGGTCACGACAAGAACATGTACGAAGACGTCCATTGTAGTGGTTGGAAAAATTAGGCAGTTACCAATTCATCATTTGACTTCTCATTTGTGTAATTATTCATTTTGTCTACTCTGGAAAATGTTGCTATGGCTTCCATCTCATTTATATAATGTTCTTCGCTTGTGCCGATATACAGTTGAGAAAGCAAAGTTTGATGAGTTGGTTGAGGACCAGGGTGTTAAGATACTGATTGATCCAAAGGCTCTGATGCATGTTATAGGCACCAAGATGGATTTTGTAGATGACAAACTCAGGTATAGACAACTTCCCTCAGAGTTGTCTCAATACATGGTTTGTTGGCGTTCATGCTTAAACATTGTGAAGATGGAACATGTAAAATGCTTCATTTACCATGTCTTCACATAGTTATCAATTAGTCATTGCTGATGGCATCACATCCCTCATTAAGCAAATTTCTGACATTACTCGTTGTCAATAATGTGAACTTGATTGAAGCAGCACTTTGATTGTTTAAATTATGAATAATGGTGTATCCGGCTGGCATTTATTTTTTAGCTTGTCCACGTTGATGATTTGTATGAGCCTAGATTAAAAACTATACTGAAATAGATTTTGTTTTTGTTATGTTTGTAGTATTAAAACCTCGCTTACTTTTATTTTTGACAACTTTTATTGATCCTTCATCACATCCTTTAGCTTGCTTCAACGAACTCTATTTATATAAATCAAGCTTTTTGAAGTTATAGTGCATGGCAACCCTGCATTAGTTCTTGATTTTCAGCAGCTAGTAAATCAAATTATTGTTCTGCACTCTCCTCTGCTTACTTTCTCATTTTTTATTGTTGTCAATATTATTGTATTTTTGCAGATCGGAGTTTGTGTTCATCAACCCCAACTCAAAAGGGCAGTGTGGTTGCGGAGAATCCTTTATGACAACAAGCAGTGCCAAGGCAGCTAAGCAAGGTCGTAGTTGAGGATTATAGCACTGAATATTAGCTCTTTCTTGTTTTGTGCATTTCATGCCTTTCCCAAGAACATTACAATCGTCAACAAGATTAAAGAAACAAGAAGTCATTGTATACACTGATACTGGTGATGTTCAAGTGAACACAGTCCGTGGAGTCTCTTTCTTTTTTGTAATAAACCCCCAAAATAATCAGGAAAACAATTTGTGGTGTTCCCGTTGACACTATTAAGTTTTACTAAACTGACTTGACTTCATGTACAGAAATGACATCTGATGAAATAATGAGTGATGATATTACTGCCTCTCTGTGGTTGTGTATATATATATATATATATATATGATACATTAATAAGTTTGTAACCACCAAGTGCTTTATATGTTGAACTTTGTTTACTCAACATATTTGTCTTGTAATATTGCAAAGTCTATATTTTTAGGTTACAAGACAATAATCATTTGCCTATATCCTTTTTATCCTTTGCAGAAATGCTCTGGTGTTTATTTGGTTGTATCGTTTGTATAATTGGATTGAATTGGTGGAAGTGTGACAGATGTTGAAACACTTAATTTCGGTGTAGTACATGAAGGCATCATTTCACTATGGTCATTTATAATGGTTTGGGAGTTATTTTGAAGTAGGGTTTTGAAGAAAGTGCTTTGTGTAAGAGAATTTGAAAAGCACTTTCAAGAAACGAGTCGTGAATCTCTTTGGCAGCTTATACCAATCTTGTTTGCCAATTGAATTTGCAGAGTAGTGTTGTATCTCGACTTTGAAGTTCTACAACTATCATTAGGTACTTGGCATCACCAAATAATAATGATGATGATAAACCAAATCTATTCTATAATATTAAACAAACATAAATTTTCCTTTTCTTACCACGAGATGTACTAGACAAAGAATAACAATTAGAGTTAAAAGATGTGTGAATCAAGCAGCAAGCACTCCAGCAACAAGAAAACTACATAACAAAAGATTATGAGTAGATAAATATTTGTAGACTGATAAGTCAATTTTCACAACAGATGACTATTAGTATTATCATTGTATACTCTTTGAATGAGAAGGAGATTTCTCTGATTGTTACATATTGAAGAATACTTTAGCGGGAAACAATAATCATAAATCAGTAGGTCACAAAAGCAGCTAGGAGTCGATGACAATGAAGTGCTAAGTCTTAAGCAATACAAATCATAAAAGTTATAATAGCATGTCAGTCACTTTTCTTTTCCACCCGGTCAGTTGATCGTGAACGTCCAGAAGTTCGGGACAGAATTGTGGAGTTTACATTTGTTTCTTCATACCTTCTTGGATTAGATAAGCGGTGTTTTGACCATTCTTCCAGTGCTTCGTGGTGCAGAGCATTCATTCGGATATAAGGTCTTCTTTCGCGGATGAACACTTCAGCCTTTTTCCAATCTTCTACAACACCTAAAGCCACTAGTAGTGCACACATCACAGCGACGCTTCTTCCATGACCTGTAGGAAACATCAAATGGGTTTTATTACAAAATAATTAATATGCAAGCAACCGGAAACCAAAAATGGCAAGATAAGCTACAACGAAACACATGAAAGTTCCACTACTCTAAAAATAGTTTCTCATTATGTGCACTAAAGTTATTAGTCTTAAATAGAATCAGAATGTAAAATTGGTTGTATTCTAAACCTAAAAGGCCAGCTGGCTCCCGACTTCAAAGACCTTTTAGAACCTAAAAAAGACCAACTTCCTCCAGGGAAGAGAAAAATGTCAACATTGGATTGCATTTTTCGTCATGCCAAAATCTTAAGCAGCTCTAAAGTAAAACAACTATAAAAAATTGAACAAAGTTTGATGTATACAAATTCCTGCATACAGTCTCATCTCTTCCTTTAGGAGACAATGTTCTTTGTACATCCTGTACTCAGCACCTACCACCTTCATAATCAATAAAAAAATACAATATAAATACTTGTTTAATCTTCACCTGTCACCTCATACCTTAGCAATAAACAGTTCAACCCATAGTAAATTGTATCACTCATGCTTAAGAGCAGATTCTTTCACAGAATTAATAACTTTGAGGTACAGAACACTTGTGCCATAGTCGCATTAATATCATTTTTTCAGTTTAAATCTTAAGAGTTTCAATGAAAAACACTTCTACAACTAACCTAGTTGTTTATCATTTACAGATATTTCTATGTTCCAACTGACATGTAAAACTTGTTCATGTGCCAAATGAATTTACTATCATAAAACCATGACAGTGACGAAAGAAAACTATTGCAGTCGACGTCTCAAACTCTCTGCTGGCAATGTAATGAACATCAGATATTTTAATCACAAATTTAGACCATTAGCATCATCCAAGAAGTCAAGAACTAAATATATGAGGTACCGTCCCTCACATTTATTTATCCCCTAACATTTCGAGATTAATCCAAACACCAGAACCGTTTTGTGAATCAGGAAATGCAATCGCACTAGTAAAACGTCTTCAATCCACAAGTCATCACGGTTGGTACAAGGACCTCCATTATTATATTTAAACCTACAAAAAAATCAGTGCATCCACAACCTAAGTAATCAAACGAATAAACTGGCCACCATAATTTGATTCTCTCTGTCTCTCCCTTCCTTTTTCTCCATAAAAGTCCTCTGATTTTATTTGATTTTGAGGCTGTCAAATCAGCAGCTAGAGTTTACAGGACCCTGTCTATATATTACATTTCAATTAAACTTAGTAAAAAGAAATGACGAGTTTCCTATGTCTTCACCACTTTCAACTTCACAATCAAATAAAAGTAATACCTATCAAGACGAGTATAGGCAAAAAATTTTCTCAACATTTACTAAAAATTATTTTTGATGCAAACTTCACCATAAGCTAAGAAAAATTTGTAACATCAAATCAATGAATTAAACAATCAATTATTAAACTAGAAACTGCAAAGTCAAGGTCTCATCAAAACTTATCAGGCAAAATGAAAAATCGAAAGAAAGTTAACAAATCAAGTCCATTGACAGAGAATTTGTATATCTTAAAAAATGCTAACATTTCCTAGAAGAAATCCATTACTAGTGACCAAAAGTGAAGTAAACGATCTTAAATGCCAACACACAATAATAGGGGGGAAAATTAGTATATGATTTGGTATGTAAGGCGTCATTCAAAATCAACAGACAACTAAAATTGATCAAAACCAGACGGATGCATGTCAATCAAAAGCATATAAGTGGCGCACATGTAACGTGCAAGTGAACATCGTTTTAAGCATTTTTCATGAAGTAATAGCACACGTACACAAAGTAATAACGTATAATTTCAATGAACCTTTTTCCGCAGAGCACAACATTTTCATTCATATAAACTTTTTCTCCTATACTTCTCCATCACCGAACATTATTACACTAGCCTACTACAACTAAAATGTCAAAGATGGTACGGAGACATCAAAGACACAAACTAAATTGCATGACCTACAATATGACGTTAGAAACAAAAACTTGTATCACCAAAACCAATCAATAATACTTTTACCACCAGTAACAATTATAGTTTACAAATTGGCCTCAAGATGCAATAAGATAAAACTAGATGATATCTATTAATCAATGCATCTATAATATAAAAAAAGCAGCACTAGTATTTGACACGGGTAGTTACCATATGCACAGTGGATGAAAACAGGCCTATTCTGAGCTCTCTTTCGAGAAGCCCACTTGACAGCGGATTCAATCTCTCCAGGCTGAGGAGCCCTGGTGTCCCAAGTGGGGACACAAAGATAAGGGTGGCCTTGAAAGTCCTTCAATCTGGGAAACTCACAAGTGCAATCTATGATAGCAGGGTTACCAGGAGGCAATTTACTAGGAGCAAATGGCCAGCCACCAACATACAAGCCTTGATAGACCTCAGTGTAAGGCTCTTCTCCACTTCTCAATCTTCTGATAAACGAAAACGCTCTAACCAAGTATATGTAAGGGCTGAACATGATGATGGACCATATTGGGAAGCTCCCATCTGGGTTTTTGCCTAGAAGCATAGGGAGATTGATTGATGGGTGAGAAGCTAATGAGATCAGGAGTGAGACTAAGGATGCATACAAGAATGGTAGTGACAGCAAGGTCAGACCTTTGCTGCTCAAATATGAGAAGATTATGAACAGAACTGTTGCCTTCAACCCTATCAAGACAGACAACCCCACACCCATAATCTCTCTCTTTGAATCAAAAGCCTGAATGGGTTGATGACTATTGCTTGCTTGGTATTCTCTTTGGCCGATTAAGGAGCTGCAACTGACTAATGTCAGAGAAAACACTGATGTTCCAAATAAGAAGCCAAGAATTTTCTTCCCTTTTATTTTCCTATTCTTTAGAAAATGAATTTTATTCAAATGATTTATTTTTATTTTCCCCTCTTGATTTAAGAATTATCATTTTTTCTTCTATTGATAAACATTTTTTTTCTCTTCTTTTAACAAGAGTTGTTAACAATAATTTAGGAAGACTTTTTATATTTTTTTAAATTATTAAGAAAAAAAATGATGATTCATTGATTAATAAAAAAAAAATGAAAAAAATACTATTTAAAACTAATCATTTTCATAACAAAACAATAAAAAAAAAATTATTTTTAGTTTTAAAGGGATTTATATCATTCTTTTTATCTGCTTTTAGTCTACATTGCAATTGAATTACATGTAACATTGTGCTTGAATTGTATGTGAAATATTGTGATTAAAACATTTCAATTATGTAAAATATTCATCTCGTTAGATGCTATATGAAAGAAAAATAAAGTAAAAATTCTTTCAAAAAAAAAATAAAAAAGATTGAAAATTTATTTTTTTATTAAAATTGAATTTTAACATTTTAACAAACTTTTAACAATTTTTATTTTTGAATAATTTTTGAATAAGAAATTTATTCAAACTAAAAATATCACACCATAATATATATTGTTCAAATAAAGATTTTCACAATAAAGAAAAACATAAATTGATAAGTAACGAACAATAATGAGACTTACTCCAACCATAAATGTAAAGGCAAAATACTATAACCAATCGACTTGCAAGTAAAGAATTTTCTAATTTCCAACATTTGGGAATTGAAAGCGACAAAACTAAAAATGATGCGTGGTCATTATTTGGGCCGAGCTGGGCATTGCTGTATGGAGCCCAGTCCAACGAAAGCGAAGGTATATGAAAATATGCCGGCCGCTGTCTCCAGCCAGCTTATTTGATCGATTGATTCTTGATGACATTTTTGTGAGCTAGGTGTGTGACTGCAAGTGACAAGGTTGGTTTGTTGTGGTAAGTTATGTAAATGGAGAAGGGAGTTAAGAGATGGGTTGTTGACATATCGAAGTGGGATCCAACTCCCCTTCATTTCTCTTTTCTTGTATCTCTTCTTCCTCATCATGAGCACTCCTCCATCACCAGGTCACATTCTCTTCCTCTCCTTCTTATCATAAAAAAAAAAAAAAAAAAAAAAAAAAGGGGGTATGGATTTTTGTAGAAGATGCTGCTACATGCATTTGTCTTTAGTGAAATTGTTGTGTGTAGTGTAACGTTTTTATCATGAGTCAACACTTTTGTAACTAGTTGATGGTAATATAGTATTGGTACTATGGTACATGCTTGATTTTCAATGTTTTAGATTTGTGAAGTGGGAAGATAGGAAAAGGGCGCTTGTTAGCCGGTTACTTCAATATGCTCTTGTGCGTCAATTAATTGGAATCCCCTTTGATGAGATTATCATAAAGCGCACCACTGAAGGCAAGCCCTATTTGGTATGATTGCATGTTCAAGTTCTATTTCTTGTAACATTTCTTCCAGTTTGCGTAGCTATACCTTGTGTCTGTTCCATGTTTCTCAGGAATGTGATAAAATTGGCATGGAATTCCCCAATTTTAACTTCAATGTATCCCATCATGGTGACTATGTGGCAATTGCATCTGAGCCTCTGTGCCTTGTGGGCTTGGACATTGTTTCTTATGTGCTTCCCCCCACAGAGACAGTTCCAGAATTCATACAAAACTTCTCAGCATACTTTTCCAGTCAGGAATGGCATAAAATTATAAACGCGGGCACTAATGATGAAATTCTGATTGAGTTTTACAGGTATTGTTGCAATTCATGTATAGCATCCTACCTGAAAAAACTTTGACCAAGGTTGGCTGCCTGTTAGTTTTAACTTTTATCACTCGGTTGCTTCTCTACTTGTTAGTTGTTATTGCATGACAATCCACCATAGTGATACTATGATACCTTCTAGCTCTACTGTAAGGAATTCAGTTGATCTGTTTAGGTACTGATAAGACAGCACAAAAACGGAGAAAATTAAATATATAGTGGAGCTCTTAGCACTCCAATTCCAAAAGGTTGCAATCTAGCCATTAGGTTACTATATTTTGTTGTGATGATTATGTCTATTTTACTTCCAGATCATGAGTCCGTGGTCTTTTTGAAATGAAGTCACTTCAATTTTTCTGAACAGAATTTTCTATACAAATTTAATACATTATTGCATCATTATCTTTAGAGTAATGTTACACTGTCCAAAATTTTGTCTAAATGATGTAGCAAGTTTATATGTAATTACCACATCATCAATACATTATCTCGAAATTAATGTGATATCTACAAATTAGTTTACCGCATCATTTGGGCAAATTTTTGGAAAGTGTAGTATTATTCTTTTCTTTATATGCATGTGTGTCTCTGTGTCTCTGTGTGTGTGTTAGCTGACAGAAGGGAAAGTCCCTAAAACTAGGACGTATCATGCATCTTGGGAGAGATATTTGGAAACAAAGTTTGATCACTGCTGAGAATAAACATGTGCTGGTGATGATGACATTATCTCTCTGTTTGTTGTTACTGTTAGCTCAAAGATTAATACTTTAATTAATACCTTTCTCAAAATAGTAGAAATACAAAGAAAGAAAAGAATCCATTTCAACTTTTAATTCTGGCAACTATTATTTTAATTTATATACTTAGATATATAAATTAGCTAGTGAAGTTTAATTTGAACCATTTATAATCTGGAAATAGTAAAGAACCCAAGATATGCAACTTTCTTCCCGTTCTATCTTCTCCGCCTTAAGGAAAATCCCTTATTTTTAGAGATGGAATTTGCAATGATGTTAATTTTTGCCCAATAATTTTGTGACTTTCCACAATACCTGGGGAACATATTGGCTAATTGTTTTTAACCTTTGTCAATTATTATGTACATTTGTCCTGCAGATATTGGTGTATGAAAGAAGCATATGTCAAAGCCATGGGTAGTGGACTGTCACATGGGTTAGACAAAGTAGAGTTTCATCATACTGCTTGGACCGACATATCTGCTAAAATTGATGGAGAAGCATTGATCGAGTGGAGATTTTGGCTTTTTGAGTTAGGAAAAAGACATTGGGTGAGTCCTTCACTAAGTTTTGTCTGCATATCAATTTCTTCGCCGAACCTTGTGGACCATTCTGTCATTCTTCTGAGATTTTGACTTGGTTTTGATATGCTGTAATATTAGATGGTCTATTTTTGGCAACTATTATTCCAACTATTACTGTGGTTGATACAGATTAGATACATAAATTATTAGTAAGTGAAGTTTATTTGTAGCAATGATATTAACGTTCAAAATGGTGAACCATTCATTATCTTTTATTTGATTACAGGTATCTGTTGCAAGGGGTCCCCCAAGATCAGCTGCTGAGAGTTACAAGAGAACATTAAGACAGACTGAGTTTAACAAAGAGGTCTATAATAAAGGTCTTTGTCTTCCAAATGTACCTTTCGTCTCGCAAACTGTGGAACAAGTCATTTCAGCCTTACTCAGTAAATAGGATCCTATACACAATATATAGAGATAGAAGTGTTGTAAGAAGCGTAGATATGGACATTATGATTCTGTTTTTGCAAAAGAGAGTTCCCATTGGTTTATGTATTGCTGCTGGTTCTGTTCAAAGTCTGTATGCAGTATGCACAGCTCTTTCCGACTCTGTGATCTGCAGATTGCCTGGTTCTTGACAGATATCACAATAATCTGATGAAGAAGCAGGCTTACAAAGTTGAATGAAACAAGGTGTTTCATGCAACTGAGACAAGTTGGAGGAACAAGAGAGGGGGCACTGGTTTTATAAGCCGGAGACATAGTGGAATTGACGATGCTAGCGCTAATCCATTGCTGCTCAAAATAAGAGAGAAATTATTTGTTTGTGCTGGTTAGGAATTGTTGAAATTCATGTAATTATTGTAGGATCTAATTAGAATAAAGTCAAATTACTGGTTATGGTAATTTGACAATTAGCAATAATTTAGGAGATTGACAATATCATTTTGTCATGATCCTAGAAATTCATTTAGAACATTGTGTCATGATCCTAAGAGTTAACTTAGGGATGTGGTCAACTATACAATGTATTTATATGTTATCTCCTTCACTATGTAAGATTATGACTCAGAAAGAATAAAAAAAAAATTCAAAATCCTCATGGTATCAGAACTTCTTGCTCTCATTCTCTAAATGACCAAATACGAGATGGCAACCTCAAGTTCTTCAAAGGTTACATCCAATTCGAACTCAAATCCTTCTAGTAATATTGGAGGAGGAGGAGGGTTTGATAATTCTCAAACTCCTAATCTACCTATTACCACACATAAGCTGAATGGGAACAATTTTCTCCAATGGTCCCAGTCAATTTTGATGTACATCAGAGGGAAAGGAAAGGATGAGTATCTTCTCGGAACTGTCTCTGCACCAGCAAGCGACCATCCTACATAGAAGAAGTGGATTGCAGAAAATAATATGGTCATATCATGGTTGATAAACTTTATGAATAATGATGTGAGTGAGACTTTCTTGTCATGTGAAACTGCAAATCAGATCTGGGAGGTAGCAAATGAGTCTTATTCAAACAAGGATAATACTGCAGAGAAGTACGCAATTGAAGGCCTGGTGCATGGTCTACGATAAGGCGAAGGAACGGTGACCCAATACTACAACACACTTACTCGCTACTGGCAGCAACTTAACACGTTTGACAGAAAAGATTGGAAGTGTATTGAAGATGCAGCAAAACATAAAGAGGAAGTCGAGGAAAGGAGAGTGTTCAAGTTTCTTTATGGGTTAAACCAAAATTTGGACGAGGTTCGTGGCAGAATTCTGATTCAAAAACCACTTCCAAAAATTAGAGAAGTGTTTTCGAAAGTTAAAAGAGAAGAAAGTCGGAAAAAGGTGATGATAGGAATCCAATCCAAACCCGACAGTATCAGCAGTGCAGAAAATTCAGCCTTGGCTGTTCGAGGAAATCAAAATCAACTCAATGAATCTCGACAGAAGAGAGGACGTCATTGGTGTGAGCACTGTAAACGACCTGGTCACATTCGAGAGACTTGCTGGAAATTACATGGTAAGCCAGCAGATTGGAAGCCAAATAGGACTCAGAACAGCCATGAAATGAAAGCAAATCAAGCAGCTGTCAGCGAGCCATCTAATGCCAATGAAGATGGTCCTTCAAATAAGAATTGTTTGACTTATTGCATAAATTTATTGCGTAGAATAACTTGAATAATTCAGTGGTTGGGACAGGTTATATGGCTAAAAAAGGTACCTTTATTAGTGCTTTAAAGGCTGACAGTAAAGATGTTAATATTTGGATTTTAGATTCAGGTGCTTCTGACCATATGACAGGAGATCATAATATCTTTCTTTCCTATAAACCTTGTTATGAAAATTTTTCAATCAGAATTGCAGATGGCTCACTGTCGAAGGTTGAAGGAACATGGATTGTTGTGATTTCAGAGATTATAACTCTTGAAAATGTTTTATTGGTTCCCAATCTTGATTGTAATTTACTTTCAATAAGTAAACTTACAAGAGATCTAAGGTGTATAACTAAATTCGCTTCTAATTTGTGTGAATTTCAGGACTTTGACTCTGGGAAGATGATTGGCAATGCTGAAATGAGGTCAAAACTCTATTTTCTAAGAAGTGAATTTTTCCCTAAAAGACAAAATCAAAGGGACAACAATCTTGAGTCTAGGATTAGGTTCAATAATCATATTAGAACTAATAAAGAAAATGTCATAATGTTATGGTATCATAGGCTATGGCATCCTAATTTCATGTATCTTTAAAAGTTGTTTCCATCTTTATTTAATAATAAAGATTCAAAGCACTCTCGATGTGAAATTTGTTAGTTATCCAAACATACTAGGAATTTTTATCCGATTCAATCTTACAAACCGACTTAACCTTTTGCAATGATACATAGTGATGTTTGGGGACTCTCTCGGGTCAACATCACTGGATCCAAGTGGTTTGTGTCATTTGTAGACAATCATACTAGATTAATTTGGATATTTTTTATGAAAGAAAAATCTGGAGTTGTTCAAATTTTTAAAAATTTTTTACAGTATGATCAAAAATTAATTTCAAACAAGAATTAAAGTGTTAAGAACAGATAGTGCAAAAGAATACTTTAATTAAGTTTTAAATAAATTTTTGTTAAGCGAGGGAATAATCCATCATAACTCTTGTGTGGATACCCCACAACAAAATGGAATTTCAAAAAGAAAAAACCGACATTTGTTAGAGGTAGCTAGGTCTTTAATGTTTGCAACTAATGTTCCTAAATGTTTCTAGGGTGAAGCTGTATTAACTGCAGCATACCTCATCAACAGGCTACCCTCTAGAGTTTTAAATTATCAAACACCTTGTCGTGTTTTTCAAAAATTGTTCCCACAAAACCGAATTATTTCAAATATTCCTTCAAAAGTGTTTGGATGTGTTGCATTTGTTCACAATCATTCACAAACTAGAAGCAAGCTTGATCCAAAATCCATCAAAACAATTTTATTGGGTACTCAGCTAGTCAAAAAGGTTACAAATGCTATTCTCCTAGTGCTAGGTGGTTTTATATTTCCATGGATGTAACATTTCTAGAGTTTCAGCCTTTTTACAACTCTAGACTAGGAGAAAACAGTTTCAAACCATTAGAGATTAACCCTTAAGAGTCATCATTGTTTGAATCAAATGACAAATCTAAGTCTCAGCCTGATAACGTTTCCAGTATGTCTGAAAATTCACATTTTGAACCAAACACTATCTAACCAAACCAGTAACAACTAAACCCTAACTTGCCTATCTCAGATCACTCCCTGCAAACAACTTTAAATCAAGCTCAGTTTGAAAAACCTGAGATTATTGTCTATGAGGGGAAAAAGAAAACTCAAATGGAGACAAGAGTTCAACCGCAAGTTCAGTCTTGTCAAGAATCTGCAGCAGATGTTCAAGAACCTGAAAAAGACACTCAACAAGAAAATGAAACTGCAACTGCAACAAGTGAACCAACAATTGAATCGAATTTCTTAGAAAATCTGGAGACAGATACAGTACAGCCTAAAGAAAAAGGGGATGATTTGTCAATTGCTCTAAGAAAGGGAACTAAAGAGTGCCAAAACAGACCCCTTTATCCAATTAGCAATTATATTTCTTATGATAAGTTGTCACCAACTTTTCAAAGCTTTTACTACAAGAATTTCAGATGTTAAGATTCCAAATACCATCCAAGAAGCTCTCAAATCATCAGAATGGCGAGCTGCAATTAATGAGGAGCTAAAAGCTTTACAAAATAATGGGACATGGGAGATTTTAGACCTACCGAAAGGGAAAAGCACAGTGGGATGTAAGTGGATTTTCACAGTGAAATCCAAGGCTGATGGGAGCATAAAAAAGTTCAAAGCTTGGTTGGTTACCAAAGGTTACACTCAATCCTATGGAGTTGATTATCAAGAAACCTTTGCACCAGTGGCAAAGTTGAACACAGTCCGAGTGTTTTCGTCTTTAGCAATAAACTTAGATCGGCCTCTTCACCAGTTAGATGTGAAAAATGATTTTCTAAATGGTGATCTTGAGGAAGAAGTGTACATTGAGATACCACAAGGGTTAGAAAATGAGACAAATGTCAATAAAGTGTGTAAGCTCAATAAATCTCTCTACGGGCTAAAACAATCACCAAGGGCATGGTTTGATAGATTTACTAAAGCCCTAAAGAGATTCGGTTATACACAATGCCAAGCTGATCATACTTTATTTGTAAAACATCTAACTCATGGAAATGTTTCAATTTTGATTGTCTATGTGGATGATATAGTGATCACAGGTGATGACGAAGGCAAAACTCAAAACCTGAAACAGTACCTAGCTAAGGAGTTTGAAATTAAAGACCTAGGAAGTTTGAAGTACTTCCTTGGCATGGAGGTGGCTCGATCAAGGAAAGGGATCTTAGTTTCTCAAAGGAAGTACACTCTAGACCTTCTAAAAGAAACTAGCATGATAGGATGCAAACTAACGAACACTCCTATGGATCACACTACAAGATTTGGAGCTCTAAAGGACGGTGCACCAGTTGATAAAGGAAGATTTCAAAGGTTGGTTGAGAAACTGATATACCTCTCTCATACCAAGCCTAATATCAGCTTTGCGGTTAGTACGATTAGCCAATTTATGAATAGCCCAACGGAGGAACACATGAATGGAGTATTCCGCATTCTGAGGTACCTAAAGTCATCACCAGGTAAAGGGCTATTCTTTAAAAAGGGAGCTGATAGGAGCTTCAAAATTTATGCAGAAGCATATTGGGCAGGGTCTGCTGTTGATCGTAGATCCACCACAGGATATTGTAGTTATATTTGGGGCAACCTCGTGACTTGGAGAAGTAAAAAACAATCGGTAGTGTCACGAAGTAGTACTGAGGCAGAACTGATAGCAATCGTTCATGGTTTATGTGAAGGAATATGGCTGAAACGGGTGTTAAAAGAATTGAAGATACAAGTGGAGGAACCTATAGAGCCATATAATGACAATCAAGTTGTTATAGCTATGGCAAAAGATCCGGTTCACCATGATCGCACTAAACATGTCAAAATTGACCAACATTTCATCAAAGAAAAGCTAGAGAATGATCACCTAAATCTGCTCTACATTCCTATAGCTAGTCAAAATGTAGATATCTTGACCAAAGCTCTACCAAGAATCATTTTTGAGAACATGAACTCGAAGCTGGGCATGATTAACATCTATGACCCAGCTTGAGGGGGGGTGTTGAAATTCATGTAATTATTGTAGGATCTAATTAGAATAAAGTCAAATTACTGATTATGGTAATTTGACAATTAGCAATAATTTAGGAGATTGACAATATCATTTTGTCATGATCCTAGAAAATCATTTAGAACATTGTGTCATGATCCTAGGAGTTAACTTAAGGATGTGGTCAACTATATAATGTATTTATATGTTATCTCCTTCACTATGTAAGATTATGACTCAGAAAGAATAAAAAGGAATTTCAAAATCCTTAGGAATTGAATCTTGTTATTGTAGATGTCAATCTTTGACACCATGTTTATCCACACAAAAGCATTAATTCATGCTTGAGAATTTCTTTCAATGTATTAGAATTGGCAGTTTGAGAAGTTAAATCCAACTTCAAATTACTAGGTAATATGAGAAAATACTCATGCTGGGTCTGGTCTTTATAAACCCAAACTAGACCTGGATCTTGCCTTCCCCCAACGATTATTCCTTCAAGTCTCCCGGAATGGGGTAACATCGTGTATGGTTTATTGACACCTCCTTTGGATGCTCCTATTTGATTGGATTGAATATAATATAATCCTCTGTTTGGTGCAACACTGGATTAGATTAGATAAGTTCAATAAAATTGGATTGAAACTTTTTTTTTATTAAATAAAATTATTTTCAATGATTTTTAAATAAAATAAAAGTATTTTAAATTATATATTAATAATATGTAGTAATTTACCATAGAACTTAAACTCAATTGCAGAGAATTTTAATAAAACAATAATGATTTCCAGTTAATTATACATTTATAAATAAAATAATAAGTTTTAAAGTCAATACTAATTACTATATACAATAAAAAAATTTATTTAAATTGATTTCCAACATAAGAAAAAATTACTTCAATTTTAGGGATAATCTCACTTTCCCCTCGTAGTTTGACATAATCATTAATTATCTACTTATGGCTCAAGAAATCTCATTTTAAGCTCTATCATTACTATCTTTACTGAAATAATCAAAATGATCAAAATATCCTATAATTTTATCTTTTCACATTAATGGTCAAATTTTAATTTTTAAAGTCAATTTTAACAGGAAGAGATTTTTTGGACATATTCATAAACTATAGGAGGTATTTAATCTATTTCATAAATCGATATAGAAAGGATTCTCAGTCAACTCCATTGACTGTTAGTCAAACACATAAAAAGACTAAAATACACCTCTTTTAGAGGTGAAAAACCAAAATGCATTTACAGTATGAGGTTACCCAGCTGAAAAATGAACTTTGCAGACATCTCAGCTGCAGGAACCAGGAACTACCCTTTCTCCAGACTGTTTTGGCATCTACAATACTGATGTAAAAAGAACTCATATTCGACTCATTAGCACATTAATATCAAACTAACAAGCAGTCAGCAGTAGCAAAAGAAGAGTAATTGTTTGCAGCTTCTACTCTGATGTAATCCACAGTTTTCTAACATTGCAGACATTTACATTTCAACCAACATATAAAATGAAAACAGAAGAGATGCTGAGGTGCAAGGCAAAATGTAACACTGAGTCAATCGATTAACACGATACACCAAATGTTCAACTACAAAATGAAACGTGACATAAACTCAGAATCAAGACATATTTCTACACCTGATTCAGGCATTTTGAATGGAAGGGGGGCTGGTGGCAGCCAAGACAGAGAAAAGCTGATAAGACAGATTCTGAATAAGCACCAGTAAATCAATTCACCAGCCACATTTCAATCACACGATTGAACACAAAAATCAGATTCTGCAACAAGATATCATAGTTAATTGAAAAAATAAAACCGTAGAAAGCTTGATTCGATTTTCAGGTCCAGTACGAATTATGTTAATGGGAAACCAGAAATTGATGAAGACAGAGAGAGTAACAAATGAAATGGCTCTTTAAGAAACTGTAATTTGTTACAAGGGAATAAATCATCTAAATCACGAACAATTAAGAGTATTGCTATAACTTCTTTAGAGAAGTATACAAAAAGAATGGATATAATTACAAGTGCCAATTTACCAGAGGCTTACTGACATTAGCAGTTGTCCCTGAAAAGTGCACACTATCATGCTTATCTAAACAGTTGAATAAACCATGGGAATGTACAGTATACCTTCATCAAAACATATTCAACTCGGAGAGATCATCCATTGGTATTTCAAGACCCATTAAGTCAATGTCTCCTAGATCTTCGTCCTCATTTAAATTACTTAGAAAATTAGTTAGATCTTGATGCTCACCTAGCTGCTCCATTAAGTCAAAAGGTTCCTTCACTTCTTCAACGTTTGTTTTCTTATTGATACCATTGTTAACTTCTTTAGAGATATTAGCTGACGGGTGTGGAGAATGAGCTGTTTCTGTGAACTGGTCACTATATCCATTTCCTGAAGTTGATAGCTGTCCTGTCTTCTGCTTTGGTTTTGATTTCATTTTGCGCTCACCCTTAGAATTACTGATTGAAGCACGGCCAGATTTTGCAGCAGAATTTCGGATTGTAGTATCTTTGTCTCTTTCTCTTTCACTTCTCTTTCCCTTTGCCCCACCCACTGAAGTATTACCAAGGGTTGATGCAGCTCTCATGGCACTGCCACCAACATCATCAAGCAATAGTTCCCTTTTCCGTGCTCGATTAAATATCGGTCCAGTTTTGACAAAATCTTGGTCATTGGAGAACGTATGAGCTCCAAATTCATCAAATGAACCCCCATCAAACTTATCTTCAAGTAAATCATGCTGCTCTGCCCTACCTGGAACATAGCATGAAAAAAAACACCAATTTATCTAGTAAAAATGAAAGAAAATATCAAACAAATTATAAACTTTTAATGATGGAAAAATACAAAACATGAAAGCAAAAGACAAGGGGCACAAAAGTTCACATACACTTGGCCCCAACCAAACACCATGGCCTCAACGTATAAAGAAAAAAGTTTACTTCAACAGAATCAGAGAACTTTTAAATGTTTAAAGAACTTGCAGCATATAACTTGCCATATGTTTATTTGCACAGAATTGATGCTTATCAAAAAACTAATAAGCTCCTTAGAATCATAACTAAATAAAATTGTCAACAGGAAACCTGACAACAGAGGCACAATATGAGAGTGAACAGTTTCAGGTGCCATACTTCTAGAAACCAAGCCAAGGCTTCTCGTAGATTCCACATCATTTCCCCTAGGAGGTGCAGCAAAAATAACATCCCGAATTGCAGGCTCAGTGAAGCAACTTTTGCCCGTTGCTTCAAATTTCCGACATCTAGCAAGAGTTCTCTTCATAAAAGCTGTAGCAACTTGTTTTGACACTTTTGCAACCCCACTTTTTAAAGCACTGCTTCCTCGTGTGGCCTGCATTTATGATTCAAAGAGGCATCGTAATTTAACACCAACAAAACATAGCGAATCCAACCATGGTAAAATAAGGACAACCACAAATAATCAATTGAGAACATTTGGAAATAGGCAAACTACTCAAACACTTCAGAAAAGAAAGCATCAGTTATGTGTTATCAACCACAACCAAGTAAGTTATTTTAACACAAGAATTTTACAATAAATTACATCATATTCTCTCAAAGCTGCCCTAATCCCCCACACATTAGAGAGACACATATCATAAGAAATTTCATCTGTGAGAAACCACAGTGGAACCTCAATGATACCTAAATTTGAAATATTCAGAATTAATCACATGGAAAACAGGACAGAAGAACTTACCAGCTTCTTTTTATAAGCCAACTCAACAAGTCGATCCATTGCAATCTGCTCAAGATCCCTGAAAGTTTGGAGGACAACAAAATTGACTAACAACGTGCATATTGAAACACTCAAAAAATCTGATATTAGAACTTGTCTATGGTACAAGGAAGATCCTACCTTCCTTCTCTTTCCTTGACTTCCTCTATTGCTTTGAGTATTTTGTTCAAGTGTTCCTTCTTCCTACCAAGCTGCAGAATCAAATAACACATCAATAAATAAACATAGCATGCCTTCAGCAATAAAAACAATTTAAAAGACATTATAAAGACAATGATAACTTGGGATTTTAAAAATGGATCACATAAACAACTTTCTTGTTGAAGTAAATTAATGAGAAAACTAGACTTTACAATTTTTACTCGATCTTTACGAGATTAGCACACTATTGGAAAATTAAATATTTGCAGTGAAAAAAAAAATAACAAATAAATAAATAAAAAGAAACATAACCTGTTGGTGATGTGCCTTCTGTAATTCAACAATATCTTGATTGACTGTTTCATCTTCTCGATCAGCTAGATCAGGCTTTGACATTGAAACAACAAAGAGTGAGCAAAATTACAGGTTAAACAGGAAAAAAAAATCCCATGCAAGTGCATGATATAGGGAAAGAGAAAGATATGTACTTTTATATAGTATTCTGCTACTTAATTCAAATGCAGATATCTAACATTAACTTGTTTAACTGCATTATCAGAGGTAAAAAGAATAAAAATAAAAATAAATACATAAAAGCATTTAAACCATGAAAAACATATAAGGGGCAGTGGAAACTAATAAAAAAAAATCTTTAACATGATTGGGAATAAAGTATTAATTTTCTCATAGACAACAATGTCGTACACTTCAATCTTACCACTGATTCTAGATATAGGCCAATACTCTGCAGCTCCAACATAAGCTTGTCCCTCAGACACACTTGCTCATATTGGCAATCAAGGGAAGAAAAGCCAGAAGCATTTGTGTGTACAGATCTTGGCTCGTTGACACCATTTTCAGGAAACTCAGAGAAAAGCATAGTATCTCCATGTATGAGTCTACTCCCTCCATTGGAAAACTCATCATGATACACATTTTGGAGGCTTCTGCCCCTATTAAAGGTAGTATCCCCATTACAGGACAATCTGTCGAAAGAACATTGCTTCTGAACTTGACCCACCATGGAATCATATTCAAATTCAATCCCGTCCCTCTTTCTAGACTCAGCATCAACAGGAAAACATGCACTACCAGGAGAATCATCCCTACTATAAATATATCTCCCTCCTCTGTTTTCTTCAAATTCTTCAGTTTCATCTTCCGCAATCAGGGCTGACAATACTCTTTGATATAATGGAGTATCTTCGTTAACAAAAACACCGTTCTCCTGAATCTGATCGCCCAAATCAAGCATTCTTGGAGGCCCCTTTGACTGAATTTGATCTGGCAGGCTTTTCTCCTCCTCTCCAGAAACAGGAGTGTGAGGCAGAAAATCTTCATGTAAAAGGTTACCCTGCGGAGAATGTACAACTTCAGAACTACAATTCAAATAATTCATCCATATATAGAATCTATCATTCTGTGCAAGTGTTTCTACTTTTATTTTGAACGACCCTCTTAAGTCTAATGCCAACCAGATAACCAGATATGAGATGTGCACAAAACTTTCGGATCTGATAACATAAATGCAATAGATATAAAAGAATAAGTTTAACACTTCTGGGAGTATGACCCATCAAAAATGCACTCATGAAGAAAAAATACAAAAAATAATTGAGAATGCAAAGCTTAGGGATGCCAAACAGGAGACAATCACAAAGAAATGGATAATGCTGTAAAATGAAATTATCCAATAAAAGTGGATTTTAAGCAACATCCAAGCACTTTACATGCACGAATGGCATCGATAAATCGGTAAAATGAAATTTTCGACTGCCTGAGGATTTTAGGCAATACCAACTCTACTTTACATAGCATTTCTTCCCTTCAAGGAATTTCAGATTAGAATGTCATTGCATGTTGACTGTCGTCTCAAGAACTTCATAGAAAGATGTTATTTCAAGCTTAAACAGTCATTTTTGGTAAAGCACCTATCTTTGTACATCAACACTATTTGGTAAAGCACCTATCTTTGTACATCAACACTATTTAACAAGGAATTTGCCTACAAAAAGGGCTAAGAGTAAAATTAGTTCAATCAAATTGACATAAGGGATATGATCCAAAGTAACTTTAAGAAGAATACATAATTATGAGTACTATTTAGTTCAACTAATTAGGCCTCTTGTAGTGCAAAAGTTCTCGGGTTCAAATCCCACTTACATCAGATTTGAATGATTTTAATTTATATTTAAAGTGATAGAAAATAAATTACGAAAATAAATAAATAAACAAAAAGTTCAAAAGTAAACATAATTATCAAGGTGGCAAAAACATGCAAATATTTGCTCTGAGACATTACCAAAATGTCATTGCCACCGTCACACGTATGAGATAGGCTTTCTTGATATTCATCTGTAGATTTTAGCTGATCCAAGACCACCACAGAACAGATAAATAGAAAGATTTATAAGTGATCATTTGACATAAAATAAAAAAATAAAGGCCAAAACCATGTGAGTAGCTGTAGAGCTATCAACCTGCTGCTTCAAGTTGGATAAATCCTCTAAGCTGACAGAAGCAAATAGCGGCTCCATTTTCTTCCAGAAAGAACTGGAACAGGCAAGATCTACAAAAGCAAACCTTGTCTCATGACAAATATTTCTTACACAATGTGAACGCAAAAATAGGGGCAGACAAACCAATAAAAACTAAATATTATGTATTTGTGTGCCTGAAAGCAACACAAAATCAAAGCCAGACACATACAGCTGGAGTTACAAGCAAAATTTGCAGCTGCTAAGAGTTCTTCACGATCATCTTCTGATTCCCCTGCAGCATCAAATGCAGAAATACACTATGAGATCTATAATTTTCAGCAAGCCAGATGCTTATATATATTTCTTTTTCCAACAAGAACCATATGGATATGTTTTTACACAATATTGGAAGCTAATAAATATAGTCACAGACGAGAAAACTTGGTATTCATGGCAAGTTAATGCACATCTAGCACATATTTATATACACAAGCAAGCACAATGTGTGAATTACAAGGGTATCTGAAAAAATTGCAAGTTATGGTAATTTATCAGAAACATTAACAAAGAAACATATTCAACTGATACCCAAACCATTATACTCAATCGTTTTAACAAGACACACAAGAGGGGAAATCAAAACCCTTAACACTTATTTCCGTTATTTGGAAGATATAGAAACTAGTACTTCGACTCAAATTTTTCAATGTGAGAGCCTTCATCTTTTATAAGCCCGCCCAAAACTTGACTCAAAATATAATTCCAGTTCCTTTCCTGTCACAGCTATTAAACCAAGGGTAAACAAATTTTTCTAAGTTTACACCGTACATTGTTATACTCCCTGAAATGTAAGCAAACTTTGAGTATCACCATTAGAAAACAAAACATAAATACCTAATCTGAACACAAGATTAATAATATTTTTAGTACGAGATAATACCAGAAAAATCTGGGGAACCACTGATTGATGTATGTACTACACGACTGAGGACCTTGCGATCTGACAGTTTCTTTAGTGGTGGACGCCCGGACTTGCTGAAACAAGTTAAAGATTATAAAATATCAAAGACAAATGCCAGATTAAAGAAAAAGAAAAAACAAGCAAAAAAATAACAAGCAAAAGGCAGAACTTTGATTCCACAGACAAAGAAAGATATGTAGCACCTTCCACTCTTATCAGAACCAGGCCTTGAACTTTTAAGTGGCTTTGATGAGGATTGATTCTCCAATTTCTCCCTCATTGGTGAAATGCTAGTTCTAGAATATGATGAGCCCCTACCACTCCTACCCTGTCTTTGCACACCATCTACACTCTCTTCCTTAATGAGTATTTTGTTCTTCTTTGTAAGCAAAGCGGACGAACCAACACTTTGAGCCACAGCTGTAGCTCTTTCCTCTACTTCATTGCTACCTATTCCTTTCTCCTTTAATCTACTTTCACGAGTTTCAACAGCACCAGATTCTTCAATTTCAGATAATCTAGCTGGAGATGAGACAATTTCCTGTTTCACTCTAAATTGTTGAGTGCCATTAGCCACACCCCTGGCAGTAAGCAATCCGTTAGTCCCCACAGAAGTAATTCTAGCACCTGAATCAGGTGTGCACCCTTCTGATGACATTTGCCCTTCATCAAGGTTTGAGACAGGAGACACTAGATTTGCTCTTCTCGTACGAGAGCTCTTTTGTTGTCTCTGACCAACCCATTGAGTAATGGGGGGAGAGGATGATCCTGCAGGCATAGGTCGCTTGCGATTATTAGCTCCACCCACAGAATTAACTTTGTTTATACTAGGAGGTTGTTCCCAGCCATCTGCTCCAGACGGGCGGGGAATATTAGAAGAAGAGCTTGCTGACATTACAGGACCAGTTCGAGGTGCCCTTGAAGCCTTTCCTTTTGTAAAAGAACCAGGACTGACAATATGACTATCCTCACGTATATTTAACCTGAACAACACAATTACAAACAAATCAGTCATGAAGTAGTTGCTAGTTGCAAAAAGCCAAAACTATCATATAAACTTAGTCAGATACAAACATTAAATGAGTAATTCCAGGAAATCAGACATACTTATTGGTTGCCTTGATTCGCTCCTTCGTTGATCCAGCCATTATATCCCTTGAAAGAGTAACCTTTTCCAAGTCATTTTTGGGAATTGAGCGGACATTTGAACTAGCAGGCAGGGAAGCATTATCAGACTTGTTGATGCCGTTGGCTCCATTAGAAGATCCCGATCTGTCATGAAGTTCCAAGAAAATATCATGTTTGATTTTTGCAGCACATACAGAAAAAGGCTACTAAAAGGCAAAGAACATCTAATAGCAATATCAACGTGAAAGGGAAACCACTGCATTTGGAAAAAAAAAAAAAAAAAAACAAATAGAAGCTCGTGATAAAAGTAATGCAGTTCAATTATGCAGAATACAATTAGGCTACATTTGGCACGCGGGATGGAATAGATTGGATTGGAATGGAATAGATTAGATTGGATTAGATTAAAAAATTACTGTCCCGTGTTAGGTGAAACTTAGGATCGGATTAAAATTATATCAATATTAAAATCAAAATATAAATTTAATATTAATATAATATTAAAATTATATTAATATTAAAATCAAAATATTAAAATTTAATATTATATTTTAATATCTTGTTTCATGACTTTTCACACCTGAGTCTCTCTCTCTCTCTCTCTCTCTCTCTCTCTCTCTCTCCCTCCTCATTTCATCTTCTCCGATCATCACTCTCTCTCTCTCTCCTCGTTAGTCTCTTTTCCTCTTCTCTGCAACTGACCACTTGCCACCATCATCTTCATCTCCATCTTCATTGCCAATATCTCCGTCTTCATCCCTATCTTCATCTTTCGCCCTCCCTAACAAGCTCCTCTCCTTCGCCGTTGCCAGCCAACCCTTCACCAACGGTGGAGACCAAGTCTGTTGCAATTTTTTCTCTCCTCCTCACTTATTTCTCTCCCCCTTCTCTCTTTCTTGCTGGTGATGATGGATGCATGTGTCTATTGTTGATTGTGGATTGTAGATAATGTTGGTTGTTTAGGGTGGTTTTTGGTGGTAGTGAGAGGAAAAGAGGTGACTGGTAGTGGGAGAGAGAGAGAGAGAGAGAGAGAGATGGTGACTAGTGGTGGTGTGGCTTAAGAGAGAGATACCCATTCCTACCAAATCCCACCATTTTGGTCGAGATTTCGATTCCTACCAACGCAAGAATGGGTGGTGGGCTCGGAAATGGGTGATTTCCCTTCCCTTCCCATGCCAAATGCGGCATTGAGTGGGATTGGAAAATTTTCATTCCAATCCCACACCAAATCCCATGCATCAAACATACCCTTATAGTTCAACTTGATGAACTTCTTTAGTAAAACAAGAGTTCTTTTGGTCCTAATTTCAAGAGACAATTTCTATTTAACTTACAATGTGTTCGAGAGTATGTGTGTAGAACAATGGTAAGCGGAAAAGTGTAATGGTTTAAATCTCAAAACTCATCAGGCCATAGCTAGTCACTTTATTTAAATGCCCAGTTTTTTCAGATCAACTATGAGGCTTCGAAAGAATTTAAATCATTTTTCTCTTGAAGATCCCCATAAACGTGGTTGGATATTTTCATAATAGACAAATCTAATGCTATGTAAAACCAGAATAAAGTTCTGATAAACAATGAGAAAACAAAAGCAACACCAGACAGCCAAAATTGAAATGTTCTCAATTACCTAAAGCTTTGGGCATCACAGGACGGCAGACCAGATTCATTGTTCAGTTTATGATGCATCACTCGTTTAAGCTCTCCATCATTGTCAACAGGTCTGCTTAAAACAGTGCCTACAGAACGCTTCCTTTTCATTTTTTTATCCCACCCTTCCCCTCCAGCAGGCAGTCTACGTATCTTTTCTTCAACCAGATCAGAAACTTCACCACCATCTTTAAGCACATCTCTATCTTTTACCATAGAGAGAGGCTGCCTAGCAGGAATATTGCTTCGACCTTCAGCCTAAAGAAATTAAGCAACAGAAAAATGTATCAAGGTAGTAAAAGAGAAACTAGCGATAGTAAATCAACAAATCGGTAAGCCAATGTCAGTACCATTATTAAGGCAAAGACTGTTCAAGATACCAACCAAGAGCATATAAGAAAGGAGAAACAAGATTCTTATAGTTAATGCAGTAACGATGAAACATCATATCTTTCTTTTTTTATAAGAAACAACAGCATATCAGTCCTGTAAAAATCGCATTAACCATTATGATCATTTAAATAAACTTCTTGCTCCTCTAGAAACTATGCTTTTTATGATGGGAGGAATCAAAAGAACATAATGCAAGATAGAATATTATTATATAATGCAAATACACAACAATCTAAAATAGAATTAGTACACAAACCCTTGTTTCGGCTACTGCAGAGCGAACTCGCTTATTCAGACCTATATTTTTAGTCCTGTCCTCCAGTCTTTGAGTCAAAAGGTCTGGAGAACTTCTTTGCACCAAAGTTCCCATCTTCAACAAACTCAACCCACCAGGTCTTTCATTTGCTATCATCTCATTCCTTTGTTGCTTCTTTGAATTTGAAGTTTCACAGTACTTGGTCAGTTTGTTTATGGAATCTTCGAACCTTTTAACCCTACCCCTGATTCAAAGAATGTTTCATTTTTAGCTTAATTTCAAATTACAACAAACCAATAAGTAACACATTTAAGTCCACACCTTTTAAATAATTCATAGATTTGATTGATTTAAGGAAAGAAAAAAAAGAAAGGCACAACCTGCTGGTACATGAAAATTTTACAAGCTAGCACCGACTATAGCCAACAATGTATATTATGAAAAGATACAATAACATCAAGATCAGTTATAGTATTAAGAAAAAGCAAATCAATATCAATTAAATAACACCCAATACCAAGATAAGCAAACTATTTATCTGCACACATGTCCATAGGCACAATGTAACAATAAAATTAATCTCCCACATGAAACAGCTTCATGCATGTCATACCATGACAGGGAATAACCAGAAAATGGTAATGCATTTGCTAACAAAACAGAGCATGTAAAAACACAAATATGAAATATTTAAGAACCAAAATGTATTTCAGATAAGACATATAATTACCGAGCCTTATTCATGGAATCTGACACACTTGATTTGAACCGTTTTAATTCCTCTGTAGCCACTAGTGGAGGAGGCTTCGAATGAGCAGCTCCAAAAGAATTGTCTTCTGCAGTGGTCCCATAAGAAATCCCCAAAACTCTCCTTAATTCGACTGACCGTGTATACTTCGGATCCCCCATAGTAATAGGATCCAGCGTCAAGCTCTGTAACAGCGATGGCCCATCCCCCGTTGACGTAACAACCCCCCGAGACATACTAGACGCAGAGCCAAATATCCGGCCCTCACTCCCCTCCCGGAAGCTTCCAGACCTATCAAAAGAATAATTCCCTCGCTGCCCATTGGGATGACCCCCCGAAAAAGCCAAATCCTCTGGACTAGCCGAACTTGACTCAAATCTCACACTTCCCGCCATAACTCAAATTCAACTCATTCTACACAAGACTTCAATTCACAGCAACTAGTTCAAATAACTCAACCAACTATCTCTGATTCGAGCACACATCATAAATCTGTATACAGACAACAACAAAAATCAACTCATCAACCATATTTACAATAACCACAACCCTAGACTTAATTTCAAGGCATAGTTCATCCATAGTTCTTTCTTCCAATTCAAAATTACATTAAAATTCAATCCAACTAAACAAGAACTGATTCTTCACAAGTACAATGCAACATCAGGACAGATTAAAAACAAAACAAAAGCTAATATAGAGAATTTCCATGAGAACCAACATAATTGCTCATTTCCAAAAATTAATCCCTTTAAACATAAATTAAAAAATTAATCTCTAAAATTCATAAATTTAAAGACTGTTT
This sequence comes from Nephelium lappaceum, assembly GCA_021234005.1. Taxonomy (NCBI): domain Eukaryota; kingdom Viridiplantae; phylum Streptophyta; class Magnoliopsida; order Sapindales; family Sapindaceae; genus Nephelium; species Nephelium lappaceum. The sequence goes on from CM037999.1 coordinate 13,702,132, forward strand.
GATCAATTAAAGCAAAACCCACCAACCAAACCACAAATACAAACTATTAACTACAAGAACAACACAAACTGAATCTCCTAAGCATGGAAAGAAGCATTTTGACCAATCACGCAAAAAAGTAGCGAAAGAAAATTAATTAGTGTCATGATGACAAATTCGTCAACAAGTAAAGAGAGCAATCAATCAATCAATCGCGAAACCTGAAAAACCCTAACAGAAAAGGAAATTAGGGTTTTGGAAAAATAGAGGCTACAAGAAGTAGAAAACGCGGGGAATTGAAGAAGCGGAAGCGAGGAAGGATGGGGACGTACCGGCATTGAGCGATCGACGACGTCGTATTGAAGGAAGAGAAAGGTTTTGCATTCAGAGAGAGCGAGAGAGAGAGAGAGAGAGTGCACCGATATGGAGTGAGACCCTTGAACCTGTGGCCTCTTCCTTCGTGGAGATTCTTCGGAGAGAGAAAACCGTGGGTCCCGCGGAAATTTAGAGAGAGAACCCACCTCTCATCTCTACCCTTGGATGTTTCCGTAACTCGAATCGGGACCGTTAATCACTGGGTTCTGTGGTTTTGAGGGAAAAAAATGGAGGCTTGGATTGTGATGGTGTCTTTGTACTTTGAGAATATACCTTTTTTTTTCTTTAACTTTTTTATTTTGACACTTTTTGGTGCTGGGCAAATTGTACAAACGGCGCACCCTAAGGTTCAGCGAAATATCACAAATATAACGATAATTAGATAACTTATACCGATCTCCGTGAGGTTCTAAAAGCTCAACATAAACTTTTTCTACTATTAGTTAACTATAATTAAATTCTTACGATCAACAATCAAAGATACACAAAGATTAAAATACCCTTCAAATCAAATTTAAAGTTAATATTTTATTTTTTATAATTTTAAAATTAATATAATATATTTTATTAATTTAATTAAAAAAGCAAAAAATTAAAAATAAAAATAAAAACACAAGTTCTTCTCCCATCGGCCACCATTCTCTCTCTCTTCTCTTTTTCTCCTTCTCTTCTTCTTTTTCTTCTTCTTCTTCTTTTCTTCTTCTTCTTCTTCTTTTCTTTTGAAGCTTCATCATCATCTAGGTTCTAATAAACTCAGATTTGAATATCTGGGTATGTTCAAATCTGTGTTCATCATCAAACTCAGATTTTGGATTCGATGATGAACCCAAATGTGAACTTGGATTTTTCATCTGAGTTCGATGATGAACCCAAATAAAATTTAGGTTCGATTCAAACCCAGAGTCTCCAGTTAGAGACTTGGTACCAGAGACCAGTTGAAGACTTTTTCTTTAATTATTTTTTTCTATTTTTTTATTTTTTAATTAAATTAAAATATATATGGTCTCCCGTAGAGCTTTTTTTTTAATTATTTTTTTTAGTTTTTAGTTTTTTAATTAAATTAAAAAATATATATTAAATTAAAATAATTATAAGTTGTTTACTGATCATTTTATCCTTAATAATTTTGACTTAATAGAAGTTGACTAATGATTGACCAATAAAAATGAGGTTTATACTCGGTTTTTGAAACTTCAAGGAAGGTTATTGTAAATTATCTATATATCATTATTTTTGTGTAATTTCACTAAATCTCATAAATATTTCTGTAATTTGCCCTTTACTATTTTCATGTTACATGCAATGATGGAAATGATTTTGTGTTTTTTATTTTTTATTTTATTTTTTGGACACTACACAAATGTCTTCCGGACAGATATTATGTAATGAAAAATTAATTTTAGAACACATCCACTTTCTTGTCTCCTTTGTGATTCACGTTGGGATTTTAATTTCCTTACTATAAGAACAGGTTTTCGATCTAGGCACATTAATATATGTAGATTTTTAACTACATTATAATCATATTTAAAAAATTAATTTTAAAGAATTGTATTTTTATGATGTAAAAAATATATATATATTTTTATTAAATTTTTAGATATTTAATATATATCTTAATAATTTTTTTAATATATATTTTTTTAACCTCCTAACACTAAATTAGACAATTATCAAAACTTAATTGAAATAAGACATTATCGCGTGATTCGGAATATTACTCTCAAATACCGAAAGAAATCTACCCACATTTTAATAGGAAAAGCGTCCACAATTTTTATGGACATTATGTCTTGAACCTTGCCTTTGACTGGACAAGGCAGTATTGATGCCACTGTAGCAACAGACTTTTGGCTTAATATATGATATTAAACATATTAAAAATTTATTGAAATTTATTAAAATCAATCATTATATAAACTATCCATTCTATTCCAAACACTGTAGAAGTAAAGTGTCCTAACATAAATGTAAAAGGAGAACTTTGACACAACCAAATTTAGTAGAGCATACCAATGAAGAGAGAATCGGATTATTATATATATAATTTTAGTGTATGTGAGTATATGTTAGGTTTTGGGTAGCGTTGTTATTTGGGAGCTGTGATGGGACAAACTAAGAAGTTGGTGAGGGAGGGAAGAAGCTAATGGGACTTGGGATTCTAATGTAACTGACTTTGGTTGACTCAGGATTTGGAATGTGTGGATGGGGCTTATTTGGTGGAAAAGCTATCAATGTCCATGGTTTTCCATTTCTTTTTGTAATGAACACCTGACAAGTATGATTTTCTGAATCAGCCACACATAATTATGATGCTATTTTTTTTTCAAACAAAAGTGACATGTATGATAGTGCTTTAGTTGGTGAGAATGCCATTTACATAATCTTGACTGATCAGAGAGATATTTCTTCATATCCAATCATATTATGTCATATAATTTGAATATATCATATAATTAAATCAAAATTCTAGATTAAATTGATTTTATGCTGAGTTTTAAAGGATTTGTTGACATTTGTTGCTTTGTAAGTTTGCACGGTTAAGGTTTATAAATATATAATTCAATATTATCAAATAAAAAATCGAGAAAAATGTTTGGATAGCAGTTTTGAAAAGCATTATCCAAACACTTTAAATGTTACATGATGTCATATACATTTCACACTGGAATATTTGTGTATATCATTTTACAAATTAGTTTGTGTCGTAGCCTAGACTATCATATGAAAGTCTTCAATATCTTCGAACGACTTTTTACTTCGATGCCTTGTTTTCTTTGTTTCTTTGTTACAACTGAACCTGCAAAACAAATTAATACATTCATTAAGGTGCCTCGAAAGTTGTCAACGGAAGTACCATCCAATGTTTAAGTTAGAATTTATTTATAATTATTTTAACGAGTGTATGTTTTCTTTAAAGATTGACTAACTCATTAATAAAGCGTTAAAACAGGGAGACAATAACTTACTTTCCAAGTGTTATAATGCATGTGATGACATTTGCCAAGTATTGCTCAAATCATTCTCATGTTAACAAATATTCACTGTATGTTGGACATTTGTCATTGATTTACTCAAGGAATAGTTCCCTCGAAGGTTGACATTTTCTACCTTCAAATTCCTTCAGCTAACTCTTCATTGCCATCAAGTTTGAGACCTTCTTTGATTGCAAAGACAACTTTCTTGCCTTTGATGATTGACTATGCCAATTGTAAAGTTTAGTGTGTCTAGCTTCTCATTCGCTTGAAGTCTATGTCATACACTACAAGTCATGTTTCTGTTACATTGATGTGTCCACTGCTTATTGGTCTATCTTGCACTCATACAGTTTGTCCATCTCTTTTCCCATACAATTTGTCTATCTTTTTTTTTTTTTATCATCTACAGTGCAATCAAATTATTTCTCCAAATATTAGAGTTTGATTGATTAGTTAATTGTTTTTACGCCTCATAATTCAAGTTTTTGTAATATTTTCAAGTCAATATTTTCCTCAGCGAGTAATATATGCAAAATTTGTTTTCTACTAAAGTCAATTTTATTTGATTTCATAGGTACATTATTCATTGTTGGTTTATGAACTGGCAGTTAGCAATTGGCAAAAGGCCAAATAAATGCCTTGCACGTTGTAGTGCACTCATTAAATTGCAAGCGAACATGAAAGACAAAATCATAGAGCTAATATTTGTGCTCTCTGTTCGTGTGCGAACCAACAGGACAGAAGACAAATAGACAAGGTTTGGTGGTCTATTTTCAGTACATACTACTAGGAAATCTAGTGAATCTATGTATTCGTAATCATATAAATAAATTATCTAACCACTAAATAAGTTGATTGTATATATATATATATATATATATATGCATGTACGTATGTGTGTGTGAATGAGAGAGAGAGAGAGAGTTGCACTGGACAAATTGTATGCATGTATGGGTATGTAATTGACTAATTGTAATTGTGCGTATATATGATTGTATATACATGTGAGAATTGCGGTTGACAAATTATATGCATATGTAATTGACTTATTGTAAGTGTGTATATTTGATTGTACGTATGCGTGAGAGTTGCGTTGATGAAGACACAAGTCACTTTATTATTATTATTTTTTGATGAAATGCACAAGTCACTTTTTATAGCTGCAGATGGTAGTGGCCAATTTGACTAGCAATTAATTGCATTCAATATAACTATATGGGGAATTTTCAAAAGTCATCTTTTACCTTTTTCAAAATATATTTTTTACTCAACAAGTAATAGTTTGATTATTTGTACTCATCGTTGTTATTATTTTTCATTCACTACTCCAATGGTTACCAAATAACCCCGTAACTATGTACTTTTTTTTTTTTAATGCTGCATTCTGTATTTCTCTCTTATAAATTATTCACACGATATGAAATAAAGTTATATTACATAGTGTCAAATATAACTATTTTACATAATATGAAATAACTATTTTACACACCTTAAAACACAACTATTGTCAAAGGTATCTATAACTTTCACTTTTTGTTATACAATATTGTTTTTATCGTCATTAATTTATTAGATTTTTTATATTTCACATTATATGAAATATTTGTATTTCACATCGTAAAAAACATTAGCATCTCATACTATGAAAATTAATAATATTTCACATTGGATTAATATTTGCATTTCTCACCATGTAAAATATTTACACAATGTGAAAGATAGATTGATGAACATCTGTCTCGGTTTTCCAAAGTTTTTAATATTTCCAAGTTTTATCTTATAGATCATTATTTCACACTTTGTTAATGATTTATATGATGTAAAATACTTTTTTTCTGGGGGACTGGGTTTGAAATTGAAATGTAATTATTTTACATAGCATGAAATATAACTATATACAAATAAAAAAAAAGGGGTAATTTGGGGCTTTTTAAATCCAATGTGAGTATAAACAATTAAACTATTATTTGTAGAGGTGAAAAATGTTCTGCACAAGTTAAAAGAGGATCGAAGCTAACTTTCTCAAAGCATGTCTAAAATTTTCTGTGTGACACCTATATTAAAATGCTTTAATGGTCAGTAATTCGTAATTTTAAAAAATTTATAACATCCAAAAATTTGAATTTGCAACTTAAGGAATTAATATTAGTTTTAAAACTTTTATTCCTAGCAATCCTCACAAAAGATTTTAAAACCCTATAAGTTTCTTCTTAAAGGTTATATACTTGTATTATGCAGGAGGTATAAGTGCTTTTTGGGCTTGGACCTTTGACTTAGTCTTTGATATTATCCACATGAAATACCTAAGTGAATTATGTCTTGAACTCGGTTTCTTCGATCAAATTTCAACTATCCACAGATATATAATATCCATGAAGACTAGGCTTTGCCGGTTAGTGCCATCAATATGCACTCTTATCTTGATTTTTATTGAAGTTATTGAAGAATAGCTCAATTCTCACAGTTGTGGCCTCACATGCAATTACCATAAGTTCTCCAAAGGTACATATGACATATACGTTACATGAGTCTGTTTGCCTTGAACTCGTTCAGGGTTACCACCCTTCCTTATCGTCACATACTAGCACTATTTACCATAGGGATGAGTAGAAATATATCACTTCTAGGATATTACTATTAAAATAGTACTTTATGAGTCACACAGTGTGGATTGATTCAGCCTTTGAACCTCCTTCGTGGAATTCTCAATCACAAAGGTTGGGTTACCTCCATTGATGACTGTCTTTACGGGATTATTTTGCTTCGAGAGTTACATGTCTCCCTCTCAAATCCTACAATTTTTTGCGACAATATTGGAGTCACATATCTTTGCTGTAATCCAGATCTTTCACTCAAGAATGAAGAACATTGCCATTGACTACCATTGTGTTCGTGATCAAGTGTCAAAAGGCATCATTGGGGTCTCTCATATCCATTATCGAGATTAATTGGCTGATTCTCCTACAAAACCTTTAGCACGACAAACTCATCACCTTCAACAGTCCAAGATTGGAGTTCTTGATCAAACGTCCATCTTGGAGGAGCATGAAAGTCAATAGAGCAACTCATCGATCAATCTATCAATCAATCCCTTAACAGTAGCCTCTTTAATCACCATTTCCCTTAACAGTAATCTTAGAATATGGATCTTCAATCATCATTTATTATTGATTATTTTTCATTAATTTTGTAATATTTTCTTGTCATATTTGTTGTGTCAAATTGTGATATATACAGTAATTAATAAAAGTGGGGAAAACTTTCACAAATATTATTGTCATTTTAAATACAACTATATAATATATAATATAAATACTAATGATCTATTTAATACATACAACTTTGGGTGCCAACACATCTGCTATAGCAATCTAAAATAGGAAATGCTCGGGGACAGGTGAGAGTGGAGGTATAGTATTGAATCCATTGTTAATTTTAGAAACCTTCGATAGACCAAATTGCTTAATAATTACAATGTCATATTAGGTTGGGATCATTTCACCACCGACAATAAACACCCAGAGCCCATCCACCTCAAATGTAACACTCAAGGCCCATAAACCTTACAGGCAAGGCCAACCGTCAAGGCCAATGTAAAAGTTTGAGTGGCAATATCTCCACCCCTCAAAAGTGGTACGTACACCCCAAATTGACAATTTTTTTTTTTTTTTTTTTAATGTATATAACATTTTTCTTGAGTAAAATTAATAAAAGGATAAATTTTTTATAAGTATACTCACTAATTATTAATTAAAATATCATTTATATCATAAACAATTTTTTACTCTTTCAATCATTAATTTTTCTCTTTATTACTCTTTCAAACCTTAATTTTTCTCCATAAAAAACCGAAAAATCTCCAACTATTTATATAATCCTAATTTAATCATAAAAAAATATAGTCAAACATTTAATAGTAGCCGCATCACCATTTTTCATTCTCTTGTCAGATTTTTTTACAAACCAAATAAAAAGGTCATTCATTTCTTTTAATTTCTTCATTATATCAATAAACAAGCAAAATGTTATACTTCAAATCATCCAAAAACAACATATGTAAATCGATATTTACAATTCATCATTACAAAAAAAAAAAAAGTGTTACTTAGGGTTCTATAAAAATAGTTAGTAATCATTCATGCAAGTCTTGTGATATAAATGAAAAATTAGGGCTTGAGAGAGTAAGAAGAATTTGTAACTTTAATCATAAAAATTAAAAAAGGTTCATCATCAGACCCTAACTCTAATCATTCATACAAGTCTCTAATCATTTATGCAAATCCTAATTTAATTAAAGATACAAATCTTATGATATAAATCAAAATTAGGGTTTGAGAGAGTAAAATAATAAAATAGATATTGTTTTATACACAAATCTCTAATTAAAAAGAAAAAAAAATTAATGGGTTGAATGAATTTTTATTAAATTATTTGCTTAGTACCAGTTTCCTTTCATGTACAATGAATGTGTTAAAAAAAAATTAAATTAAATAGTAAGAGAGAAATTTCCTAACAAGTAACAACAAAATAATTTATATTAGATATACTTTCAATATATATTATAGTTTATTTGTGGTTGATTTAAGAGGTGAATTTACAAAAATATATACAATAAAATTAAGAGAAAATGGTAGTCTTGGTATTAAGTGGGGTTTAAAAACAAATTAGAAAAATTTTAAATTTTTTATTGGGTATGTAAACAAAAGGGGTGCACATACCATTTTTGAGGAGTGGAAACATGGCCACTCTTGAAGTTTTGTTTCAATGTCTACCCTATGGGTTGGATGATTTTGTCATGCTTACTGTTTACTGTAGAAGTATTTTAAGTGTCAATATCTACTCTATTTCAAAAACACCATGACATCATATCTGCATGCAATGTAAGTAATGTTAAATAGGTTTAGGTTGTTATATGGAAGCTTGGATATTAGTGGGTGTCATCTAATTTGTACACCTTAAACTTGATGTATTTTGCCTGATGTGGTTCAACTTTTATATTAATGTTTTGTGGATGTTGGAAATTGGTGTTTTATGGTTGTTGAATATGATTGAAGAATGTTTAAATAAGTTTAGTTTTGATAGAACTGCTTTACACTTAGGTTTGAATTATTATTATTATTATTTCTTGAAAAAGACATTCATTAGTTCCCATCACTAATAGAAAAGCATTACATGTTCAGTATTAGAGCATTATACTTTTAAGCTATGTTTGTTTCATGAGATTTGGGGTGGGATTGAAAAAAAAATTTCTAATTCCATTCAATCCCGCATTTGAACATGGGAAAGGAAGAGATATTTCACTTCTCGGGCCCACTATCCATTTCTACTAAGGTAGGAAATGAAATCCACTAGAGATGGTGGGATGATGGTGGGATTCCATTTCCTGCCTTGGCAAGAATGGATCTCTTTTTCTCTCTCTTTTCTCCTGTCTTCCTTTTTATCCCTATCTCTTTGTCTCTTTTTCTCCTTTTATCGTCTCTTTCTCCCATCACCAGTCACCGTCTCTACCTTCTTCCTTCAGCTTCCTCTCTCTCTCTCTCTCTCTCTCTCATTTTTTGATAGTGTGATGTTCATTAGGACAAACCCAACATCATCTGGGTTCGAAACCCAGATTAACATGATAGCTGATGTTGATGTTCGATTGGTTTGATTAGGTTTGATGTTCGACTAATTTGTGGTTTGATGTTTGTGGTCTATGGTGAACCTTGTTTTTGATGATTAATGAACTTGTGGTTTGTGGTTCGCGGTGAATCCTATTTTTTATGATTGATGTTTGATTGAGTTTCACTATTTTTGTGGTTTGGGGTTTAATGATTGTTCAATTGGGTTTGATGTTCGATTTGGAGATGATGTTGTTAAGGTGAACCCTATTTTTGATGGTTGATGAACTTCATCTGGGTTCAACGAACCCAGATGAAGAGTTTAGGGTTGAAGACAATGAAGATCCACCAGATTAAATCTTCACCGTCCATCTATATATCCAATCTTATGGTTCTCTATTTTTTTCCAGGTTTTTTAAAAATTAATTTTTTTCTAATTCAATCCCAACATATATCAAATATGAAACAGTAATTTTTTAATTCAATGCAATCCAGTTAAATCCCAATTCTTTCCAATCTCAATCTCGTATGTCAATCGTAGTCTTAACATTTTTAATTTGACATTATCATAACAAGCATTGTTACAGCGGAAAAAATCATACGACTACTTGGTAGCCTAAGTGTCTCTTGTGAGCTTTCCATGCTTTCAATTTTTTTTTTTTTTTTTGAATGCATAATGCATAGTCCTTAATTGACCCTTTTGAATAGATGCACCTCCTATATGTTGAGTAGCTTGTTGATATTTATTTTTGTCGAGAACCCAAAATGAGTAACAATTGCATTTACATCTCTCATATGAAATATATATATATACATATATATATATATATGTATATATATAGTTTGCTTGCATTCTTTTGCGATTCTAAAATCTTGACTCCAACAGTCATTTCACGATAGCATCTTCTGTTTTCAAACTTGACTAAACCCCCATTAATCTCACTACTAGAAAACAAAACAATGTTAACCACGGAATCAATCAGAACTCCAAAAGCTTTGAGATAATTAATGGAATTTAAGAATAAATAATAAATAACAAAAACTTTTCAGGTTGGGTATATACAAAATGTGATAGAGGTCCATATCATCACTCAAAGACTTCGGGCTTTAGCTTTTAATTTTTTGAAAGAATTTTTAATGAGCCACAGTATTTGCATCCATTTGAAGAGTTATTATCATTTTCCCCCCTAATGATTCATGAATCATCATTTTTCCCCTTAATAATTTTAGAAAGGTCAAAAAACCCTTTAAAATAGTAGTAATTCAAGTCAAAATAATGGTTAAAATAATGTTTCTTTAATCAATAGATGAAAAATCACGATTCATTAGTTATTGGGGGAAAAATGATAATAACTCCCCCTTTGAAACAAATGTACACTTATGATTTTATACATTTTCAAAATTCCAACATTACTTTTAAAATATACTATTAATGTCTTTACAAAATATATTATTATTGTTATTTTTAACTATTTATTTTTCAATCTTTTATGAACTACTAAATTTAAAAATGTAAAAGAAAATACATATAAAAAATAAAAACCTAGATCCAGTAGTTTGAGAAGGGACAGGAGGCTTCCCAAGAGAAAAGAAAGTGGTGGAGAAGCTATCTTGAAGGGAAAACATGAAGGAGGCAACAGTGGACATAAGAAACTAGAGTGAGTGGTGGAGTGCTACTACGCAGCAGCCTTCATTACAAAAGTATGGTGAAGGCTGTTGCGCAGCCATATAATTATAATAATAATTATTACTATTATTATTATTTTGATTTTTTTTTTATTTTATGGAAAAGAGGGATTAAATTCATGAGCAGGGTGGTTTGCAAAATGTAAGGTTTCATTTTATGAAATATATTTTCATTAATGTTTTAATTTAATTATTTAATAACTTGTTTATTTAGGACGTTTTTTTTCAAAAAAAATAGAAGAAATGGGACATTTGATAATGTGTTGGATAAACTTACAAAATATTATTTATTGAAACATTTTAATAGAGTGTATAAACAAAAAAGAGTTTAGAAACATGTTTAAAGGGGTGTAAATATCTGAACTCGTTTTTGGTTCGTTGTTGGGTCATGTCCATCGAGCTCAAATATACTTTTCATTTTTCTAAATAAACTTACACAAAACACTCAGAGCAGAAAACAAACCACCAGGTCTCTCGAAAAAAACAACCCACCAGGGCATATATCATGCCACAACTGTTCTCTCCGAGAAGAGATGGCATTAAGGCCTATGGGCCAAACCATTCCCACACTGTGAAATCGCTTGACATGTAAGGCACATTCTGTAACATTTTCTGTTTTCTGTTTTTGTTTTATCAATTTGCATTTGAAAAAAAAAAAAAATTGATTTTTATGTTTTTTAAATCTGAAAACGTACCTGGCAATAATAATTAAAAATAGTGTTCTAAACCTAAAAATATTAGAATATCTACTTTGATAAACTTATTTAATAACAAATTTTATAAGAACAACATCATGTGTAGTTTAATTATATATATATTAAAAATAATTTGATATTAAAATTGTTTGGTTATTTTTTCATAAAAAAGATAAAAAAAAATATATATTTTATTAATGCTGAAGAAAGTATATTAGTCAACATATATATAATTATTTATTTTTTATAGTTACATACTATTTATATTAAAATATTATATTTATTTATTTATTTATCATTTTGTCATGCGATAAGACTGTAAGTGGTTGTGGAGATATTTATCTCATAGTCATCTTTATTATCCCTTAATAAACAAGTAAATGTTAATTTTTATTAAAAAAAAAGTGAAATAATTATAATTTAATCGATGGGTCCATGAACAAAATGAAATCAGAAAAATTGAAAACATTAGCGCGATGATGTTTTCCATGACAAAGGTGGATGCCCTTCTAATCTAAATTTCTCCTTGACTTTTTCTTTTATCTCATGATACATAAACACTATAATCAATAACTGATTGGAATGCAATTCTTTTTCCACTTTTACTTTTTCAAATAATTAATCATATGATCAACGACGGATCCAGACATTTATATTAGAGGGTACACCTTACAACAAAGTAAAATAAAATAATTTAAGATGAGTTTTTTTATTCGTGAATTTTATCATGTAAAACGATTTATGTAAAACAATTCATATCAATAATCATAAATAAACCAATATATTTTACTCTTATAATACTGAGAAATATCTACTTCCATAATAAAAAGTACATATGATGGAATTTAAACTCCCATCAAGAATGTGAAAGTAAAATGTATGTACTTAAACTATAAATGAAGATACAATTCACACTTAGTTAAATATATTTTCATTTTTAAAATTTGATCATGATAATTTCTATTAGTTGAATGAGTAAATTCATGAAATAACACTAAAAAACTGGTCGGTTTATGCATTAGTACTAAAGAACTGAATAAATTCACAACATTCATTATGTTATAAATGAGATGTGAGAGAGATCCAAAAAATTGAAAAAATTAAATGAAAATTAGTTAGTAGTTTATATAAACATTATACAGTTTACGATAAGAAAAATAGTTTTGTCATAACTATATAAATAGAAATGATAGTTCATAGTTTGTGATAGGGTGTAAAACTTTGTAAAGTCAAAAGACTCAAACCATGATAAGTTTAAAAAATTGACCCAGTTGGTAAGTATCTATGCTAACACTTTTCAGCCCAAGTTCTAGGTTCGAAGTTGGAACACACAGATGCGTATATTAGTTTTGAAATAGCAATGAGTAAAAGCAAATCTGTATATTAGGGATCGAACCTTGGTGTCGGAGAAGGTAAGACACACCTACTATCAAAACATTTCTACTTGTGAGCATATTCACTTAGATTAATTTATTAATATATTTAAATATTTAATGACTAATATCATAAACTTAATAATTTTTTATAAAATTTGAGAGAAGGCACGTGCCTTTTCTGGACCTAAGCTAGGTCCATCCCTACATATGATTCAAAAAGCTTAGATAAGGATGGAATCTAGATTCTTTTCATGACAATGTATTTTAATGCATTAAAATAAAAAGTAGTTTGAAGTGTTTTTTATATTATTCGATTTAAAAAACGTAACCGAACGCATTCTTCAACTGTTATGTGACTTGAAAAAAATTAAAAACACAGTAATAAAAAAAGGTGTTGCCGAACAATGCCTTAATCGCTACTTCTTCACATAAAGCTTGACATCTTGGAAGACTAAACCAACAATCCCACTACAGGGCATCTCTGCATTCACCATTGCAGCCAAATTAGAAGCATCTACCTCAGCACATCCAACATTAAGTTCAAAGCTCAAATATTCTTTGGATTACATCTTTCTCTTCTATTTTCAAACATTTTCTCTTTACATTCTCTCTCCTCTTTACTCTGCTTTCTCTTCTACCAAACTTCTAACCAACCTGTTTCGAGCTGTTGGAAACTAACATGATTCACCATAATTATAACCAACATGATTCACGTAAGTAATAACAAGCATAAATCATGCTAATCATGACCAACATAATTCAAGCTAGTTTTAATCAACATGACCACACTAACAAATAGTGTAGACAGATGGATCTTTCTTTATCACTGCTTGGTGTCTATTGTAATTCCCTCTCGTATTTCCTTTCTAGGCCGTCTCAATTCTCTGTCTCTCTCTCTATTTTCTATTTATTCTTTTCTAATTGTCTTCCCTTCTTTTGCTTCTTTTCTCTATCTGTTTTCTAATTTCAAACATCAACTTTTCCAAAGTCTAATAATAAAGATAACATTATCCAAAATTAATTATAAAAGAAAAATTATAGTGGATAGCTAAATGTAATAATTGTAATAACTAAAGGATTATTTATGAATTGTTGCCTTTAATGAAATTCAGAAAACAACTAAGTAATTTCAACGTTTGATAAAATCCTCCTATATGAGTTTTTTGGTTAATTTGATGAAGAACGTGAGCTCTCTCACTCTCTATTGTCAGTGCACTTTTCATTCACATACATACATACATGATCAAGGTTTGAATTTCTATTTGTCTATAAAATCACAACGTTTGTGGAGAACTCTCCTTGTAGTGAGAGTTGACTTTTTATATTGTGCTTGTTACTATGATCTCGAAAAACTTCAAAAAATATATATATTCCTTCTTATAGTCATCAAATTATTTTAAAACACAAGATCATCAACTCGGGAAGTAGTAAGAGGTCTTTTTTATGTGGTACTAAAATATGGATGAGTTCGTAAAATGGCACTAGAAAATTGGAATAAGTTCAACTAGCACCATTCATTTTTTTTTTTTGTAAAATTTAAAGACAAAATTCCCCTTCTTTTAAAATAGGTGGTCAGCCTTCTTCATTAGTTTTCAAAACACCCAAGAACAGCTTCCGTGAAATGGTTCACGACGAGAGAAATCAATGGCGAAGTGTAGAAATCGACAACGGAGTGTTAACAATGAAGAAAAAGTGAGAACCAGGAAAAAAAAATTAAATTTTATTTCAGGTCAGTAATTGATGTAAATAGTTCGTAAACAGTTCGTGTGAATATTTCACGTAATTAGTTCACGTAAGAGTGGCGACCATGAAGAGAAACTAATGTTTATTTTAAGTCAGTAGTTTCGTAAATAATTCACGTAAATAGTTCGCAAATCGTGAATTAATTGCAGATTATTCAGTTTGACAAAACGACTTCATCATAGAATAATCATTTCTAATTCAAATACAAAACTCTAATGTTATTTATACTTCAAAACCCAAATGTCTCCACATAAAATTAAAGTTATAAAATTATAATATGCAGATTATTAGTGGAAGACCAATCTTTAAATCTTTAACTGTTTAATAAAACTAATGTCCGAAAAAGAGTTAAAAAGTGGAGAATGATGGAAAGTTAAATTCTTTTAATGAAGGGTAATCTTGATAATTCACTTTAGGAGGTGCCATTAGAACTCATGTTGACTTTTTAGTGTTTATAAACTCAATGATGTTTTAGAGCTATTAAGTGGGATTTACACAAGTAGTAATAAACTAGATCATAGCCATATTTTCTCCATTGGTAACCAATAACACTTTTATCCATTGAATTAATGATTTGAATTTCTATATGAATTGATCGTTCATTAACATGTGTTTATAGTCCTTGTATGATATATTTCATATGTTTTCGATTGCATATTATATTATTTTGCGACTTATAAATACGCATTGTTGAAGAATTTTTTCCCTTTTTCATTCTCCCTTGATTAAAGAACTATCGAAGAAGTCTCAACACAAAACATTTTAACTGTAGATTAGGTATGCTTTTGACCTTAAAAGAGAGAGAAGCCATAATGGTAGTGGCCAGTGGGTCTTAAATTGAATGCCAGCATACTTGCTTTTCATTTACTACAACCATCATCATCCCATCTCATTTAGTCTTTTTGACGTTGAAACCATTACCTACTATATAATATGCATGGCCTACATCCCGCCTGTCACGCCAACAAAATTTCACTCTTTTATCTTCTAATCTTTTCTCTCTCTCTCTCTCAATCTTCTTACCACCAATCATCTGAGCTGATTTCGATCGATTAAATGAGAAAAAAAATTAAGCAAACCTTTTAAAGTTATAACACTAGACAAATTAGAAGTCTGTTAAGTCTGCCGATTAATGTCATTACCACTTGTGAAACTCACATATCTACTCCTAATTATAGGAAACTAAATTGTCTATACAAAACTTATAAAATTCATTTGGTTTATGATTTAAAAGATCTTATAATAAATTGTTAGTATTATCAATTTGTAATTACTATTTCTTGCTAACTATTAATTTACCCAACTTGTTTTTACTTGTATTAAAATGTGTAGAAAGTAGAGAGTCCCTTAACCCAAATCATAAATTTTAGTCATAATAAAAGCTATAATTTGGTGGGCCAACAGTTAATTATTGAACAAAATTTCCCACATATCCACGGGTCTGCCATGAGCTCAAGGTCCGAGAGAAAGTGTTCTGATCATTTCACATGGGGTAGATTTAGACCAAAAATTGTATGATCGTTAAAAGTCAGCTTGCAATCTCGTTGCATTAGAAAGGCTTACATATTAAAACAAAATATATTTTTTAATAATGATAATATAATAAAAAATTATTAATAGGTATAATAGCCAAAATTAGCAAGTACAGACCCAATAAATAAGTTGTAGGTAAAGTCTAAAATTGCAACCCAAATATTGGACTAATATCCAATTTAGCCCAATTGAAGCTTAGAAATCCATAATGTCTAGTCAAAGCTAACCAATTTAATATGAAAACTGACCAATTAAATGTAGGGATTGACTAATTAAGTGTGAGGGCGAGGATCAATGAAACCAATCCCTTGATCTTAGAAGTTATTACAACTTGACAATAATCAATTCCTTTCTTTTAAAAGGGGAGCAATCAGTGAGGAGAGTGGACAACTGGCTACCTAGTATCACTCTGCCAAAATCTCCATTGATACTCAGTAAAAGCACTAGACTCTATCGCACGACATCCTCCTCTAATTCCAACTGATCACACCATCATCACTTGTTGAATGCTCTACTCTTAAATATACAATTTGTCATAAGCTCTATTTTCAGTATTCTTATTTTCAATTAACCTATATTTCTAATTTAGACATTCGAGTGCTTTTAACCGGTATCAACCCGATGTCATAACTGGTATCAACCCGATGTCAAGATAATCCATCCACTTTTGTTGACTTTTTTACAAGTTGCTAGATCTCAGGAAGCTGATAGTGGAGTCAAGACCCTATATCAACAACTATAGAAATCAATTCACTATAATAGACATTTCATTAATTAAAGACGTAAGATGAGATTTGAATTCCTATCACTATTGTGAATGAGAAATGTACTAGCTGTTTGCAGTGAAAGTGTATTTACGGATAAAATAATATATACGTTATATAAAAATAAAAGCTACCGCATGTCACGATGTAACACAATAAAGGGAAAAAGTAAAAAGAATGGGCATCGAAGAAACAATTGATGTCAATGAGTGAACTTAAAAAGAAGAAAAAGAAAAATGGTCCACCAGGCCGTAACTCATGCCCTGATCATGAAACATAACTACCGTAACTTTTGAACACTTATATCGAGTCTCCAACTTCACTTGGAGCTCCACTTACTACTACGCCTTCAATGGCTGAGCCAAGGCCTCATCATCTCTTGTTCTTTGTCTGCTTCTTCTTATTATGCTTCTCTAACGGCAAGTCATCGCAATTTGGGCTACAAAATGAGTTCACTTGGCTGTACGACGAGGATGATGGCAAGCTTGACATAGTTCAGACGAGAAGGGACTCACGGCAGAGTTGTGACTTGACGGCGGGCAAATGGGTTTATGATGCTACATATCCATTATATGATTCCAGTTGCCCATATCTCAGCACCGCCGTTACTTGTCAGAAAAATGGACGTCCCGATTCTGACTATCAGAAGTGGAAATGGCAGCCACGTTCTTGTTCACTTCCAAGGTATAAACCCACTTTGTCATTATGTTAGCTTGACAAATTAGTATAATTTCCTTTTACCATATGATCTAGGTTCGAATCTCATCATGTATGATCATGAACATCTATTGTGAAGAGTTTTGTGAACAAATTTTTGGGTCTATATTATCTATACACACAACATGTTTTTGTGCATGATATGTCTTTTTTTTTTTTTTTTAATATTAGAGTATTTAACTATTATTGTTTAAGTGGTTCACAGTCTCGCAGATATAAATTAATTGATAATTATATCTTTTAGCATAATTAAGATTTTAAGTTTAAATCCTGAAGTAAAAATAAATAAATAAATAAATCTATTATTTTAAAATTTGTATCTAATAATTTAAACTTTTAGGTTTATTCATTACTAATATAATATAAAAGCAAGTTTTACTAGAATGTATATAAATTGGTTTTGTATTTGACCTTACATTACATGTAGGTTTGGACTACATGGTGGTTCTTCCAATTTAATCTTCAAGGGTCTATTAGGTATATGGGTTTGAATAAGATTATTTTTATAAGATTGAATTAGATAAGATTTGATTAATTAATACTATAATATGTTTGGTACAATTGAAATTAAATGAAAAATAGTATTATTATTATTTTTTTGTGTAATATGAGATTTGAAAAAAAAAATTAAAGTAATTATATTTATGCTTGATTACTTATTCAATATAAGATTAAATTTAATTTAAATTTTAATAAAATAAAATAATTTTAAATAATTTTCATAATAAAAAATAATTTAAATTTAATTTAAATTAATTTCTTAAAATAATTTTTATATAAACAAAATTCTAAATTTTTTAAGAAAATAATAATCATTTACAATTAAATTTTAACAAAATGATGTTTATTTTATCGATTGATAGTAAATCTATTAATCTCTTAAAAATATTCTTAACAGTGTATATTAAATCAACTTTTTAATGTATTTAAGACCTTGAATATAAATAGTTAATAAAATAATGAAAAAAGAGGACAAATAAAAAAAGGTGGGATTAATTATTCCCTCTACAACAGAAGAAAGAAGACTACTAAATTTTGTCCAACCCCACCACCTCAACAAACACACAAATTTGCCCAATTTTGGCAGCACATGTTACATGTTACATGTTACAGGTAACATAATTAATGTGCAAATTAGAATCCCCAGGCTAGTTGAATGTAACTGTCTAGCTAGAAGATGATGTATGCTAGTTATTGTTACATAGATATTGGTTGAGTTAGGGAGTGATTTATGACTAAATTATGTGAGTGAATAATCATCAGGTTTGATGCACTGAAATTTCTTGCTAAAATGAGAAGGAAAAGAATACTGCTGGTGGGTGACTCAATTATGAGGAACCAGTGGGAGTCTCTTGTCTGCTTGGTGCAGGGGGTTGTTCCAACTGGCCGTAAAAAGGTCACCTACAATGGTATTTCAATGGCCTTCAATGCCTTGGTAAGATTGAAATTTGTGTGTTTGAATGCATTTTTATTGATTATATTTTCAGTGGCCTTCCATGCCTTGGTAAGATTGAAATTTGTGTATTTGAATGCATTTTCATTGATACTAAAAGCTCTTTTACTGAGAAAAGTGGAATGACCTGATGGTAAAAGCCATTTACTGGAAAACCATTATGCAACTTGATCTCACTGTACTAAATAGAGCTTGTTGTTTACTTTAACAGGATTTTGAGACAACAATTGAGTTTTGTTGGGCTCCACTGCTTGTGGAACTCAAGCAAGGACCTGAAAACAAGAGAATCCTCCATTTGGATTTGATTGAAGAGAATGCAAGATATTGGAGAGGTGCTGACATTCTCTTGTTTGATTCGGCTCACTGGTGGACTCACTCTGAAAAGTGGAGCTCGTAAGATATATATATTTAATATGTACGATGATTTTTCTCATGTAGTACCATGTGATTATGCTAAGGTAGTCCATGAAAATAATCAATACCTGTGAAAAACATAGATGCATATATCATTTATGCATTTAGAAACAGATGCTTGAACTGTTGAAACATTTAGAAACAGATGCTTGAACTTTTGTAACTAATTTCCAGGTGGGACTATTACATGGAAGGAAGATCTTTGTTCAAAGATATGAATCCAATGGTTGCTTATCAAAAAGGACTCTCTACATGGGCGAAGTGGATAGATTTGAATCTGGATCCTCGCACAACCAGAGTCATTTTCCGGAGCGTGTCACCTAGACATAACAGGTATATATCAAGCAATTCATGATGCCAATTTAAACTATAGTTAGTTACAGAGGTCTTTTGAACAAACTATCTTTGATTTCGTTAGGTTGGGGAATACTTAATCACGTATATAAGGGTCCAACTATAGTATTTCAACTGTGATGTGATATATTTATTTTCATTTGGGCAGAGAAAATGGTTGGAAATGTTACAAGCAGAAGACACCACTGGCTTTCTTCAGCCACCAACATGTACCTGAACAACTACTAGTACTAAAAGAGGTGCTGAGAAGAATGAGGTTTCCAGTATATTTGCTAGACATTACAGCAATGTCAGCTCTTAGAAGAGATGGTCATCCTTCTGTTTACAGAAGGGCAATGGACCAAAAAGAGAGAGAGCATCTCAAAGACTTCTCATCTGACTGCAGCCACTGGTGCCTCCCTGGAGTCCCTGATATCTGGAATGAAATGCTTAATGCATTGCTCTAAGTGAAAATAACTGAGCACTCTGTAGCATAACTCTTCTACATAACTTAAAAGGACTTCTAGTCTGTTTTAAGTCTTGGTACATTGTGTATTAATTGGGTGTTTTTATTGGCATTTTATGAGATGGATGATTATATATTGCCTGCAGTTCTGAAATTTCATGGCTAGCTTGTTGTTTGAGCCATTTGATTTATGAATCAAAAACAATTTTTCGGCTTTAGAGATGTACAAAAATTTAAGAAAATATTTTAGGATCATGAATCAAATGCCTTGTTAAGATATGCTTCACAGTTTCTTATGCATCATTGAATCATCATTGCTTTTCCAACTGAAATACAAAACCATCTTTATAGACATGAGCTCCCAAATTTTCTAAAAGGCCTTTGCTTATTGCACCAAATTGAGTTAGTGTGGCACAGAATCTGGCCTTATCACTGGATAAAACCAAAAATTTTGAAAAAAAGAAAGAAACAAATAAAACAATGCTAGAAACAATGAGTAAATGGGATTAAATATGAGAATTTTGTAACTACACTTTACCCTTGTATTCCATTCCAATCATCCATACATAAATGGATTGGTTTCTTCAAACTCTTTTATTGAAGTTGACTCCAAGATTACCAACCTAAGTATCTGAACTGAGTAAATGATCAAAAATGCCTTTTCACCCTCTCACCATCCTATCAATGGGGAGCAAGCCTCTTCCTTAACTTGGCAAGTTCCTTAGCATCCAATCCAAACGACTTCTCCAAAAGCTCTTCTTTAATCCCGGAACCAAAAACTGCTGATGGAATCCTCAGAAGGCCAGGATTTTGGCTATCGAAACTCCCCAAAATAGTTGCCTTTGTGTCTCCAACATTCATTTGGAAGTGAACTAGTCCCCTTGGAAACACCATCACCTCACCTTTTTCAATCACTTTAGCATATATTCTGTCCTGCGTATCCACAAATCCAGAATAGATTTTCCCCTCCACCACAACCGCTATCTCAGTCGCTCTAGGATGCAAATGTGGCACGTTAACGCCACCAACCTCAAAATCAGCCCGTACCATCGACATACCAAGAGTGTTCAAGCCTGGAAAGACATTCACATTGACCGGAATTGATGACAACCCGGTTTCACTAAACTTTCCAGGTTGTTTTATACCTGAAAATACAAAATCATCTACCGTGGCAAGTGATGAGTTCTTGCACTGGGGGACAAGGGTTGCAAAATTTGTTTGGAGTATGCAGAAGTCATTGACTGGATCTGGGTCAGAAGCCAAAATGACACAGCTGTGTAACAGAATAATAAACACCACTCTCAACATTGAACACATTATTTCAACTCCCTTCAGGACACCTAGATGGGATATTATTGTATCTTAAAATGCAATGAAGGGTGTGAGGTTTAATGACATAATGTTAATGTTCTTGTCACATTTATAGACCTTGTTGTGTTGTGCTTTTAAGTCCATTTTGCTTGAGAAGGACAAAAGAAATTGAATAAGTTAGGTTCAACATGGCAACAACTACCAGGGGTGGGCTGCTTTTGGGGTGATCTTAGAGTAGCAAATTAATTAAAAGCAAAGAGATATAATGAGGTGTGTTAATGGGTTTGATTATTGAAAATGGCGTGCATCTAAAGATCGTAAAGAATGCTACCTAATCCTTGAATAGGACTCTACACTCCCAACTGCTCCACAAAAGCAAAAAGGGTATGATTGATATGAGTGCACTTCTTAATAAACTATCCATTTTTAAGAACCAATAAACTACAAGGCGCAAGCCACTTTTTCTTATTGCTGGTCTTTGGAGTCATGTATTCGTGTGTAGCAACGACACAAGAGCACAGTGTTGTTTAAATTTGAAATTTGTTATTTGATTTTACCGTTTTAAAACTTTTAAATATATTGAAAAGTTTAATTAATGTATTAGTAGAATCAATTTAATCAATATTTCATATATGAATCTGTCGACATAATTTTATTTGTAGTTATGTATATATATATATATATATATATATATTTATGCGCTGCTAGTTATATAACCCTTTTAGCTTGTGCTATTTAACTCTTTTAGGCTTTGCTACATAAGTTGTAAGTGATAATCCTTTTAGCTTGTACTATTAGGCCTTGTTTGGTTTGGGATTGGATTGAATTATTTTTAACGCTACGTTTAGCACGCGAGATTAGAATGGAATGAAATAGATTGGATTGAAAAATTATCATCTCATATTTGATAAAACTTGAGATTGAATTAAAAAATTACTGTCTTATGTTTGGAGTAAATTAGGATTGGATTGGAATAATATTAATTTAAAATTAATTTAAAACAAAAGCTTCAAAAAATCTCTTAGACATGTCCACAAAAATCCACCAACATATGCACAAAAAATCAACATAAATTCAAATAAATCCAAACTAATTGTTTCAAAAAAAAAAATCACATAAATCCACAAAATACTACAAACAAAAATACATAAAAATCTGATTAAAAGAAAAAAAAAACACACAAACATCTCAACCAATCGGTTCAAAATGATCATCTTTTTTTTTTTTTTTTTTTTTTTTTTTTTTTCGGTTTCTTTTCTCTGTTCTTCTTCTTCCGTCTCCTCTAATCTCTCTTCTCCCCTTCTTCTTCTTCTTTGTCTTTAGTTCTGGGTTTCAAATAGAACCCAAAACCTTTAAGTTTTGGGTTCAATCAAATCCCAAACCATATGGTTCTAAGTTCAAACCCAAAACTCAAACCACTACATCAAAAAAAAAAAATTAGAGAATGAGAGCGACGACGAAGATGAAGAGGACGACAACAACTAGCGAGAGAAAGAGAGAGAACACCAGTGGGAGGAAGAGAAAAAGTAGAGAGAATCATTCCTATCCTATCAAAACCTAAGAAAGAACTTGGGAATGAAAAATTCCAAAAACCGGGATTTCAAAGAGTTTTGGATTGAGTTTTCAATCCTAAACTCTCCTCTCCAAATGCGAGATTTTGTGGGATTGAGAATTTCAAAACCCAATCTCACTTCAAATCCAATGAAACAAACATAGTCTAAGGGATTTAATTGGATAGAATTATATTAGATATGATTGAATTAATTGATACTGTGATGTATTTGGTGCAGTTGAAATCGGATTAAAAATAACACTATCTGTTGTTTGGTTTAACATGAGATTGGATAAAAAAATTATATTTCATATTTGATTTTAAAATAATTAAATTTAATATTTAAATACAAATAATATGTTCACTTTTTCAGACCTTGTTTGACTTCGAGACTTTTCTCCACCACCTTTCCCAAATCATTTCCAACCACCACCACATCTTCTTCTTTAACAAAGAGTGCGAACCAGTAGTGGGTGATCTTCGAAGAAGGAGAGAACTTTGAACATAGTGTGCATACTTTAAAAAGGGAGAGAACCAGTGGTTGACGATGATGTAGCTTGCAAACAAATGACGACATAGCGGGCTGATAGCAGCAGCAAAAAGAAAGTGACAAACGACGGTGACGAACGGGGTAGAGATAACACTGTCGCAATCCCAATTCTTTTTTTTTTTTTTTAAATAGTCCCATAACTGTAGGACTAATTAAGTGATGGGATTGCATTTAATCCAATTCCATCTTCCTCCAAATGCCAAATTGGATTGAAATTAAGTTAATCACAATCCAATCCGGCACTCCAAACAAGGCCTTAATGGTAGATAAATGTGCTTACAATCCAATCTAGCACTCCAAACAAGGCCTTAGTGGTAGATAAATGTGCTTATACTTCCTTAGCTCTATTGCGTCCTTACCTTCATTAGGCAGGACATATTTGGACTGCTTTTATTCCTCTTTTGAGATCTATGTTAGCTTAGGAAGTTATGCATAATAGATTGCCACTAATTGTCTCTCCAGTGTCATGGATTTATATCCCTTTCCTATTGTCACTTATGTTGGTCTGTTGAGGAAAGTTGGAGCATCTATTTCTTACATGCCCTTTAACGGTAGGTCTTTAGCATTCCTTATTATCCACATTTAGTATACTATTTTTCTATCTAGGACTGTTATGGATTTGTGGCAATTGCTGCTATGTCTACTAATTTTTATTCTCAACTTCAGAATCTTTGAAAGACTAGTATCATTGCGATTTTTTGGATTATTTGGGGAATAGTGCTACTTTCGAGGGTAAATGTCATTTTTCTTGGAATCTATTCCTTTGTTTGACATTCTATTCGAGAGACAGATTCTTTCAGTTCGAGGATTATGCAGAATTTAGTTAATGATCTTTTGGCTCTGCGCAAGCTCCATGTTCTAGCTTGTCCTTTTAAGGCTCTTCGCATTACAGAGGTTGTTTGGGCTCCCCTTTTCTGGGTTGGCTTAAGTTCAATATTGATGGTTTTGCTTTTAGGGCTCTAAGTGGGGTTGGTTGTTCTAGTTGTCGTGTTTTTTTTTTTTTCAAAACTGTTTTTGTTATTTCTTTGGGGATTGGTTATGTTTTTTAGGCGAAGCTAACAACTACTATTCATGTCATTCGATATGTTTGGATTTATCATTGGACAAAGTTTTGGTTGGAGAGTGATTCTTCTTATATTGTTTGTATTCTTCTTGCCCCTCTTTTAAGGTTCTATGGCATTAGTGTTTGGCTTGGGAGAGGTATCTTTCTTATTTATAAGTTATGGATTTCATGGTAATTCATATTTATCGTGACGAAAATGCTATTACAGATAATTTAGCTTCTTGTTGTCCTTCTTTTCTTTGCTCCACTTGGTGGTGGACGACTCTTTTTTTTTTTTGGGTTCTCTTTCTCTCTGATGATTTTATTAGCAAAAACCATTATCGGTTTAGTTAGTTTTGACTTTGGGAGTAGACACTCTTTTTCCCTAGTCAAGTTTTTCCATTAAGTTTTTTCGGTAAGGTTTTTTATGAGGTCTGTTATAAGGTTTGATTTGCAAAAGTTTGATTTCAGCTGTATCTTCTATTGTCTTACTCGTCTCATGGGCTAGTTGTAATCTTTTACAATTTGTCCTTTGTTTTCTTATGGCTTTTCTACCTTGTCATTCTTTGGATATGTTTTCATTTTTTAATAATACGTTAGCTTTGATCAACAACCTTATGGAAAAAAAAAATTGTTATTTCTATCACCACTAAATTTTGATAAGAAGATGATTTATTATAAAAATATCCATTATTAGGTAACATAATATAAAAACCATATATGAAATAATACTATTATAACAATATTATTGACGTGAAATTACAAATTAATATACGTGTATATATATACATACATTTGTAAAAATAGTTAAATAGAAATATCTCATTAAAACAATATATTTTAACAAATGCAATAAGTTGAACCTAAGGATTTTTTTTTTTTTTTTTACAAGTTTGATTATCAATCAACTGATTCACAGTTGACTGACGGTTAAACCGACTACTCACTAATTGTTAGGTCATCGACTGCCTAAAAACTAATGAGTTTTGAAACATTGGTATCATGTAACAATGAAGCTGTGATAAAATTAATTAGGGCACAATAATATGCTTTTCAAGCTGATATTATGTGCTTTTATTATAAATTGCCATCTCTTAATTTATACTAATATGCTTTTCAGGGATTGGATTCGCCATTTTCTAGCTCCCTTTGGTTTCTTCTCTTTCTGATAAGTGCTGCTTCACTTTGGTACGTAGAATTTGTTTGTTTTTAGAGTTGTTACTGGTTGAATCAGATCAAGGATTGTTCACATATATACAGGCCTTTTTAAAATGATGAATTTGGATCTGAAAATCATCTCTTTGGGTGACAAGATCTGCACCCATTATTTATTTGTTGAATCCCATGTGCACTTGACTAATTAATTAAATGGTTCATTGATGGAAACTTCCTCATCATCCACCCACTATTAATTTGTTGAATCCCATGTGCGCTTGACTAATTAATTAAATGGTTCAATTGATGAAAACTTCCTCATCATCCCATGTAACAACCCAGTACATGTCCTATTACTATTAGATTGCTATACGAAACATCTCTGGCAATTAAAAAGAGCGCGCATGAACTCTGGGGACCAGAACTCACCGAGGTCACAATCAGTCAAACAAAAATAAAGTGAGCAGCCAGCACCGCAGTTAGCTCGACCAATTAAGTGGAGTTTATGTGCTTGCAGCTTTTGGTTTTATCCAAATTCGAGACTTATTCAGACTTCCTCCAAGCAGGAAGACCTTTTAATTAAAAAAAGGTTCCAATTAAATATCTTATTATAAAGTAACAGATAGACATATATATATATATATATATATTCGACCAATTAAGCGGAGTTTACGTGCTTGCGGTTTTGGTTTTATCCAAATTTGGGGCTTATTCCGACTCCTCCAAGCAAGAAGACCTGGTCCAATTAAATATCTTATTATAAGGTAACAGATAGAAAACGATTATATATATATATATATATAATCGTGATAAGTTGAGAAAAATAAGGAAAAAGCATGATCTATTCATGCATCCTTGGAAAGTTGATAACTTTTTCGGGTCCCCATCTTGTGTTTTTCCAGGAGGCAATTCAGGGCAGGATTTGTCATGGCTAATTCAATTTAGAGTGTGCAGGATCTGATGGTGTTAGAGATACAAATACAGAAGAGTCTGGTTGCTGTCAACCTGGGTCAGCAGGTCCTCATACTATGCTCACTCACTTGGCAAAACCAGATCCTCAAACAATTCTACTTCACTTAGCTAAACAGCATTCAAGACTGGTTGATCATCATCAATCAAATGGTCAATCAAGTGGTGGTTAGTTCTTCAAGGAATCAGAATTAGTCAAGCATGTTGACGTGTACCAGTTGTTGAGAG
The DNA here is from genome assembly GCA_021234005.1 of Nephelium lappaceum. Classification (NCBI taxonomy): domain Eukaryota; kingdom Viridiplantae; phylum Streptophyta; class Magnoliopsida; order Sapindales; family Sapindaceae; genus Nephelium; species Nephelium lappaceum. The sequence continues at coordinate 13,729,051 of CM037999.1, forward strand.
TTAGTTAGAATTGGCGGGAACCTAGTCTCCTAGTTGTATCAACTAATTATGCGTATAAAAGAGGTGAGCAAATGAATCACTCTACAATCATCCAATATGAAAATCATTTTTGCATATTCATCTTCTCTGAGCTATTCTCTTAACAAAGCTCAAGAGCTCGTTAATGGAGTTTTTCATTTTTCTCTGTGAACTTCGTCAAATTCCTTGTGATTTTTATCAAACACTTCATTTTTGCGTTTTTAGATAGCATGAAAGAAGGTGAACAAACCTAAAATCCGGGGTGTGACGGGTTAATTAGTTTGGCTGGTAATGAATTTGGGAAAAAGTATCATACTTATTAAAAGGATTTAATTGTTGGATGATGTCTTCGAGAATAAATTTATGAGGACACTTTTGTATATAAATGAAGCACGCATGTAGGTGGAATTACATGGCCAAATTTGAAAAATGAATATTTTGTTGTTTTTGTAGTTAACTGTGCTGGTTATGATAGTGCCATGTATTGAATGTTTTTCTTGATTTCCCATTTCAGCCATTATATAGCTATCAAGTTCTTGACTTACGAAAACTTGTAAATGCTTTACTTGCGCACGAATCTGCTCTGGTTCCCTCGTGTTGGGTTAATTGATATTATCTTAGAGTGGTGATGTTTCTATCCCTCAAAAATGGTATGTACACCCTTTTTGTTTACACATCCAATGAAAATTTAAAATTTTTCAAATTTGATTTTAAACCCTACTTAATACCGAGATTACTATTTTCTCTTAATTTTATTATATACATTTTTATAAATACATCATTTAAATCAATCACAAACAAACTATAATATATGTTAAAAATAGATTTAGTATAAATTATTCTATTGTCAATTGATAGGAAATTTTTATCTTGCCATTTAATTTTTTTTTTCTAACATCTTCATTGTGCATGAAACGAAATTTACACTAAGCAAATAATGTAATACAAATTCATTTAACCCATTAACTTTTAAAAAAAAAAAAAATTAGAGATTTGTGTATAAAATAATATCTATTTTATTATTTCGCTCTCTCAAACACTAATTTTTCATTTATATCATAAAATTTGCATAAATGATTACCAGTTAATTTTTAATTAAATTAGGATTGCATGAATGATTGGAGATGATTAAAGTTAGGATTTGATGATGAACCCTTTTTAATTTTTATGATTAAAGTCATTAACTATTTTTACTCTCTCAAGCCCTAATTTTTCATTTATATTATAAGACTTTCATGAATGATACCAGCTTATTTTATAGAACATTAAGTAACATTTTTTTTTTAATGATGAATTATGAATATCGATTTAGATTTATAGTTTTTGGATGATTTGAAGTATATCTTTTTACTTGTTTGTTAATATTAAATTGGAAGAAAGAAGTGACATTTTTGTTTGATTTGTAAGAAAATCTTACAAGGGAATAGAAAATGCTAATGCGGTGATTGAATATTTGACAATTTTTTTTATGATTAAATTATAAATATATAAATGATTTGAGATTTTTCAAATTTTGATGGAGAAAAATTAAAGCTTGAAAGAGTAACAAGGAGAAAAATTAGGTATTGAAAAAGTAAAAAAAAAGTTTAAGACATAAATGATATTTTAATTAATAATTGATGGGTGTACTTATAAATATTTACCTTTTCAGTAATTTTACTTAAACGTAATATTATATATTTTAAAAAAAAAAGTTAATTTGGGGTGTTCATACAATTTTTGAGAGTTAGAAATATCATCACTCGTTATCTTATTCAGTTACAGAGGCCCATCATGGAAATAATAGGCCAAGGCCTATGGCCTTATAGAGACCCACTGATCCTTATCCCCCTTCTTTTTCTCCTCCAAAAAAGAAGAAGAAGAATGAAAAGGGGAGGATGAAGAGAGATGCCAGATCGAGAAAAAATTTCATTGGAGAAGACATTAGACATTGGAGAAAATAATTGGAGGTGGAGAAGAAAGAGAAGATAGTTATTTATTTATTTTTTCTCATAGGCAATTTTGTCTAAAAAATATCAATTGCAGCACATATGTTTTTTTTTTTTTCTATAATGATATTTTTGACAATCAATCAAATATTTTTTTACACTTCAATTTTTTATCTTTTTATTAATGACAATAACAACTTGTATTTATAAGTACTACGAATGACAAAGAAAGTTATGAAGACACTACAAACAAATCTTTTTAGAATCTAACATTATTCTTTCTTATTTTGCAGTCACAAAGCCTAAAACATCTCTCTCTATCCCTTTTTCTTTCTTTCTTTTTTGGAAAAAAAAAAAAAAAAAAAAACCTTTAACGATTTCTTTGATTTCAAAGCCATTAAAAATAATATGCAAACAAAGGTAAACTTTGAAGTGATGAAAAATTATTAGCAACAAGATTCAAACAATAATGAAGAGATGAATTTTCAATTAGTTTTAAACTTACTTTTTTTTTTAGGAATCTCAAGAATTTTAAATTATATAATATTAATTTCTTTAACTAAACTGAATTTATTTATTTTTACGTATGTTGCATTGCTAATTATTAAAAATTTCATCAAAGTTCTTTTCAAAGAAAATATCATCAAAATTAATAATGGGTTATATTAAAATAAGGTGAATTGTCTTCAATATTATAATTAATTATTTTTTAAATTAAGTGTCTTTGAAATATGAGTGTTAACCAAAAAAAAAAAAAAGTTAATCTTGGAAAAAAATGAAGTGTTGTCAGAATATTTTTACTTTTTAAGTTTTTGGAATGAAGTGTATTAAAAAAATGGATTGGAAGAAGAGAAACTCAATTTTAAGATAGGAAATAAATAATCTCTACCCAATTTTTATGTTACTAGAGACTTTACCCCAATTTATTATTAAATGTTGAAAGAACAATACCAGAAGGCCCAAAACATCAATTACAAAATTCGCCAACGCCGGGTCGTTCTGCGTCTACGAGGCGGCTCTAACAAATTCTTGCCGACAAACTTTAGTGTCTGTTGCTGCTTAGTATTACGGAACTGTTGTCGAAGGCCAAAATGAGCCATTAAGAACCAAACAAAAGTGATAAGCTCTCCACCTTTGCTAACTTGTTGGATATGTGACCTCGGTGCAGAATAAAAAGCAGCATATGACAACAATTCGACCCACACTTTGCTTATTAACTCCCATTTGTCCTCCTTCACCCCTTCCGCCCACAGTTCCTTTATTAAGCCACATTCACCTTCCATCTCATCCGCTTCCTCCCACTTCTTCCTTATTAAGTCCCATTTATCCCCCAGCTCCGCTTCTGCCACATCGGCCACTTCTCCCAACCTTTTCAGCTTTCTGGCCAATAAAATTGCACCAACCAATGCAGATTTACTTTTCTTAGCCTGTGTCGTCGTAGACCTAACAAATGAACGCACGCAAAGAAGCCTGTTGGAGACAGTCTCCTCAGTTGGTTTTATATTACCTTCTTGGACAAATTTCAAGAGCTCAACACTTGTATCTTGAAATCTTATTTTGGCAACACCTACTAGAGTAGATATCATGGGAGAGTTCATAATTAAAAGATACAACATATAATCTGCAAGCACTTTGCTAAATTCTCGATGATTACTAGTACTCTGCTTATCTGTTTGGTAAAGGAGTTCAGTAGCAATGTGCCATACAAGAACGCTTTCTTCAAAAGTTACTTCAGTAAGACAAGGCATTAATTTGTGTTTATAGTATTTATCTTTCAGAATCCAATCACCTCGAGCAGAAGATATCTTCACAGCACCTTCACTATCATGTACAGCAGCAAGGGATCTCTCTCTCAACTCATGGAATATGAACTCCCAAAGCTCTTCGGTTAATGGTTCATGGAACACATATGTTATCTCATCTACAAAATTCCTAACTCCTAAGAAACCAATGACTTTGCCAATCATGACACCAAAGAATTTACCTAAAAACCAATTGTTTAGAAAGGCTCTAACCTTATTAATGGCAGTGCCCAAAATCCAGATGACTTGATCAACACCCAATGAATGAATGGCCTTCTCAATGCATCGGTGCAAGCAGTTCCTGACCTTGTGAGGCCTAGTAGGACATTCGAATTCCTCGAGGCAGTATCCTAGCAAGTTAAGTCCTGAGACATATCCTGACCACCTCCCGAACAAAAAAGGTGTAGCTAACACCTTGTGGCTAGGCTTGTCGGCATGGTTATCACATGCATACCACCCTGCCTTCTTGAGATTTAGAACCCAGCTCAAGATAGCAGCTATGTGGAATTTCATATTGGAAAGAAATTCGGACGCATTGTCAGGATTCATGAGCGTCCCGAATGTCAAATCATAAGAGACGAGGGTGAACACAGCGATTGTTTCAAGGGCTACGGCAATCAAAACAACGCATATGTAATTGCAACATCAACTCGTCGAAACCATGCTTCTTCACTTTGAAGTGAAAAATTGAAAGGGCCGCCACAACTAAACCCATGAATACAAACCGAGAAATAAATCCTGCAAGAGAATATACAACCTGAGCCTTGGTGTAGAAGACTTCATAAATGAGGTTGAGTTCAACCTCAATTAGTCTTAAAGCATCTTTTGGTCTTAGGCTTCCAAAGAAATGTCGGCTCATTTCGTGCTGATGAACCTCTAAGATTAGATCGATGACAATTCCTTTGAAAATTCTGAAATAGTAATAAGCATAATGCATAACCTCCAGCTCTTTTAAACCGGATCTGTTGTCAGGCTCTTCTACGGTGTCTCTCCTTGCAGGAAGTTCAGCCCCAATCTTGGATTTGTGTTCAGCCATGAACTTTTTGTAGCCATCCTCGGCGTTGTAAGGTGATTCGTTGAAAGTGGAATCTTGGAATCCATCAAAGCTTGCAAGATAGAAGGCACGAGTCCGCTCTAGATACTTGATACTTGCAGCCATAAACATGAGAACTGTTGGAATAGCTAGCCCGGTATTGGAAAGTGACAGGAGAAAGATATAAAGAGCGGCAATTGCCTGGATAAGGAGACCAACTAAGTGCCTGAACCAGAGTTCGTTATCCTCAAGCGCAAAAGCAGTAATGTTGTCTGGGCCACCAAGGTGTAAGATCAGAAAAGGAGTCCAAAATGCTAGCAGATCACTGTGCTCTCCAGACGTAGATATGTCTGGAGAATCTCCTTGGCTGTTGGAGATAAGACCAAGAGCAAAAATAGCTGCCCAATCGGAGACCAAATAAACTGACCAGATGAGCAGGATTATCAGTTTATGTTTCGTGCCTTTTCTCAATGGAGCCAACAACCATAAGATGGCCTGCAGCGAAAGACTTAACAAGATTACACCTCTGACATTCCATTTATCCCATATCTTCCTCACGCTTTCAGGGATTGGATTCGCCATTTTCTAGCTCCCTTTGGTTTCTTCTCTTTCTGATAGGTGCTGCTTCACTTTGGTACGTAGAATTTGTTTGTTTTTAGAGTTGGTACTGGTTGAATCAGATCAAGGATTGTTCACATATAGACAGGCCTCTTTAAAATGATGAATTTGGATCTGAAAATCATCTCTCTGGGTGACAAGGTCTGCACCCATTATTAATTTGTTGAATCCCGTGTGCACTTGACTAATTAATTAAACGATTCATTGATGAAAACTTCCTCATCATCCACCCATTATTAATTTGTTGTATCCCATGTGCGCTTGACTAATTATTTAAATGGTTCAATTGATGAAAACTTCCTCATCATCCCACGCAACAACCAAGTACATGTCCTATTACTATTAGATAACTATACGAAACATCTCTGGCAATTAAAAAGAGCGCGCATGAAATCTGGGGACTAGAACTCACTCATGAGGTCACAATCAGTCAAACAAAAATAAAGTGAGCAGCCAGCCCCGCAGTTAGCTCGACCAATGAAGTGCAGTTTATGTTGCTTGCAGGTTTTGGTTTTACCCAAATTTGAGACTTATTCAGACTTCCTCCAAGCAAGAGGGTCTTTTGAAAATAGGTTCCAATTAAACATCTTATTATAAAGTAACAGACAGAAAATGGTATATATATATATATATATATATATTCGCCCAATTAAGTGGAGTTTCGTGCTTCGGTTTTGGTTTTTATCCAAATTTGAGACTTATTCCGACTCCTCCAAGCAAGAAGACCTGGTCCAATTAAATATCTTATTATAAAGTTACAGATAGAAAATGGTTTTATATATATATATATATATATGTATAATCGTGATAAGTTGAGGAAAATAAAAAATAATAATGATCTATTCATACATCCTTGGAAAGTGGATACGTTTTTCGGGTCCCCATCTTTGTGTTTTTCGACTAGGCAATTCAGGGTCTAAAGTTGCAAGCATCAATTATTGAAGTGGCTGCTGAGTCATATTTGTTGAAAGTGTATTTTTAAATTGTAAAAGGATTTCTAAAGGAGGCTACGAATCAGTCCGTTGTCGATGCCAGAATCAGTCAAATAAAAACACTTCGCATTTTATTATATATGCACGCTGCATTATATTAATTTTCTTTGTAGCATTTTTAATCTATAATTTTCTTTTTTGGCTTCTCTTACACTAACGAACAAAAGATTAGCTCGTCTTAAATTATAATTTAATTTAGGAATTGTAGCAAAATTATCCTATTATATAAAATCATTTGCAAAATTACCCTCCTTCAAAAAATTTGTAAATCTAACCCAAAGTTATAAAACCCTACTCAATGCACAACGACTGTCTTTACTCCAACAATTCATTTTCTTACCAACCAAGATTAAAAGTATAACAGAATTAATTAATTAATTAACAATTTTAACACATGTAACTCGAACACTAATTACATAGCATAACATTATTTCTCATTATGCTGCTCATTTGGATGAAATAAAGTGTTGAAGAAAGACATTTGAAATTGTGAAAAAGGTTAGTTTTAATATAAAATGAATTCAATAAATTAAGATTTGCTACATGAGTTGATGCATACTGTCAAAAAAAATCAAATTTTGGATTGGAAGAAAATAGTAACCTTTTTTCAACTGAGGGATTTTTTTTTTCAAAATCTACGATCGTCAGGTCAGGTCGACCCAATGTTGAATTAAACCAACCCGATGTATATTGTGTTTCGGGTCAGGCTCACTTGATGAAAACTTTAGCATAGGGTTGGCCTGATCCGATATCAAATTAGTTTGCCCTAAGGACGTAGTCAGAAATATTCATTAAGGTGAGCTGGAATATAATTTTTAAATGAACCTCGATAATATAAAAATATTTTATAATTAAAAAAATATAGATAGATCTAGTTAAAAGGGATAAAACAAGTGTAATTTACCCTGTAAAATTCATATTGAAAATAAACAAAAATAAAAATAACAAGACTAAACAAAATATGAAAGAAACATGAAATGTAAGTAAAATCAAACATCAATTAAGTTGTAATTAAAAATATTTAAATGATCAAATTTATCAAGTATAAATTATAACATAATAATGTTATAGTATCAATAATCTTTTTTTAGACATAGACAATCTACATTTTCATAATCATAATTCATAATTATACTTTTAATTAAAGCATGCATCAGAAAAAAAAAAATACCAAAGATATTAAATTTAAGTAATATATCGTGCAGCTAATATTATAATAAAAAATAAGCAAAACGTGAACAATTTCAGTAAAATATCACATCTAAAATATAAAATAAAATTATTACATATAAAATATATAAATATATATATGAATAAGAAAACACATGTAATGGGTTTGAAGTAAATATAAGATTTGGAATAAATAGGTATTTGTTTTGATATCAGAAGAATTAATAAATGTAAATATTTATATACACATATATTTAAATAAATATAGTACCTGAATAATGATGATTTGATAGAGATGACGTTTGTCAATCTTGTGAAGATAGAGAGCCAAGGGAACAAATAATATTTCATTAAAAAAACAAAATGTAATATTTCATTCAATACCTGGAAGAGCCTAGTGATTGCATGAGATGTGGGAGTGAAGTGTTGGAGCATCATGACACGCCGTGCTCTACCATATGCACTTTGATTTCAGTTCCCATTTTTTTTTTTTTTTTCAATAGCGCTCTAACCTTATCTGACCCGATCAACAAAAAATGTATAACAATTGCATTTTTATCATAACTTCAAATATACATACTTACAGATTAATGTCATTTTAAATACATTGGAAAGAGGATTCATAAAGCTACAATTATTCAACATCTCATAATAACCTTGTAATTCTAACATTTTCATTGCCAAATTTAGAATTTCATATAAAGCCTCACTTCCTTATTTTAACATTTTCACATTTATTTCTAAATTTGACCGCAAATAAGTTGGATATAAACAATGATTAGATCTGCTATTCTTAAACTTCCAAAAAAAAATTCAACTCAATTGGTGTTGATAAACCTCCAAATAGTAGATCTGATGACAATTTCTATGAAAATTCAAAAATGGTAACAAGCATCCCAAGAGGGATCTGGAACAGGAGCTTGGGTAGGCAAGTCAGGATCTGAATATTTGACAATATATTCATATTTACCAGAGGGTTCGCCTAGAGGACCAACAGTAGGATCACCATTAAACCATCTTTGATAAAGAGATTTGGATTTGGTTGAAACTCTAGGTAAAGGAGAGGATCTGCGGCAACTTTTGCATTGACATTCAAGATCATAGAAACTATGACCTTCTGGATCCTGAAAATGATAAACTGGTTGACCTGCTAAGGTAACGTATTGTACCTGAGGTTGTGATGGAGTTGGATCAAAAGAACCAGCTGATCGGATCATGAACTGTGTGCCAAGCTCTGGTGCTGCACTGGGTTCTCCTGGTTTAAGGAATTTGATAGTGGTTATACCATCTGGATTCTGCATCATAACCGATTCATTGACAAAGACTGGAGCAAGGGTCTGCTGATGCTTTTCATAGGAGGTTTAAGTCATGATGTATTCACATTCATCCCCTTCGTATGACACAGACTTCCCTTCTCTTGATGAGACTTTCAACCAAAGACCTCGAGTTGTTCCCTCTCAAACCATCCAATTTGATGGTTCTGTAAAGCCCCTTTCACAAGCTGAAGCCGTGCTTAATTGACAATCTGAAAATGCTATTGTCCAGAACAAAGTCATGCATGGAATTGAGTCCAAACTCAATCATTTGCAATCTCAAGCATCCACCGCGGCTGAGCGAACCTCTCAGCTCATTCAGCAGCTTCAACAAAGAATGAGTCAACTTCATAATGATCTCATTCATCTGATTCAAACAAATCAAAGCTTTACTACTGCCTTCACTCAGAAAAATACTGAAATGAGGAGTCTCAAAACACAACTAGCTTCGTTACAAGCAGACTTGTACAGACAAACTTTTCATAAAGCTCCTCCCACACCTGTTTACAATCCCTTTGAGGCAACTCCAAGCACATGGTCTTTTCCTCAAACCACCTTATCAAAGGTCAGTCAACCATTTGCTCCCTTGGAAACTAGATCTGAAGCCGATATTGTTTTCGGTACTTCTCACCGCTTTTATGCTAAGCTTAAAGAACAACAAGAAGCTCAGCAGGCTGAACTCAAACGCCAAAAACATTTGCTTCGAAGAAAAGGCAAATCCAAAGTCTACTCTTCACAACACCATAGTCATGACTCCAGCTCTTATTCTCACAGCAAGCGTGAAGATCAGTTTATGGTCTCTCACCCAAACCAGATCTCAAGGACTTTGCAAGAAATGGGATCTTCCCAGATTCCATATATTTCTCCTCCAGAACCTATACCATACATGCCTGACCCTTTTTCTTCACCTTTGCACAATGTTCAGCAGCATCTCTTCAGACTTCATATACCTCACCTACTTCACCTGTTGATTCCAACCAAGGGATATTCAACAACCTGTTAAGTACTTCCAAGGCTTCATCATCTCCAAATGAGGATAACTTCTTGTCTTCTAATGATGACAATTTCTATAGTAGCAGTACTGGTAGCTCACACTAGCCTTTACTTACTCAGTACATGAATACCGAGCCATAAATTCATACTGAGACAACTAGTATAGAGACTGAGATTTCACCACTTGCTCCTCCTCAGCCTCAACCTGCACAGCAGAGTCCCAACACATCCAAATTGTTCACCTTCACTCTTGATGATGTTCCATATTCTAAATGGTGTGAACGCATCTTTGAATTTCAACCCTGGCTCTAGACATAAATGTTAAAGCCGCGGGCCCAACTTCTACAAGTCCTCACCCAATTTGCTACAAGATTCACTGGTACTCTCCATGAATGGTGGAAGAACTTGGTGAATACAGACAGTTGCAGTTCTGCCAACTCCCAGATCTTAATAAGGTTCTTTATCTTCTTTATACTGAATTCTGTGGCAGACCTCAAGCTCATGAAGTAAAAATGAGTGAAGAATACTTCTCAATGAAGTGTTGCTCCTACAACAAAGCAGATCTTGATCGTCATTACCAACAAATGCTTAAGCGCTTTCATGCTCTTCATGGCATTGATGATCCAAACATGAAACAAGCTTTCTTGTCTTCTATTCCTGAGTCTTTGGCTCAAGAAGCACAGAAATTAATGCAAGCCCAAGATCGTACTCTGCAACAATGCGCTCTTGGTGAGATCTATCAATTTGTCCTCACAGCTCTTGACAAATTATCTGCCCAAAAGAAATTCTTTGAAGACTATTTGAAGAAAGCCCAGCAATTGACAAAAGTTTGTCAACGTCCTGATCTCCAAATCAAATGTAAAGACAAGGATCGTTGTCAATGCTCTACCAAAAAGAAGCACTACTCCTTTAAACCCAAAATGGTTCCTTCCAAGCCAAAACACTATGCCAGAAAGCCTAAATTTGGAAGATTTCTCATAAAGAAACCTTTCAAGCAACGCTCCACCATCAGATGTTACCTTTGTAACCAGACCGGACACTTTGCCAAACATTGTCCCAATAACCTCACAAATCCCAAAAGATGGTCTAATACCTCTCGCAAAAAGGTATTTCCGTTACTGATGATGAAATTGAAGATATTTTCTCAATCCATGATCATCCTACTTCCCATGATCTTCTTCAATTTGATCAATCTTCTGTTTCTGATGTTTCTGAATCATCTCTCTCTAACCATTCTTCTCCAAGACTTCTCTATGCTGTTCACCCTACAGCATCATTAACTCCTTCTATTATGATAAAAGTCTTGCCTACCAAGTATGCAAAACCTATTCCTCTCATTGCTTTCATTGATACTGGTGCAGTCATCTCTATCATGAACCCTTCTGTTTTGCCTTCTGAATATTGGCAGCCACACCATGAAAAATTTCGTACAGTAAATGGAAATGATTTCCATATCTCTCTGATCAACAAACCTTTGATCTTTGAGATCTTCCCAGGTTGTACTCTTCGACATAAAGTTCTTGGTTCAAATCGTCCAAACAAAGACCTTGTTTTTGGATTTGACTTTTACTCTAAGCTTTCATCTCTTAGAATTCTTCCCAACGGTCTTCATTTCAAACACCACTTCAAACCATGGACTTCTGTTCTAAATCTCTATGCTCTCCAGCCCAATTTAGATTTCACAGCCATCAAAAATCAGCTTTTTGCTCATTCCTGTGTTGATTCTCACTCTGATTTCTTGAAAAAGTGTTCCCATCCTCTTTGGCAAAACCCAGTCTTCTTTATCAAGTTGCCTTTCCACATGAACGAGGATATCAATCCTACCAAAGCCAGTCATTCAGGAATGAATCCTGAATATCTCCTGCTTGCTCGCACTGAGTGCTCTCAATTACAATATGAAGGTCTTATTGAATCCACCACTTCCCAATGGGCATGTGAAGCCTTTTATGTCACCAAAAGAGCAGAACAAGTAAGAGGAAAGCTCAGATTTGTCATCAACTACAGACCCCTAAATCAGTTCCTTCAAGATGATAAGTTTCCTTTACCCAGTCGACACACTCTCTTTGCCTGTTTTTCAAATGCTCGCATCTTCTCCAAATTTGATTTGAAGACGGGATTTTGGCAGCTTGGCAGCCATCTAGAGGACAGATACAAAACAGCTTTTTGTATCCCTGATCATCATTTCCAGTGGAAGGTCCTCCCTTTTGGCCTTAAGACAGCTTTGTCACTATTCCAAAAGGTCATGTCAAAGATTTATGCTCCTTTGCTCCACAATGCTCTCATCTATATTGATGACATCCTCCTGTTCTCCACTTCTGAGCAAGACCACTACCATCTTCTCCAATAATTTGCCCAGATTACCAAAACCCATGGTATCATGCTCTCAGCAAAAAAGATGGAGATTGCTCAGTCTTAGATTACTTTCCTCGGCATTCAACTTTCTGTTGGAAAGTATCATCCTTAACCGCACATTGGACATGAACTTCTTAAGTTCCCAGATGAGCTGCTCAACAAACATCAAATTCAGCAGTTCCTTGGAATAGTTAATTATGTCAGACCTTTCATCTTCAATGCAGCCTCACTTACTAAACCGCTGTCAACCTTGCTTTAGAAGAATCCTCCCTCTTGGGGTTCTCAACAAACCACCTCTGTACAACAGCTTAAGCAAGCTTGTCAGAATTTACCCTCTCTGCACATTCCTTCTACAGGAACCAGAATTCTGCAAACAGATGCAAATGAAAACTTTTGGGGTGCAGTTCTCTATGAACAAGATCAGCAAGGCATTAGGCATATTTGTGCTTACCAAAGTGGTAGTTTCAAGCCCAGTCAGCTTCATTACCACTCCACTTTCAAAGAGATTCTTGCAGTCAAGAACGCCATTGAAAAGTTTCAGTTTCATCTCATTGGCCATCATTTTATTGTGGAAACAGATATGAAGTCATTTTCTCAAATGCTTCAATTTCACAAAAGAAAGTTACCACATCAGCTTCTTCTCCGATGGTCAGAATGGTTTAGCAGATTCTCTTTCACAACTCGACACATCAAAGGTAAACATAATTGTCTTGCAGATTATCTCTCTCGTCCAATCCAAACAGAAAACCTAGTCTCAGCTTTTTCAGCTTTGCCTCATCTTCTGTTTATGTTTCAATCTTCTTCTCCATTAGAAATTCCAGAATTTTCAGAATTGCTTAGGTCTCATTTTCCTAGGACTCGTATTAAAGAATTAATGTTTTCTTACCAGTACAACTGTATCTTATCTCATGGTACAGTTTTCTTTAAAACATTATGCATTCATCCTGATTATCCGTTTGCTATAGTCATCCATCTTCCAGCACAATCTCATTTTCCATATTTTGTGTTTCCCATAGAGTTTTTTAATTTTTTTTGGTGTCTTGGTCATCTTCACCATTTTACTCTTGAGTTCTCCAATGATCTCTTTCTTCAAGCTCTCACATGGGGATCTGATTCTACCTCAGTTCAGAGTTATCTTCCCCATTTATTCTCACGATTTCAGTCTCTTGCTTCTTGCCAATTATGGTCTGAAGTCAACAAACTTCTTCCCAAACACTGGTCTATTGTAGTATTTCACCATCCATACTTTGCTAAACATGATGGTGTTTATTTCTCCAAACCACAGTTTACTCTACTAGAACAAAACCCACTTCTTGTGTTCGATGGTCAGCTCTATTATGCTGCAAAATTCAGGTCTATCCAGAAGCAGCTTTTTGAAAAGAACCAAATTATTCCTGATGCATTATGGCCATCCATTCATGATGACACACCTTGGTCTTTGTACCCAAAATTTATCTTGATCACCTTTCCCAAGCTCGAGACCAATATGTCACCTCCTTGAGTCCTCACTTGTCATCTTCACCAAAAGATTCTCCTCCATTATGGTTCTATCCAGACACTCAACCAGAAACGTGGCAACAAGAAGATATCGATGCTGCTAAAGCTAGATATGAAACCGCCAAGCACTGCAATCAGAAGCAACCAGCTGTCTCAATCGGTCCCAGCTCTTCAGTTGCAGCCAAACTTGCCACTGTATCTCTAGCGGATGATCACTCTCCCACTTATGACTCAGCTTTCTGTTCAGACTGCGCATCCCTGTCCACCTGTCCTATCCATGTGGAATACATGCATCACTCATGGACTTGTCACATCTGTGGTGCCACCAACTCTGATGATGAAGATCACAGTAATTGCAATTTGTCCACATCCGAGTAATTATGTCTGCATACTGTTCCTAGATTCCTGCCAATCCAAAAAGTTAGTGTGAGTCTTAGTCGTGGACCCCATGTTATAATTAAAGTGTGCAATAATGTTTCTACTTTTGAGTCAAAAGTAGATGGTCCCGCAGGTCATTATTAAAGCTTGTAATTATGAATTGCTTTTACTTTTGCTTTAATGCTTTTGCTTTAATCATTGCATATCCTGATGTAAGCAATGATGTTTGCTTTTTTGTTTTTAATGCGGCCATTCCTCTATAAAATGACACTCGTTCTTCATTTGTAATCAGAATTCAGTTGGGAGAGAAGAGACGAAATAAAATGTGTGTTACTTAAACTTCTCTTGTCTGTCTGAAACACTTATGTTTGTAACAGATGGGTGATCTTATGTGATAAGGAAAGAACCTATCTGGTTCTTTGTCTCTATTCTTTCATTCTTGTACCTTTGGATTAATCCAGCGAATCCTTTCGTTATAAGGTAATCCTTGGAAATGGAAAGAAATGGAAAGGTACCAGCCTGAGAGTAAGTCCCGTTGAAGCCAGGAGGGCGTGTTAGGGCAGCAAGGAATACTGGTATGCCGATGAGTTTCCGATGAGTTTCCACAGGTGCTAAGTTACGCGATGGTTTTAGATTAGCCCGTAAGAGACCAGACTGAAAGAATAGGGAGAAAGGATCAGATATTCCGCCCCGAATGGTATCAGAGCCTCTCACCTTATCGTTACAGATAGAAGGTATGTTTCAGATAGACAGACATTATCCCATGGCCACAACATCTACGTCTCCAACTTTATCTGCTTCAATTACATCTCCCTTGTGTAAATCCTCTTCTCGAAAAATAGATAGTTTATATGAACTTACCTATTTTCCAGATAATAGTTTACTCCCTTCTACTATTCCTCCGTTATTAAATCCTTACTCTGCGTTTGCTAAGCCTACTTCTTCGTTTTCTGTAAAAACTTTCATCAAACCTTCTCGTAAACCTCTTAAAGAGTATGTGCAGTCTTCTTCTTTTACTAAGTGTGATATTCCTACTTCTTCTGATGAACAATATCTCACTCTTGAAATCCCTCAATCAAATGTCCAGCAATGGTTATCTGAAGGATATTCTCATCTTCATGTTGGTGCCATAAGACTTGCAGTTACTTATCATGGTCGAAAAGGCCTTCCCGTCTCATGCAGGCTCGCCTTTCTTGATTCTCGTTATCCAAAATACGAACATGCATGTCTTGCTACTGTTTTGACAACCCTCAATGCTAGTACCATCATGCTCACCCTTAAACCCAATTTCAATATCAATCTTAAGGTTGAGTTCTTATCCACTGCTTTACAAGTCCAAATACAACTCACTGGTGCCGTCCAGAAATCCGGTTCTATAGCCGCCACTCTTCATCACCAGATGATCTGGTGTGTCCAAGATCATGCTCTTGATCTTTCAATGCCCAGCACTACTGAAGCCTTGTTTCTCACTATGGACTCCAATCATGTTCCTCACCGTACTTCTGTCCCCAGACAGATTTCTCGAGACAAACTGCTCGAATTGTTACCTATTCAATGGGTAACCTCCTATGAAAAGCATCAGCAGACCCCTGCTCCAGTCTTTGTCAATGAATCGGTTATGATGCAGAATCCAGATGGTACAACCACTATCAAATTCCTTAAACCAGGAGAACCCAGTGCACCACCAGAGCTTGGCACACAGTTTATGATCCGATTAGCTGGTTCTTTTGATCCAACTTCATCACAACCTCAGGTACAATACGTTACCTTAGCAGGTCAACTAGTTTATCATTTTCATGATCCAGAAGGTCATAGTTTCTATGATCTTGAATGTCAATGCAAAAGTTGCTACAGATCCTCTCTTTTACCTA
The DNA here is from genome assembly GCA_021234005.1 of Nephelium lappaceum. Classification (NCBI taxonomy): domain Eukaryota; kingdom Viridiplantae; phylum Streptophyta; class Magnoliopsida; order Sapindales; family Sapindaceae; genus Nephelium; species Nephelium lappaceum. Next base: position 13,745,016 of record CM037999.1, read on the forward strand.
GAGTTTCAACCAAATCCAAATCTCTTTATCAAAGATGGCTTAATAGTGATCCTACTATTGGTCCTCTAGGCGAACCCTCTAGCAAATATGAATATATTGTCAAATATTCAGATCCTGACTTGCCTACCCAAGCTCCTGTTCCAGATCCCTCTTGGGATGACTTTGAAAAACGTTTCCCAAAACAACCACCCAGTTCCCTTCCTTTGACAGTTCCCTCTGTCAAAACACCATTACCATGTTACAAAAAAGGTCTTCAATGGCTATCTGATCACTCAGAATAGACCCCTCCAAACACTTGTAAACCTAAACACCAATGGGTTCCTAAACAGTCTGTTCATGTTGTTCCTGAAGTCATCATTTATTCACATCCATCTCCTTCGTATGACACAGACTTCCCTTCTCTTGATGAGACTTTCAACCAAAGACCTCGAGTTATTCCCTCTCAAACCATCCAATCTGATGGTTCTGTAAAGCCCCTTTCACAAGCTGAAGTCGTGCTTAATTGGCAATCTGAAAATGTTATTGCCCAGAACAAAGTCATGCATAGAATTGAGTCCAAACTCAATCATTTCCAATCTCAAGCATCCACCGCGGCTGAGCGAACCCCTCAGCTCATTAACCCACTTCCTATGTTCGATGGTCAGCTCAATTATGCTGCAAAATTCAGGTCTATCCAGAAGCAGCTTTTTGAAAAAAAACCAAATTATTCCTGATGCATTATGGCCATCCATTCATGATGACACACCTTGGTCTTTGTACCCAAAATCTTATCTTGATCACCTTTCCCAAGCTCGAGACCAATATGTCACCTCCTTGAGTCCTCACTTGTCATCTTCACCAGAAGATTCTCCTCCATTATGGTTCTATCCAGACACTCAACCAGAAACGTGGCAACAAGAAGATATCGATGCTGCTAAAGCTAGATATGAAACCGCCAAGCACTGCAATCAGAAGCAACCAGCTGTCTCAATCGGTCTCAGCTCTTCAGTTGCAGCCAAACTTGCCACTGTATCTCTAGCGGATGATCACTCTCCCACTTATGACTCAGCTTTCTGTTCAGAGTGCGCATCCCTGTCCACCTGTCCCATCCATGCGGAATACATGCATCACTCATGGACTTGTCACATCTGTGGTGCCACCAACTCTGATGATGAAGATCACAGTAATTGCAATTTGTCCACATCCGAGTAATTATGTCTGCATACTGTTCCTAGATTCCTGCCAATCCAAAAAGTTAGTGTGAGTCTTAGTCGTGGACCCCATGTTATAATTAAAGTGTGCAATAATGTTTCTACTTTTGAGTCAAAAGTAGATAGTCCCGCAGGTCATTATTAAAGCTTGTAATTATGAATTGCTTTTACTTTTGCTTTAATGCTTTTGCTTTAATCATTGCATATCCTGATGTAAGCAATGATGTTTGCTTTTTTGTTTTTAATGCGGCCATTCCTCTATAAAATGGCACTCGTTCTTCATTTGTAATCAGAATTCAGTTGGGAGAGAAGAGACGAAATAAAATGTGTGTTACTTAAACTTCTCTTGTCTGTCTGAAACACTTATGTTTGTAACAGATGGGTGATCTTATGTGATAAGGAAAGAAACTATCTGGTTCTTTGTCTCTATTCTTTCATTCTTGTACCTTTGGATTAATCCAGCGAATCCTTTCGTTATAAGGTAATCCCTGAAAATGGAAAGAAATGGAAAGGTACCAGCCTGAGAGTAAGTCCCGTTGAAGCCAGGAGGGCGTGTTAGGGCAGCAAGGAATACTGGTATGTCGATGAGTTTTCGATGAGTTTCCACAGGTGCTAAGTTACGCGATGGTTTCAGATTAGCCCGTAAGAGACCAGACTGAAAGAATAGGGAGAAAGGATCAGATATTTCGCCCCGAATAGTAGCAGTACTGGTAGCTCACACCAGCCTCTACCTACTCATTACATGAATACCGAACCACAAATTCATACTGAGACAACTAGTACAGAGACTGTGATTTCACCACCTTCTCCTCCTCAGCCTCAACCTGCACAGCAGAGTCCCAACACATCCAAATTGTTCACCTTCACTCTTGATGATGTTCCATATTCTAAATGGCGTGAACGCATCTTTGAATTTCAAGCCTGGCTCCAGACAGAAATGTTAAATCCGCGGGCCCAACTTCCACAAGTCCTCACCTAATTTGCTACAAGATTAACTGGTACTCTCCGTGAATGGTGGGAGTTGGCAGAACTGCAACTGTCTATATTCACCAAGTTCTTCACACCATTCACAGATAGTACCAGATTCGGGGCGGAATTTCTGATCCTTTCTCCCTATTCTTTCAGTCTGGTCTCTTACGGGCTAATCTGAAACCATCGCGTAACTTAGCACCTGTGGAAACTCATCGAAAACTCATCGGCATACCAGTATTCCTTGCTGCCCTAACACGCCCTCCTGGCTTCAACGGGACTTACTCTCAGGCTGGTACCTTTCTATTTCTTTCCATTTCTAGGGATTACCTTATAACAAAAGGATTCGCTGGATTAATCCAAAAGTACAAGAATGAAAGAACAGAGACAAAGAACCAGATAGGTTATTTCCTTATCACATAAGATCACCCATCTGTTACAAACATAAGTGTTTCAGACAGACAAGAGAAGTTTAAGTAACACACATTTTATTTCGTCTCTTCTCTCCCAACTGAATTTTGATTACAAAGGAAGAGCGAGTGTCATTTTATAGAGGAATGGCCGTATTAAAAACAAAAAAGCAAACATCATTGCTTACATCAGGATATGCAATGATTAAAGCAAAAGCATTAAAGCAAAAGTAAAAGCAATTCATAATTACAAGCTTTAATAATGACCTGCGGGACCATTTACTTTTGACTCAAAAGTAGAAACATTATTGCACACTTTAATTATAACATGGGGTCCACGATTAAGACTCACACTAGCTTTTTGGATTGGCAGGAATCTGGGAACAGTATGCGGATATAATTACTCGGATGTGGACAAATTGCAATTACTATGATATTCATCATCAGAGTTGGTGGCACCACAGATGTGACAAGTCCATGAGTGATGCATGTATTCCGCATGGATGGGACAGGTGGACAGGGATGCGCACTCTGAACAGAAAGCTGAGTCATAAGTGGGAGAGTGATCATCTGCTAGAGATACAGTGGCAAGTTTGGCTGCAACTGAAGAGTTGGGACCGATTGAGACAGCTGGTTGCTTCTGATTGTAGTGCTTGGCGGTTTCATATCTAGCGTTAGCAACATCGATATCTTCTTGTTGCCACGTTTCTGGTTGAGTGTCTAGATAGAACCATAATGGAGGAGAATCTTCTGGTGAAGATGACAAGTGAGCACTCAAGGATGTGACATATTGGTCTCGAGCTTGGGAAAGGTGATCAAGATAAGATTTTGGGTACGAAGACCAAGGTGTGTCATCATGAATGGATGGCCATAATGCATCAGGAATAATTTGGTTCTTTTCAAAAAACTGCTTCTGGATAGACCTGAATTTTACAGCATAATTGAGTTGACCATCGAACATAGGAAGTGGGTTTTGTTCTAGTAGAGTAAACTGTGGTTTGGAGAAATAAACACCATCATGTCTAGCAAAGTATGGATGGTGAAATACTAGAACAGACCAGTGTCTGGGAAGAAGTTTGTTGACTTCAGACCATAATTGCCAAGAAGCAAGAGACTGAAATCGTGAGAAGAAATGGGGAAGATAACTCTGAACTGAGGTAGAATCAGATCCCCATGTGAGAGCTTGAAGAAAGAGATCATTGGAGAACTCAAGAGCAAAATGGTGAAGATGACCAAGACACCAAAGAAAATTAAAAAAACTCTATGGGAAACACAAAATATGGAAAATGAGATTGTGCTGGAAGATGGATGACTGTAGCAAACGGATAATCAGGATGAATGCATAATGTTTTAAAGAAAACTGTACCATGAGATAAGATACAGTTGTACTGGTAAGAAAACATTAATTCTTTAATACGAGTCCTAGGAAAATGAGACCTAAGCAATTCTGAAAATTCTGGAATTTCTAATGGAGAAGAAGATTGAAACATAAACAGAAGATGAGGCAAAGCTGAAAAAGCTGAGACTAGGTTTTCTGTTTGGATTGGACGAGAGAGATAATCTGCAAGACAATTATATTTACCTTTGATGTGTCGAGTTGTGAAAGAGAATTTGCTAAACCATTCTGACCATCGGAGAAGAAGCTGAATGGTAACTTTCTTTTGTGAAATTGAAGCATTTGAGAAAATGACTTCATATCTGTTTCCACAATAAAGTGATGGCCAATGAGATGAAACTGAAACTTTTCAATGGCGATCTTGACTGCAAGAATCTCTTTGAAAGTGGAGTGGTAATGAAGCTGACTGAGCTTGAAACTACCACTTTGGTAAGCACAAATATGTCTAATGCCTTGCTGATCTTGTTCATAGAGAACTGCACCCCAAAAGTTTTCACTTGCATCTGTTTGCAGAATTCTGGTTTTTGTAGAAGGAATGTGCAGAGAGGGTAAATTCTGACAAGCTTGCTTAAGCTGTTGTACAGAGGTGGTTTGTTGAGAACCCCAAGAGGGAGGATTCTTCTGAAGCAAGGTTGACAGCGGTTTAGTAAGTGAGGCTGCATTGGAGATGAAAGGTCTGACATAATTAACTATTCCAAGGAACTGCTGAATTTGATGTTTGTTGAGTAGCTCATCTGGGAACTTAAGAAGTTCATGTCCAATGTGCGGTTGAGGATGATGCTTTCCTGTAGAAAGTTGAATGCCGAGGAAAGTAATATGAGATTGAGCAACCTCCATCTTTTTTGCTGAGAGCATGATACCATAGGTTTTGGTAATCTGGGCAAATTGTTGGAGAAGATGGTAGTGGTCTGACTCAGAGGTGGAGAACAGGAGGATGTCATCAATATAGATGAGAGCACTGTGGAGCAAATGAGCATAAATCTTTGACATGACCTTTTGGAATAGTGATGGAGCTGTCTTAAGGCTAAAAGGGAGGACCTTCCATTGGAAGTGATGATCAGGGATACAAAAAGCTGTTTTGTTTCTGTCCTCTGGATGGCTGCCAAGCTGCCAAAATCCCGCCTTCAAATCAAATTTGGAAAAGATGCGAGTATTTGAAAAACAGGCAAAGAGAGTGTGTCGACTGGGTAGAGGAAACTTATCATCTTAAAGGAACTGATTTAGGGGTCTGTAGTTGATGATAAATCTGAGCTTTCCTCTTACTTGTTCCGCTCTTTTGTTGACATAAAAGGCTTCACATGCCCATTGGGAAGTGGTGGATTCAATAAGACCTTCAGATTGTAATTGAGAGCACTCAGTGCGAGCAAGCAGGAGATATTCATGATTCATTCCTGAATGACTGGCTTTGGTAGGATTGATATCCTCGTTCATGTGGAAAGGCAATTTGATAAAATGCAACTTGATAAAGAAGACTGGGTTTTGCCAAAGAGGATGGGAACACTTTTTCAAGAAGTTAGAGTGAGAATCAGCACAGGAATGAGCAAAAAGCTGATTTTTGATGGCTGTGAAATCTAAATTGGGCTGGAGAGCATAGAGATTTAGAACAGAAGTCTATGGTTTGAAGTGGTGTTTGAAACGAAGACCGTTGGGAAGAATTCTAAGAGATGAAAGCTTAGAGTAAAAGTCAAATCCAAAAATAAGGTCTTTGTTTGGAAGATTTGAACCAAGAACTTTATGTCGAAGAGTATAGCCTGGGAAGATCTCAAAGATCAAAGGTTTGCTGATCAGAGAGATATGGAAATCATTTCCATTTACTGTACGAAATTTTTCATGGTGTGGCTGCCAATATTCAGAAGACAAAACAGAAGGGTTCATGATAGAGATGACTGCACCAGTATCAATGAAAGCAATGAGAGGAATATGTTTTGCATACTTGGTAGGCAAGACTTTTATCATAACAGAAGGAGTTAATAATGTTGTAGGGTGAACAGCATAGAGAAGTCTTGGAGAAGAATGGTCAGAGAGAGATGAATCAGAAACAGAAGATTGATCAAATTAAAGAAGATCATGGGAAGTAGGATGATCATGGATTGAGAAAATATCTTCAATTTCATCATCAGTAACGTAAATACCTTTTTGCGAGAGGTATTGGACCATCTTCTAGGATTTGTGAGGTTTATTGGGACAATGTTTGGCAAAGTGTCCGGTCTGGTTACAAAGGTAACATCTGGTGGTGGAGTGTTGCTTGAAAGGTTTCTTTCTGAGAAATCTTCTAAATTTAGGCTTTCGAGCATAGTGTTTGGGCTTGGAAGGAACCATTTTGGGTTTAAAGGAGTGGTGCTTCTTTTTGGTAGAGCACTGGCAACGATCCTTGTCTTTACATTTGATCTGGAGATCAAAACGTTGACAAACTTTTGTCAATTGCTGGGCTTTCTTCAAATAGTCTTCAAAGAGTTTCTTTTGAGCACATAATTTGTCAAGAGCTGTGAGGACAAATTGATAGATCTCACCAAGAGCGCATTGTTGAAGAGTACGATCTTGGGCTTGCATTAATTTCTGTGCTTCTTGAGCCAAAGACTCAGGAATAGAAGACAAGAAAGCTTGTTTCATGTTTGGATCATCAATGTCATGAAGAGCATGAAAGCGCTTAAGCATTTGTTGGTAATGACGATCAAGATCTGCTTTGTTGTAGGAGTAACACTTCATTTGGAAGTATTCTTCACGCATTTTTACTTCATGAGCTTGAGGTCTGCCACAGAATTCAGTATAAAGAAGATAAAGAACCAAATTTGGAGAAGATGCGAGCATTTGAAAAACAGGCAAAGAGAGTGTGTTGACTGGGTAGAGGAAACTTATCATCTTGAAGGAACTGATTTAGGGGTCTGTAGTTGATGACAAATCTGAGCTTTCCTCTTACTTGTTCCGCTCTTTTGTTGACATAAAAGGCTTCACATGCCCATTGGGAAGTGGTGGATTCAATAAGACCTTCAGATTGTAATTGAGAGCACTCAGTGCGAGCAAGCAGGAGATATTCATGATTCATTCCTGAATGACTGGCTTTGGTAGGATTGATATCCTCGTTCATGTGGAAAGGCAACTTGATAAAAGGCAACTTGATAAAGAAGACTGGGTTTTGCCAAAGAGGATGGGAACACTTTTTCAAGAAGTCAAAGTGAGAATCAGCACAGGAATGAGCAAAAAGCTGATTTTTGATGGCTGTGAAATCTAAATTGGGCTGGAGAGCATAGAGATTTAGAACAGAAGTCCATGGTTTGAAGTGGTGTTTGAAACGAAGACCGTTGGGAAGAATTCTAAGAGATGAAAGCTTAGAGTAAAAGTCAAATCCAAAAATAAGGTCTTTGTTTGGAAGATTTGAACCAAGAACTTTATGTCGAAGAGTATAGCCTGGGAAGATCTCAAAGATCAAAGGTTTGCTGATCAGAGAGATATGGAAATCATTTCCATTTACTGTACGAAATTTTTCATGGTGTGGCTGCCAATATTCAGAAGACAAAACAGAAGGGTTCATGATAGAGATGACTGCACCAGTATCAATGAAAGCAATGAGAGGAATATGTTTTGCATACTTGGTAGGCAAGACTTTTATCATAACAGAATGAGTTAATAATGTTGTAGGGTGAACAGCATAGAGAAGTCTTGGAGAAGAATGGTCAGAGAGAGATGAATCAGAAACATCAGAAACAGAAGATTGATCAAATTAAAGAAGATCATGGGAAGTAGGATGATCATGGATTGAGAAAATATCTTCAATTTCATCATCAGTAACGTAAATACCTTTTTACGAGAGGTATTGGACCATCTTCTGGGATTTGTGAGGTTTATTGGGACAATGTTTGGCAAAGTGTCCGGTTTGGTTACAAAGGTAACATCTGGTGGTGGAGCGTTGCTTGAAAGGTTTCTTTCTGAGAAATCTTCTAAATTTAGGCTTTCGAGCATAGTGTTTGGGCTTGGAAGGAACCATTTTGGGTTTAAAGGAGTGGTGCTTCTTTTTGGTAGAGCACTGGCAACGATCCTTGTCTTTACATTTGATCTGAAGATCAAAACGTTGACAAACTTTTGTCAATTGCTGGGCTTTCTTCAAATAGTCTTCAAAGAGTTTCTTTTGAGCACATAATTTGTCAAGAGCTGTGAGGATAAATTGATAGATCTCACCAAGAGCGCATTGTTGAAGAGTACGATCTTGGGCTTGCATTAATTTCTGTGCTTCTTGAGCCAAAGACTCAGGAATAGAAGACAAGAAAGCTTGTTTCATGTTTGGATCATCAATGTCATGAAGAGCATGAAAGCGCTTAAGCATTTGTTGGTAATGACGATCAAGATCTGCTTTGTTGTAGGAGCAACACTTCATTTGGAAGTATTCTTCACGCATTTTTACTTCATGAGCTTGAGGTCTGCCACAGAATTCAGTATAAAGAAGATAAAGAACCAAATTTGGAGAAGATGCGAGCATTTGAAAAACAGGCAAAGAGAGTGTGTCGACTGGGTAGAGGAAACTTATCATCTTGAAGGAACTGATTTAGGGGTCTGTAGTTGATGACAAATCTGAGCTTTCCTCTTACTTGTTCCGCTCTTTTGTTGACATAAAAGGCTTCACATGCCCATTGGGAAGTGGTGGATTCAATAAGACCTTCAGATTGTAATTGAGAGCACTCAGTGCGAGTAAGCAGGAGATATTCATGATTCATTCCTGAATGATTGGCTTTGGTAGGATTGATATCCTCGTTCATGTGGAAAGGCAACTTGATAAAGAAGACTGGGTTTTGCCAAAGAGGATGGGAACACTTTTTCAAGAAGTCAGAGTGCGAATCAGCACAGGAATGAGCAAAAAGCTGATTTTTGATGGCTGTGAAATCTAAATTGGGCTGGAGAGCATAGAGATTTAGAACAGAAGTCCGTGGTTTGAAGTGGTGTTTGAAACGAAGACCGTTGGAAAGAATTCTAAGAGATGAAAGCTTAGAGTAAAAGTCAAATCCAAAAATAAGGTCTTTGTTTGGAAGATTTGAACCAAGAACTTTATGTCGAAGAGTATAGCCTGGGAAGATCTCAAAGATCAAAGGTTTGCTGATCAGAGAGATATGGAAATCATTTCCATTTACTGTACGAAATTTTTCATGGTGTGGCTGCCAATATTCAGAAGACAAAACAGAAGGGTTCATGATAGAGATGACTGCACCAGTATCAATGAAAGCAATGAGAGGAATATGTTTTGCATACTTGGTAGGCAAGACTTTTATCATAACAGAAGGAGTTAATAATGTTGTAGGGTGAACAGAATAGAGAAGTCTTGGAGAAGAATGGTCAGAGAGAGATGAATCAGAAATAGAAGATTGATCAAATTAAAGAAGATCATGGGAAGTAGGATGATCATGGATTGAGAAAATATCTTCAATTTCATCATCAGTAACGTAAATACCTTTTTGCGAGAGGTATTGGACCATCTTCTGGGATTTGTGAGGTTTATTGGGACAATGTTTGGCAAAGTGTCCGGTCTGGTTACAAAGGTAACATCTGGTGGTGGAGCGTTGCTTGAAAGGTTTCTTTCTGAGAAATCTTCTAAATTTAGGCTTTCGAGCATAGTGTTTGGGCTTGGAAGGAACCATTTTGGGTTTAAAGGAGTGGTGCTTCTTTTTGGTAGAGCACTGGCAACGATCCTTGTCTTTACATTTGATCTAAAGATCAAAACGTTGACAAACTTTTGTCAATTGCTGGGCTTTCTTCAAATAGTCTTCAAAGAGTTTCTTTTGAGCACATAATTTGTCAAGAGCTGTGAGGATAAATTGATAGATCTCACCAAGAGCGCATTGTTGAAGAGTACGATCTTGGGCTTGCATTAATTTCTGTGCTTCTTGAGCCAAAGACTCAGGAATAGAAGACAAGAAAGCTTGTTTCATGTTTGGATCATCAATGTCATGAAGAGCATGAAAGCGCTTAAGCATTTGTTGGTAATGACGATCAAGATCTGCTTTGTTATAGGAGCAACACTTCATTTGGAAGTATTCTTCACGCATTTTTACTTCATGAGCTTGAGGTCTGCCACAGAATTCAGTATAAAGAAGATAAAGAACCAAATTTGGAGAAGATGCGAGCATTTGAAAAACAGGCAAAGAGAGTGTGTCGACTAGGTAGAGGAAACTTATCATCTTGAAAGAACTGATTTAGGGGTCTGTAGTTGATGACAAATCTGAGCTTTCCTCTTACTTGTTCCGCTCTTTTGTTGACATAAAAGGCTTCACATGCCCATTGGGAAGTGGTGGATTCAATAAGACCTTCAGATTGTAATTGAGAGCACTCAGTGCGAGCAAGCAGGAGATATTTATTATTCATTCCTGAATGACTGGCTTTGGTAGGATTGATATCCTCGTTCATGTGGAAAGGCAACTTGATAAAAGGCAACTTGATAAAGAAGACTGGGTTTTGCCAAAGAGGATGGGAACACTTTTTCAAGAAGTCAGAGTGAGAATCAGCACAGGAATGAGCAAAAAGCTGATTTTTGATGGCTGTGAAATCTAAATTGGGCTGGAGAGCATAGAGATTTAGAACAGAAGTCCGTGGTTTGAAGTGGTGTTTGAAACGAAGACCGTTGGGAAGAATTCTAATAGATGAAAGCTTAGAGTAAAAGTCAAATCCAAAAATAAGGTCTTTGTTTGGAAGATTTGAACCAAGAACTTTATGTTGAAGAGTATAGCCTGGGAAGATCTCAAAGATCAAAGGTTTGCTGATCAGAGAGATATGGAAATCATTTCCATTTACTGTACGAAATTTTTCATGGTGTGGCTGCCAATATTCAGAAGACAAAACAGAAGGGTTCATGATAGAGATGACTGCACCAGTATCAATGAAAGCAATGAGAGGAATATGTTTTGCATACTTGGTAGGCAAGACTTTTATCATAACAGAATGAGTTAATAATGTTGTAGGGTGAACAGCATAGAGAAGTCTTGGAGAAGAATGGTCAGAGAGAGATGAATCAGAAACATCAGAAACAGAAGATTGATCAAATTAAAGAAGATCATGGGAAGTAGGATGATCATGGATTGAGAAAATATCTTCAATTTCATCATCAGTAACGTAAATACCTTTTTGCGAGAGGTATTGGACCATCTTCTGGGATTTGTGAGGTTTATTGGGACAATGTTTGGCAAAGTGTCCGGTCTGGTTACAAAGGTAACATCTGGTGGTGGAGCGTTGCTTGAAAGGTTTCTTTCTGAGAAATCTTCTAAATTTAGGCTTTCGAGCATAGTGTTTGGGCTTGGAAGGAACCATTTTGGGTTTAAAGGAGTGGTGCTTCTTTTTGGTAGAGCACTGGCAACGATCCTTGTCTTTACATTTGATCTGGAGATCAAAACGTTGACAAACTTTTGTCAATTGTTGGGCTTTCTTCAAATAGTCTTCAAAGAGTTTCTTTTGAGCACATAATTTGTCAAGAGCTGTGAGGACAAATTGATAGATCTCACCAAGAGCGCATTGTTGAAGAGTACGATCTTGGGCTTGCATTAATTTCTGTGCTTCTTGAGCCAAAGACTCAGGAATAAAAGACAAGAAAGCTTGTTTCATGTTTGGATCATCAATGTCATGAAGAGCATGAAAGCGCTTAAGCATTTGTTGGTAATGACGATCAAGATCTGCTTTGTTGTAGGAGTAACACTTCATTTGGAAGTATTCTTCACGCATTTTTACTTCATGAGCTTGAGGTCTGCCACAGAATTCAGTATAAAGAAGATAAAGAACCTTATTGAGATCTGGGAGTTATCAGAACTGCAACTGTCTATATTCACGAAGTTCTTCCCACCATTCACGGAGAGTACCAGTGAATCTTATAGTAAATTGGGTGAGGACTTGTGGAAGTTGGGCCCACGGTTTTAACATTTCTGTTTGGAGCCAGACTTGAAATTCAAAGATGGGTTCACGCCATTTAGAATATGGAACATCATCAAGAGTGAAGGTGAACAATTTGGATGTGTTGGGACTCTGTTGTGCAGGTTGAGGCTAGGAGGAGCAGGTGGTGAAATCTCAGTCTCTGTACTAGTTGTCTCAGTATGAATTTGTGGCTCGGTATTCATGTACTGAGTAGGTAGAGGCTGGTGTGAGCTACCAGTACTGCTACTACAGAAATTGTCATCATTAGAAGACAATAAGTTATCCTCAATTGGAGATGATGAAGCCTTGGAAGTACTTGACAGGTTGTTGAATATCCCTTGGTTGGAATCAACAGGTGAAGTAGGTGAGGTATATGAAGTCTGAAGAGATGCTGCCGAAACATTGTGCAAAGGTGAAGAAAAAGGGTCAGGCATGTATGGTATAGGTTCTGAAGGAGAAATATATGGAATATGGGAAGATCTCATTTCTTGCAAAGTCCTTGAGATCTGGTTTGGGTGAGAGACCATAAACTGATCTTCACGCTTGCTGTGAGAATGAGAGCTGGAGTCATGACTATGGTGTTGTGAAGAGTAGACTTTGGATTTGCCTTTTCTTCGAAGCAAATGTTTTTGGCATTTGAGTTCAGCCTGCTGAGCTTCTCGTTGTTCTTTAAGCTTAGCATAAAAGCGGTGAGAAGTACCGAAAGCAATATCGGCTTCAGATCTAGTTTCCAAGGGAGCAAATGGTTGACTGACCTTTGGTAAGGTGGTTTGAGGAAAAGACCATGTGCTTGGAGTTGCCTCAAAGGGATTGTAAACAGGTGTGGAAGGAGCTGTATGAAAAGTTTGTCTGTACAAGTCTGCTTGTAACGAAGCTAGTTGTGTTTTGAGACTCCTCATTTCAGCATCTTTCTGAGTGAAGGCAGTAGTAAAGCTTTGATTTGTTTGAATCAGATGAATGAGATCATTATGAAGTTGATTCATTCTTTGTTGAAGCTGCTGAATGAGCTGAAAGGTTCGCTCAGTCGCGGTGGATGCTTGAGATTGCAAATGATTGAGTTTGGACTCAATTCTATGCATGACTTTGTTCTGGGCAATAGCATTTTCAGATTGCCAATTAAGCACAGCTTCAGCTTTTGAAAAGGGCTTTACAGAACCATCAGATTGGATGGTTTGAGAGGGAACAACTCGAGGTCTTTGGTTGAAAGTCTCATCAAGAAAAGGGAAGTCTGTGTTATACGAAGGAGATGGATGTGAATACATCATGACTTCAGGAACAACAGGAACAAACTGTTTAGGAACCCATTGGTGTTTAAATTTACAAGTGTTTGGAGGGGTCCATTCTGAGTGATCAAAGAGCCATTGAAAGCCTTCTTTGTAACATGATAATGGTGTTTTGACAGAGGGAACTGTCAAAGGAAGGGAATTGGGTAGTCGTTTTGGGAAACGTTTTTCAAAGTCATCCTAAGAGGGATCTAGAACAGGAGTTTGGGTAGGCAAGTCAGGATCTGAATATTTGACAATATATTCATATTTGCCAGAGGGTTCGCCTAGAGGACCAACAGTAGGATCACCATTAAGCCATCTTTGATAAAGAGATTTGGATTTGGTTGAAACTCTAGGTAAAGGAGAGGATCTGCGGCAACTTTTGCATTGACATTCAAGATCATAGAAACTATGACCTTCTGGATCCTGAACATGATAAACTGACTGACCTGCTAAGGTAACGTATTGTACCTGAGGTTGTGATGGAGTTGGATCAAAAGAACCAGCTGATCGGATCATGAACTGTATGTCAAGCTCTGGTGGTGCACTGGGTTCTCCTGGTTTAAGGAATTTGATAATGGTTGTACCATCTGGATTCTGCATCATAACCGATTCATTGACAAAGACTGGAGTAGGGGTCTACTGATGCTTTTCATAGGAGGTTACCCATTGAACAAGTAACAATTCGAGCAGTTTGTCTCGAGAAATCTGTCTGGGGACAGAAGTACAGATGATCTGGCGTGTCCAAGATCATGCTCTTGATCTTTCAATGCCCAACACTACTGAAGCCTTGTTTCTCACTATGGACTCCAATCATGAGGAAACTAGATTTGTTAATAGGCTCATTTGCGGTCCTTGTATTTGCCGAAAGTTAATGCTGCCTTTTGCCTAGATTTGTATCCCTTCGTGAACTTTTCCCTTGCACTTGATTATAAAAGTTATCACTTAATGATTATGTTTGACACCTCAATAGTTGTGAAAACTTTTTCAAAACTCGACCAAGTAGACCGACTTCCCAATTAGAAATCGTTGATTTGGGATTTTGCTTGAACCAGGTGAGTGCTCAATCAAGTACATAGGCTCAACCCAACTCGGCCAACTCAATCCAACTTATTATAGAGTAAGTTAAAATAGAGCAAATAAGAATATAGTTTGATTCTAAGTGAGAAACCAAATCAAAAACTCCAAAAATCATATTAGTGAAAGACAATCGTTTTGTGTTGCCTCATATACAGACTCCAAAAACAAATATGTTAAAAATGTAAATTCAACAAATCTATATCACAAACATTAATTGAAAAATTCAAAATTTTCACAAACACAAAGACAAGAAAAGAGTTAGGGCAAATAAAAAACTCAAATGTTTGGTGGCGGTTACAACAGTGGTTTGGAGCCTTAGCGAATGCTAAGGATGAGGTGCAATTTCATTGCTTTCAACTTTTGGTGATTTAGTTGTAGGAGTGCATGGAGTTAAGTCCATGATGATGGAGGTGGCAGCAACAGCACTTCTGGTGATTTGGTGGTGATAAGGCAGTGGTGAAGCAGCGGCGGAGAATAGTGAGAGAAGAGGCGGTATGGCATGGGTGGATGAGGTTGAGTTTTTTAGGGTGATGATGATGATGATGATGATGATCTGTGTAAAGAGATGGAGAGAGGAGGGTACGGAGGCATGAGAGAGGAAGAGAAGAAAATGTGATGTGTTGTGGCATGAAAGAGGAAAATGAGAAAATGTCATGAGCAACAAATTTTTTTGTTATATAGATTAGGGCAAATTACACAAACCTTTCTTGAGGTTTGATAAAATTACGCCAATTTTGAGTCATAGTCATAATGACATAAATTTCTCTTGAGATTTCGAAAACTCAACAGAAATACCTCTTACCATTAAATAGTTGTTGTTAGATCTTAACTGTTAAAGTGTCAAAGACTAAAATACCCCAATCATAAAAAATTAATATATTATTATTTAAATTTTAAATTTATGTATATATTATTATTTTAATTATGTGATTATGTTA
Source organism: Nephelium lappaceum (assembly GCA_021234005.1). Taxonomy (NCBI): domain Eukaryota; kingdom Viridiplantae; phylum Streptophyta; class Magnoliopsida; order Sapindales; family Sapindaceae; genus Nephelium; species Nephelium lappaceum. Next base: position 13,760,142 of record CM037999.1, read on the forward strand.
AATTGACTTTTGAGATTGCATGAAACAAGTTTGATGATGTTTTGTGGTTATATAATTGTATTTTGATCATAAATATTTTTTTTTGCAGTTTTTTTTTTGTTACAAATTTGATCTAGTTCTAACCGCCAATCAACAATTTAACCATTGATCGACGGTCAAACCGAATACTCGCTGAATAATTGAAAACTCGCTACTTGTTGTCTGGCCAATCGAGTAACAAGTAACGAGTTCTGAATCGTTGGTTGTGAATCCTTGGTTGTAAAGCTGATTTGCCATCTAGGTGCTAATTCCTCATCGAGTGGTGACCTTTAGTGGGATTGAGTTCCTTTAGTAGTGACTCCCTTTGACCTGAGCCCTTCTGGTGATGACTTGGTTTATTGAAGCCCTTTTGGTAAAGAGCCCCTTTGTTGTTATTGTCCTTGAAGATAGAGGCCCCATTTTGGTATTCACCTTTAGAGTGGTATGTTTTTACCGGCATTATCCTTTCAAGTGAATCCCTCTAGGTGATAGAACTCGAGTTATAGTTTCCCTTTGGTCTTTGGTTCCTCTGTGTTAGATTAAGTGATGCTCTGTGTCATAGAGATTAGAGACTATGACGCTGGAGTGGAACTCATTATCATGGGACTTAGAGGAAAAGAATACATTAAAAAGTAACACACGCATACATGAGCAGGGAAAGCTATGCCAATCCAACAAAAAAATACAGTCTCTCAGCCACATTGAACTTATAACGTTTAGACTAAGAACAAAATGTTGCAAGTAGAGAGTTCAAGCACTTAACATAATACTCTTGAATTGCAAATCAACAAAATGTTGTTAAGGATCAAGCCCGAGAAAAGCTAGGTAAGACCATTGTCATGAACATGTCAAAGATTAAGCATTGTATGAACAATCCAAATATCTTTTGGGACCCTTTGGCATAAGAAGATATCTATTTTCACAAACTCTAGGAAATTTCTCCTACACATGCTGATAATTGCAAAACAAAGTAGGCAAAAGAGCTATACACCTAACCTACAATCATCCAAGACCAGACATTCCACACAGACTGAACAATCTCTTAACGAAATAAAAATCATTAACAAAAGGCAGACTAAACATATCAAAGTTGTAAGCAACCTTGTTGACCAATCTGGGTATAAAAGCTACATTGCTAACATTCAATCGAGACACTAAGATATCTGAGATAATCATACCAACATCTGAGAAAGGGCAAGATCCTAGAAAACATTTTTATTTTATATGATGTTTAAAATCACATTGCTAAGTCTCATCTTCTTGTGGTGTTATCTTTTGGAATTGTCGTTGAAGACCAAAATGAGCCATTAATAACCAAACATAAGTAATAAGCTTTCCACCTCTATTAACTTGTTGTGCATGTACCCTCGATCGGGAGCCACTTGTAGCATATAACAACATTTCCACCCATATTTTGCTCATTAACTACCATTTGTCCTCCTTCTTCGCCTCCTAATCATCCAATTTTTTCAATTCTTGGCGAGTGTACATGCATCAAATAATATAGAAATACTTTCATTTTCAAACCATTTTGCTTCCTCCTTACAATTATATGGATTCAAAGCAAGAATCTTTTTGCATACCTCTTTCTTCGGTTTTGTTTTTAAACTTTTTGCTTTTAAGAAATTTCATGGTTTGGACACACATATCTTGAAATCTTATTTTTGCAATGCGTGTCACAATAGACATAACAGAAGGTTGTATAATTAAAAGATAAAGCATGTAATTGATAAAAACTTGCTGATTTTGTAATCACTATGATTATCATTGCTAACTTCACGATCACATTAGTAAAAGGGCTCAGTGGCAATGTGCCATACTAGAATGCTTTCGTCATATAACTTTGGAGACACAAGGCAATAGACTTCTGCAATAATCTCTTCTTTAAGAATCGATTCACCTCTAATAGAAGATATCTTTATAGCAGCTTTTGAAATTTTGCTAACTGAGATTTTTCTCGTAGCTCATTGACTATAAACTCCAAACCTCCTTAGTCAATGGCACATGGGACACAAATTTTATACCATCCTAAAAATCAGCAAAGTTCCAGCTACTAATAACAATATCATTCATCGAACCAAGAAAATGAAGTAATATCCACGTGTGTAAGCTAATTGACCTTAATGAAAACAATGACCAAATTCTAAATGAGATAACCAACGCCCAATGAATGAATGACCTTCTCAATCCAATTGTGCAAACAAGTCCTGACTTTGTAGACCCTAGTAGGATGTTTCTTAAGACATTATCTTTGCAAGTTGTATCCTGAGACATGTCCGGACCACCTCATGAATAGGAAAGGTGTAGCTAACACCTCGTGCCTATGCTCAACAAAATAATCTTGATCACATGCATACCACACTGGCTTCTTGAGATTGAGAACTAGTCGAGCATCTTGCACAGAAATTTGGATTTACAATCAGCAAGAGCACCCAATGTCAAATCGAAGGACATGAGTATAAAGAGAGCTCTGATGTCCAGGGTTATGGCACCCAAAAGAAAGTGCATGTAATTGCAACATCAAACTTGTCGAATATATGCTTATTCACTTTGAAATGAAAAATTAAAAAAGCAGCAAGTTCTAAACCTAAGGATATGAAGTGACGAATACATCCAACCAGAGAAATACAACCTGGATCTTGGTATAGAGAATTTCATAAGTGAAGTTGAGTTCAATCTCTATTATTCTATAACTTCTTTGGACGTAGCCCGTAAAAGAATTTTTAGCTCTCTTGGTGTTGATAAAAGCTGAAGATGAGATTTACTATTAGTCATTTGAAAATATTCAAACATACATAAGCATCACACACAATTTTTCAAACATTCATAAGCATCACGCACAACTTTAACGTGGCTCTGTTGTCTTCTTAGGAGCATCACACATAACTTTAACGAGCTCTATTGTCTTCTCGGGCCCATGGCTCTCTCTTGTCCGCTCGACCTAACGTCCCACATTTTGAAACAAATAAGCCTCTCTTATCTCTTGGGCTCGCCTTCTTCTCTTTACTTAATCGAAAACAAATCCTGGTTTAGGTTCCTTCAAGATTGAATTTTGGAATCCATGGAAGCTTGAAAGATAGAAAGCACAAGTGTGCTCTAGATACCTGATACTTGCAGCTATAACAAGAGTATTGCTCGAATAGTTAGCTTTGTTTTAGGGGGTGATAGGACAAAAATATAAATAGCTACAATAACTTAAACCATGAAGCTAAAAAAGTGTCTGAGCCATAGCTCATTATCCTCAAGAGCAGTTAATGTTGTTCGGGACCACCGAGGTGTAAGATTAGAAAAGAAGGCCAAAATGCTAATAGACTAGTGTTGTCTGCAGGAGTATCTGCTTTGGTGTTAGAGATGAGACCAAGTGCAAGAACCGCAACCAGGTCGACCAGTGAGTAAACTGACTAGAGCAGCATGATTATCAGTTTGTTTGTTCCTCATTTTCTTGAGAGAGCAAACAAAGTCAATATGATCTGCACATACAAGCTTAACTATTGTGGTATACATGGTTTCTCTCTTCTCTAGTCAACTTCGGGGGCATCTAATTAATCGTATTTAAATTAAATTAATTATTGACTTTAGAAATTATTAATTATTAACTTGATTTTTGCGCACCATTACTTATAAAAGCGGTTGAGTGACCAACAAATAATGGAAAAATTGTCATACTACATTTGGTGGCCTTGTGAGCTTCAAACTTAGCATATATAAACATACCAAGTAGGGTTGTCACAACTGAGACAACTCACCATACATTTTGTTACCTTAAATTTTGTTGTTTATTGATCCATTCAGAAGCTACCAACTATATTTGTTAATTTACGTGGTTGAAAAAAATGACTCCAACTACCTTTATTATACGCTAATAAAAAAAAAAAAAATTGGACCATAAAAACAAAGAAATTCCATAAATTAAAAGCATTCATGTTGCTCAAGCATATATTGAAAATTTGAGGAGATGTTTTTGTATGAATAGTGGGGAATTGATATACAAAGAAACAACTAAAAGTTTTTCAAAAGCCCAGGGGATAGTTTGGTTTTTTTTGTCTAAGACTAAACAATAATACTGAAAATTAAAGATTGAATAGTAACTGAAACTTGAAATTTGAATGATATGTTTGTTTGTTTTTTTTTTTCTTACCTCTAAATATATAGTAATTTTGTTTATTTTTTAAAGTTAAAATGTCTAAAAACTAGTAATTTGACATTTGTATTGTTCTACTATTAGTTGTCATATAATTTCATTTAATATAATATAAACAATTATAATAAATTATTTAACAAATACTAAAGCACTTTATATGTACATTAATCTTTTTTATTGATAGTAAAAAATATGATTAACTACTATAGTAAAGTAATTTTTTTCGAAAAATTATATGTACATAAATAAATTATTATAGTAAAATAAATGAAATTTATATTTTTAAATAAAAATAAATAAAATTGTCTTAAATTGAATTACTATCACAACAAAAGTCGAAAATTGTATGTAATATATATTTTTCTACTAAAATTAAACAAGAATAATCAAATACTTTTAAAAATTGGTTTGCAATTAGGATGAATGTGAAAATATGTTATTTTGAGAATAATAAATTTAGAATAATATATTTAAAAAAATCAATAAGTAATTTGATATTCAGTTAAAAATTAGAAATTTTAATTTTTTTTTTGGTGATTTTTGGGGTGATTTTAAGTTGTTCAATCACTTAAAAAAACAAATAAAAATCATTTAATAGATGTAATTCAGATTCATCAAGTGAAAAATGATAAAAACAAACGATCCTTAATATTTTTGTTTTCAATGTTACGAACATATAACCTTGAAAAACAAAGAAAAATAGTTTTAATATCTAAAAAATTTTCGATATTTTCATCAAGTGTACTTAATTTTTTTTAACCGTTTATACAAAAAGAATCTTATAAAATTCTATCAAATTCCATTTGAGCCAACTACAAACCATTCTTCTTTATAAATTTACTTATTTTATATTTTCTCTCCTTAATTGACTTTGGGATAAGCAGGGTGCATGATAATGGGAGGCTCGTTTATTACTTAAATCAAACATTGCTATTAAACATTCATTATTTATTTATGATATTACATCACATTATATAATGAGGATTATATTGTAATTAATTGGTTATGTTATATAATGTGAATTGATTGAAACAAATGCACAAATCCAATACCACTAAAACTCTTTTTCTTTTTTTCAAAATCATTGTGTATAAAAAAAAATTGTTGTCAAACATTCTAACAATTCTATTTAATTTTTTATTTAAATCACTATAACGTTATTATCCATATCTCTAGGCCGGCCAATTAATTGTCGATAGTATCACATGTGAAAAAATAATTGATATTCGAGATGAATGAAGACTCATTATTAACTTACTCTAAATAAATGGTATAAACGGTTAGGTGTAGCTGGAATGTTTTGTTTCGTTGGTTAAGTGTCTTACTGCCTGTGTCATGATGCACAAGTTCTACATCGAAATAAAATATCTCTTCACCATTAAATGTGTGAGTTTCTTCCTCACCATGCACAAGTTCTACATCCAAATAAAACATCTCTTCACCATTAAATGTGTGAGTTTCTTTCTCACCTTGTGCAAGCGCCCACCCTCCACCTCTGCCACCAGCTATTGGTGGGATTGCTCCCTCTCAGTATGACAACTACTTTTTAAACCGCGCTCCAAATCAAATCTCGTTGATCCCAACTAATCGCCGTGCTTGTATTAGCTATAAAAAAAAACGGTTAGGTACATTGAATATTCTCACCCTGCTTAAATTATTAGCATGTCACAGTAATGCTTAGCTATAATCGAGCTAACAGTTTTTCAACTCAATTATTATATGACTACTTGAATCACTGTAGTTAAGAATTCAATTAGTTGATACCAATTATTTTGGGTTATAAAAATGTTCCAAAGTACATCTGATACGATGCAATGTCTCGTTATTGGTAGTCTAGACAGTATATTCTTAAAATGTAATATAGATTAAATAGCATAGAGGTGGTACTTGATTTTTTCAATCAATATTTATATATTCTGCTACAACTGACTCGACAAATTACACCTCTTATATTCCACTCATCCCATATCTTCCTTAACGCTTTCAGGAACTAGATTCACCATTTTCTTCTCTTTTTTAGAGTCTTTTCTTCCTCGAATCTCGTTCACGATCCAATAAGTTATTTGTTTTGAGAGTTAGTATTGCGTCACTTAATAAATGAAAACTGTTCTGTCATGTGAACATTGCATGAACCCATGTACTAGGGGTGGGCAACACGTGTTCGTTTGGTTTGGTTCGTTCGAAACCAATTTAACCTAATTTTTTTCAGTTCTGAACATTAAGAACGGAACATGCATTTCTTAGGACCAAAACCAACCTGAACCGATACGAGCAGTTCGGTTCCCTTCGGTTCTAGTGACAGTAGAAGTGATTAACAGTAGCAGCACCGGTATTACATTAACAAAATTAACTAACCCACATTAACACACATAGCAGTACCAGTACATACGTCAAAGCAAAGAAACCTGTGTACCAATAGCAGTTCCAATACTGTTCATTATTAACATTAACTGTAACAACTTAAGAAAACCAACCAACATTAACAGCACATAAACCAACCAACATTAACACAAACCAACCACAAAAGCAAAAGAACACACCGAAAAGAGGCGGAGGGCTAAAGAGACGTTATGAATAAAATAAACAAATACATAAAATGAAAAGAAAAAAAGAGAGAGACATGAAAGGGGATTAATTAGTCACAGCCATTTTGGTTGGAACTAATTTATCCCACTCTAATGGGATAAAAGAGGAGGGTAGATTATATTTCGTTCATTCTCATTTGGTTCTAATCAACATATAGGCCCTTAATGTTTTATTTAACAATACTGGAAACCACTTTAAAATTGTTTGTTTAAGGAAAAAGAGAAAAAAAAAAGTACAAAGCACTAGACAAATTATTTTGAAGAATTGTTAAATGATACTATCGTCCAATGTAATTTGATGAAAAAAAAAAAAAAAAACACTCATTAAACCTGATAATCTCTCAAATTCCAATAGCTCTATGCTAATGAATTTCCAAGGAAAAAAAAAAAAAAATCTGTTGCAGAACGTCCTATGCAAAAATAACATTTTCTTTTTCATATAGTCGACATGAATGCCAAGTGTTTGCACCTGCAAGTGTAGTCTTCCTAGTTTCCTTACAAAATTACTTCCAAGAAGTCCAGCTGTTTCCCCATTCCTTGTAGATATATAGGGCAGGCATATGGAATTGAAAACCAATTATCAAACTTACAGACCCAGTGCTAATGAAGCAATAAACAACTAAGTTTATGATTTTTGACATTTCCATTTATTTATCATAACAAATTCATGTCTTCAAATATAGTATGATACGAGAGTCGTCAGTACTTGTTTGTTCCATAAACATTCCATAAAATGTAACTACGGAACATGAACACCGAAACACAACTCCATTAAGTCACTGACCTCAAAGATTACTTGTTACACGAACCGTTACATTCCATTTACACCAAAAAAGTGAATTATTCCAAGCATCAGTAACTATCAATATCCGTTTCTGGCCTTCGAAGGTAGTAACGCAGACAGTTCACTAATACCTGCGGGTTCAGAAAAATTAAAACTGAGGTCACAAGAGAAAATGCACATAGAAGAATATAGTTGAGTAAAATCCAAAATGGTTTCATTTGATCATCAAAAAGGTCAAAAAACTAAATAGTCCCAGCATCAACAAAGGCACAAAAGCAAGAACAGACGAGATATATACTCTAAGTAGAGGCTGTCTATCGATTGTGAACATGTTGGCACACAAACAATTACCTGAGATAAGGAGCTGTTTAGTGCCGCACCTCCGTAGCTGACATAGAACTTGTCTTTTGCTACCAAGCCCTGTTAGATGAATAAAGAAAAAGTGATGATAATACAGTGCAAGACCATGACTATGCATTCATGCAGAAAAATGAAAGAAGAAAAGTAATGATAGTAGAAATGCAGAATCAGGGAGTGTGTGCAAGTGAGCGGAGAGAGAGGTGGAATCAGAAGGGAAGATACTTCTGTGTCAATCTCAGCTGATTCCACATCGATGTTGATATCAGCAATGATTTTAATGATCTCTACAAGCAATCCAGGTCGATCCGCTGTTTCTATATAGAGCAAGCTGGTCATACACAGAACAAATCTTGTAAGAAAATGACTTACCAAATACATCTAAGTAGGTTGGTGGGAATTCACCCATTGTTTAAATAATCCCTGAATGTTCAAACAGTGTTTAATAACCAAAGTTCATAATAAGTGGCTAGCAAATCATTGTTAAAAGCAAATTTAATCACAATTTTGGAAGCTACAAACCTCCTCTTGGGTCCATCTTCCTTGACATGTACATGAGTAGCAATATCAACATCAAGCTGTAGTAGAAAGAACCAAAAATAAATAAATATATAAATCAATAATTTATATACAAGTTTGTAATGTCAGAAGGGAGTACGGGCTGTCATCTGCTGATTACTAAGCTAGGACACCTTACATTGACTAAAACTATAATGGTGAAACTAAAGAAATTGCTTTTAAATAGGACATTGGCAGTAGCATGCTTAACCAAAGAATTCAAGAACCGCATACACTCGAAGCAACTAACAATAATAGATGCAGTTGTATGACCTAAAAATGACACCATAATAGCATGCTTTCAGCTTTTAACAGATTGAAGAGCTGTCTTACAAATACAAGTTTTAATCCTTTTGACTGAGAAGAAATCGCTCAAAAGGCAGCCACAGAAGCACTAATTAACTAATGTGGTACCTACCTAGGATCTACAATGAATCAAAATTGCCAGATCAGAAAATTTAAAAAATAAATAAATAAAATCCCTCTTTAATCAACAGTACTCCTAGAGCTGAAGTATCACGCTTCATATCTGGCACCATGAACTGCTCTCCTTCTAAACAAAATCTAATATCTATCAGATATGAGCACTACAGTAGGCCAGCGTATAGACATTCACAAAGTTATACTTGTAGTCCATATGCAATAAATACATTGTCCATCAAATGGAAAACAGGTAAGGCCAAACCAAATAGATTCAAACACGGTCCATGATATAATATAGTTAAAGCGAAATTAAAATCACCTTTCTTTCTGGAGCCTTTATTCCAAAAGCCTCACCCATGGCAAGTTGTTCACTGGATTCCTAGCAAAAGAGGAAAACAATATCAGGACATTCGATGAAAAATAAGAGACTTTGAAATTTCAAAGACAGCTAAAATAAAAAAATTATCCTTACATTCAACAATCCCTTCCCAACACACACAGACATGCAAAGAAAAAATGTAAGGGCATCAACTCAGCTTACATACTGGATGATACTTCAAAAGATTGTTAATGATCGTAAGTCGAATTTGCTCTAGCATATCAGGATCTTCAACTTTGCGCCCGTTGTCTCTACCATAACAAAAGTCAAATACAACAACATGCTAAGAACTTGCACACAGATAACAATAACATTGTAAAAACCCAACTTACAAACCAGACCATTATAAAAGTTTCAACTCACAGTCGGTAATAAAAAATTTAGTTTGTTTGACTGATCCTTCAGTATTAACAGTTCCCTTGGCCACATCAAACCCCAAGTCCTTGAGTGCCTTCATCTGTTCCAGCATACACAAAAATCATTTCAATTACCAAACACCACTCTTAATCAATAAAACAAAACTAACCAACAAAAGTAGCCAATTCACCGTGTCAATGAGGGCTCCAAGCCGATCTCCGAAGCTGAGTTGTACAATGGTTGCTTCAGCATCAGAATCCTGGTCTATCAGAACTATTGGCATCGGAATATAATCAGCATCTTGTTCAGACTTCTGAAATCAAAATTACATTCTCAACATTAAAACATATGTACGAATAAAAAACCCACAGATGTTGCCAAATTATACTCGATTAAGTATACCAATGGGGCTGATGAACTAAGGGCATTTGTGCCGTTGCCGGAAGCATAGAGACGGTTCCTGCATATACAACACTTACTTTTACATAAATGCTAATGGCAAACACCACACACATACATAGAGTAGATCAGCAAATCAACAATCGCTTACTTGCAGTTGGATGCGAGAGCGAGTCCGTGTAGAGGCAATTTGGGAGCAATAGGGGAGAAATGGAGAAGAGAGAAGAGAGGGGTAAAATGGGAATGGACGAGTCCCGATCGACCAAGACTGGCAGAAGAGCCAGCAGAAGAAGAAGAACAAGTGGAGAAGCGAGCGGAGGCAAACGCCATTGGAATTTGAGAGAATTGAACTCCTCCCTAAAATTTCTGCTTATGATTGTTAATAATAATAATTATACATCAACATAATGGCTGCTTCTTTTAAAAACAAAAACAAAAAAAAACAAAAAAAATATCAAAACAAAAACAAAACAAAATGTTGTTTATTATTTATTGTTGTTGTTGTTGTTGATTGTTGTTATTGTTATTGTTCATTTTGTTTTGCGGTGGACCCCATCCAATGCCTTTTTTTGGCTTTAGTATTATTTGGCGGTGCATCTCCTCCGTTATTAACTGCAGGGATCTTTTTTTAGTAAAATTGCCCCTTTAATGATGTTGATTATATTTGACACACTGTACTATGTTGGACCGGAATGAGCTGGATAACATTATATTACAATGCATCGTATAGGATGGATTGGATTGGACTCAATACCATTTAACTAGATTTTGTTTTGTATCGTGTTTGACATCAAAGAGGTTGGATTGGGCAATGTTATTGTTTGTATTTAATTTTTATAATGATATTCATATCATAAATTTAAGAAGGAATTATGCAAATACCCTTGAAGTGTGACTTTGTGTACATGGAAACAAGTTGATCTTTTAATCAATACAAAAGCCCTATTCCGTTAATCAACACTGTTAAACTTAACGGTTGATTGGATATTTTAGTTGAAATGACCAAAGTATTATTTGATAGATAAATCTCCATTGTTGGAACCCCACATTGTCAATTGTTCCTCTAATTCGTTCATAATTGGCTTCTTTACTTTTTCTTCATCCATTGATGTCCTCTTCTTCTTTGTTATTCTACATTATTTTCTTCTTTTTTCCCTTTCTTTATCTCTTCTTCCACTTCATTCTTATCACTCTTCTTCTCCAACAACTCAAAGCTATCACCCTTTTTAAATCAATATCAACACTTCATCATCAACATCATCAGGAGCTAAAACACACAACCCAAATTTCCAAACCCATATCTTCATCAACCTAGAACATTCGCAACCTAAATCTCCAAAACTAATCAATCAATTTCAATATATATTATGCATGAACCACCCAAATCAGATCTCCACGCAACAAAGACCCTTCAGTCTCCTTCATTGGAGGCCAGATCATAGGCCTTTAACGATGGAGACGATCCATTATCTCTATCGCCTTGGAGACCTAGTCTTCATATGATGGAGACCCCCCATCATCTCTATCGCATAATAGAGACGATAAAGAGAGGTTTCCATCATAGATGTCCATCGTCGGTGATAGAGACTTATCAACTTAACTCAAATTGGAAAGTGAAAGGATGTTTGAAAGACTTGGAAGTGGTGATATGTTGTCGTCGATGTTTTCATCAATGAGGATGGTCTCAAATTGGAAAGTGAAAGGATGTTTGAAGGACTTGGAAGTGGTGATATGTTGTCGTCGATGTTTTCATCAATGAGGATGGTAGATACTTGACGAATGGCCTCCAACAACTCCACCAGTTCCCGGTTCACCTCCATTATTAACCACCCTAGAATTGAGGTATGAAAATAATTGAATTGAAATTGATTTTTTGTTTTTTTGAAAACTCATTTCAATTTTAGTAAAAATCTCCACCATCAATTTGGATGGATGGACAGTTGAGATACAAATCTAAATATATGCATACACACACATATATCTTTAATTTTTGTAATTTTAAACTTTGAAAGGAAATGAAATTCTGAAAAATGGAAATAACATCAAGTTAATCAAGTTTGACTAACTTTGACAAAAATTGATTAGTGGAATAGGGCTTTTAGGTTAATTAAAGATAAACTTATTCCCATATGCACAAAATCATACCTTAGGGCCTCGTGTAATTCCTTCTAAATTTAAATGATAAATTTACTAAACAATAAAGAAAACCAATAAGCAAGAGTTTTCCGTTATCCTTTTTAGTGGATGATAAGATTGTTTTCTTATTTTCCTTATATATTATTCAAACTTAAATTTTTATTATAAAAATATTAGCACAAACGAAAGATTGACAAAGAATGTTTGCTCAAACCCAATACCCTTCTTCAATCAATCTCTACCAACTTCTCCACCATGGAAATCCATCAATCAATCAATGAGAGATTGATCTTTTGATAGAAAAAACACAGTCATTCTTCACAACAAAGAAGGCCTCGTCTCCCTTAGCGGAGGATGCCATGTATCCTCCACAATCGAGGAAGCTTGGCCTCTTTTTTGTAGCTAAGGAGGAAAAGCCTCCTTCAAACATCATTATTAATGGCGTTTTCAACGTATGCCATCGATGACCATAGATAACAAGCTGTGAATCCTACCAACGACTACAAAAGAGGGGGCAACACCTCCTCCTTCAAAAAAGCAGGCAATATATCTGTCTTGTTTTAATAGGTCACTTATCTCCTTTCATAGAGGAGACCACAAGACCTTTTTGAGAGAGAAGATCGACTAACCTCGACGATGGAGGATGGCTAGTTTAATGAGTATTTAAAAAAAAAAAAATTTATTTATTTTCATCTTAATTTTTTTTATTTTAAAAAAAATAAAATAAAATTTTGTCATAAATTTAATACAGTTGAGGAACACATTCCCTCGTTATACAAGATAATACGATTCAAGTCATTTAAAATCACCACACCATACAACTTAGTACAAGACTTAAAATGTTGCCAAATGCTTTACAATTCTAAATCGTACTATATGGTATGCTAGTCATATTTAGTACGATGCACTAAATGAGACGGAATTACAATTTAGCTACCTACGCGAAACTCTAATTCAAGCGGAGCACATGTTTGGATATTATTACAATTTACCTACCTCCCGTTATCAACTTTCTGTTACCGTGAACTGATTCAGGGGTAAAGTTGTCATTTCGATGGGGCAGTGGTCTAAAAATAAAAAAAATTAAATGAATTAAAAAAAAAAATTCTCAGATGTAGCAGATGGAAGAAGGTGAAGGAAGATGGAAGAGGTGAAGGGATGAACGCCAAAGGAAGAAGGTGAGGGCAGATTGAAGAAGATGAAGGAGAGAAAGAAGAAGAAGAGAAGAAGAAGAAGAAGAGACCGACGGACCGAGCAGCTCCAACCAGACCAAGATCAACGCCAAGCTCGTCGATGCAGCCACGATCTCGCCACAAACCGAGCAGCCGAAGCAAACCAGACCCGTTGCTGCACCCCAACAAGACCGACGACGACGACGAGGGGAGCTGCCGACGCGCACGACCTGTAGAACCCAGCTCAAGCCGACACCAAGCACGAACCAGACCTCGTCGAACTCCACCAAGACCAGTCCTTAACGCACGCAGAACCGGTGACAGATTGAAGGTAGATCGGAGCAGAACCGGTGACGGCAAGTGCCATCACAACCACCACGAAGACTCGACGCGAAAACAAGCTAACCCACGCCATTTTCAACTCGAGATCAGACCCCGAACGCGACCAAATCTTGTCGGAACAATGATGAAGTGTGACTGGAGCTGAACCAGAACAAAGGCAGCAGGTGCATTCGAGAAGGAAAGATTGCATCGCTTTGACCAGACAAACCAACCTCGAATCTCTCAATCAGAAGCTGTGACTAGCCCATTGGTAGTCCAATTCCATCCGCTCTCCCTCTCGCTACCATGTTGATAAAGAAAATTCGTATTTGAGATAATTGTAATCGCAACGTTCAACTGCTGACCCAAGTGGAGATCAAAGAGCTGCATCTCAATCTACGCAATTTTCCGATCTGGATTTGAAGGCTTGAAGTAAAAGAAAGAAACCCTTACGATGACTCATCGAATTTCCTAGCCTGGGGAGAAAGCTATCAGAAAGAAAGCCAATGAGCTAATGATGACTAGCCTTTGAAGGCCGAGCCAAGGCAAGGAATGCGAGAACAGGAGGTCCCACTTTGACTGGGTAGCCCTTCTATTTATCGATTCATAGGACCGCCAAAGGAGGGCAGCCACAGTAGCACTAGTCGGAACGAACAGTCTATTCTTTCTTCTTTCTAACATTCATTCTATCCTCTACCTCAGAAGCCAAGAGTTGAAAACTATCGAATCAAAGATCCACAAGCCCATCTATTAGAGCTGAGGCGAAGGGAAAAAGCAAGACAAAAGAGACAAAGATCAAGAAATGGTCTTGTACTAGCTCCATAGCTTCCTCCCTAAAGTGAAGCTTGACATACAGCTAGAAGAACGAAAGGAAATATTCGCATTGACATTCCATTACATAAGGAATTTACATCACATACGCAAAAAGATTCCAACCTTGGAAGATCTTCTTTTTCCCAGACTTGATTGTGTTCAAGCAGCTCCATGCCACTCAACCATAATTCTAGTAGTGAGGCCGCTCGAACGAACAGAAGGGAAGTCCTCTTACAGCGCTCGTTCCGGCATTGATGAACCTATCTGAAGGAGCTGCTAAGCCATCCAGCAAGAAAGCAGCTTAGTTCTCCACATGAGATTCTATCTCCCCTCGGAAAATCCCTCTGACAGCCCTTTCAAACAGCACTTCAACTTAAGCAATTTCTTTAGTAGCGAGTAGCGATCAGATCAATCTCTAGTGCCATCACGACCACCACGAGACCCGACGCGAAAACAAGCTGATCCACGCCATTTTCAGCTCGAGATCAGACCCCGAACGCGACCAAATCTTGTCGAAACAGTGATGAAGTGTGACTGGAGCTGAACCAGAACAAAGGCAGCAGTTCAATCTCTATTCAAATTTTCAATTTTGATTTTTCAATTTTTTATTCGGTCAATTACGTCAACTTCAGCAATAAAGGTATTTTCGTCTTTTTACTTTTTTTTTTACTGTTCACAGGCAATTTTAACGAAAAGTTGATAACGGGAGGTAGGTAAATTGTAATAATATCCAACATGTGCTCCGCTTGAATTAGAGTTTCGCGTGGGTAGGTAAATTGTAATTCCGTCCACTAAATGATCATCAAACTATTCAATTATACCACACTCGATAACTTCTAAAAATTGCCCCAAGCTTAGCAATACTCCTAATAAACTTCCAATCGTTGTATTGAAAACAAAAATCACAACACTAATAATCTAAAATATAATAAAACTCTATGAATAGGACTTTTTGCTTCATCATCAAGAAGGTTATAGATGGTGATATGCAAAATTAAGAGGAGAAAACATTAAATACATGATCACATTATATTAGTCCTAATGCATTCAATAAATATATATTTTTCTTAATAAAAAAAGTTGGGTGGTGATAGTGACACTCATAAAATTAATTTCTACACTCAATTGATAAGTACATCCATTATGAGATAAACGGTAAAAATTAATTTTTATTAATTTATAATTTTTTAATTTAAAATATTATTTATAATTATTGTATTTCTTAAATACAAATTCAGGGTTAAGAATGTCTTTTACTCTTTATTTAACATTTTGTGAACTTGGTAATAGAAGGAAGTTTTGGATAAAAATAAAATTATGGATGGAAAAACGAGATACTTTCAAACGTTAGGGGTTTCTTAGGATTTTCCCTTCTTCCTTTTGCACTCTCTCTTTCCCACGCGCGGCTTCCGCCCCTGCCTGTTCTTTCTTTTCTCTTTCCCAACTGTTCTCTACACCTCCTCATCCGCCGCGGCATCTGTCCCTCTCACCGTTGCCGTCCTCGCAGTCGACACCGTCGCTGTCCTCGTAGTCGTCCAGCTATCGCAGCGTCGTCTCACTTCTCAGTCGCTTCTTGTCGTTGACTCTCCTCTTCTTGCCATGGATTCCCGCCGGCCAGGACCGTCTCTCCTGGTCCTCACTTCTCAGCCCGTCAACCGCCTTGAGTAGCTTTGTGACTTTGTCTTCTGTTTGACTTTGATTTGCTTCGCTGCCTGTGTTTGCTTTGAATTTTGAAATTGTATAATGTTGTGTTTCTTTTGCTTTGATTTTGTTTAACGTTACTCCCATCAGCGTTCGTTGTTTTTTTTCGTTTGAAGGTTGGATAGTACCGTCGAGACTTAAAACTGGATAGTAATTGAAATATGAAATTTAAATAAATTTTTTTTTCTTATTTTTAATATATTATAAATTTATTTTTTTTAAGATTAAAATTATTTAAAAATTAATAAATTAATATTTATATTCTTTTAAAATTTTATTATTATATAATTTTAATTAATCTAATATAACATTTAGAAATAAATATTAAATATTATTTAAAGATTAAACAATACTATTATTTAAAAATTAAATAGTACTAAGATTGAATAGTGATTGAAACCTAAAATCTTAGTATATATTGTTTTTTTGCTTTATTTCTAAATATATTATAGACTTATTTATTTTTAAAATTAAAATTATCTGAAAATTAATAATTTAATTTTATATCATTTTAATTATTTGATGTTATATAATTTTAATTAATTTAATACAAACATCTAAAAATAAATAATTTAATAAATTCTAAAAATTTTTAGTATATATTAATAATATTTTATTTATAATTAAATATGATTAAAAATAATAATATTAATCATTATATATTTAAATATATATATTTTAAAAAAATTAGAAAAATAAATGTTTAATTTATAAATTAAAATATATTAGTTTAAATTTAAGACAATTTGAGATAAGATATATTTAAAATTTTCTTTTCAAAAATATTTTTTTGTAAGTATCAAAGAAAAAAATAAAATTTGAGTTATATAAAATTAGGACAAATTTGATATTATGTTATTTTGAGGATGATAGATTTGGAATAAAATTTTTAAATGTTATTAAGTGATTTGTAATTAAATGAGAAGTTAAAATTTTTACTTAATTTTTTAGTTTATTTTAGATAATTTTAAATAGTTTGATCACTTACAATAATAAATAAAAATAAATTAATAATTTAATTCAGTATCGTTAAATCTTAAATATTAAATAGAAAAAACAATCGAACCCTTAAATTTGCTTCACTGTTAGATTTAAATTTGCTTTGCTTTTCAAGGCCCAAACCGAACCGATCAATTCCGTTCGGTTCGGTTCGGTTCCGTTTGCGACTTCGAAAACCGAGATCTTTTCGGTTCGGGTTGGGTTTAGGGTGAAGTGGTTGATCCTGATTCTTGAATTGTAGGGTTTAAGACAAACGAGCTCTAAAACCCTACCGAGGTCAGTGAACACTGACCGTAATGGAGCACTACACCAACATGGATGATTTCAACTTGAAGCCAGTGATACTCCGTACACTCATCAGAGACCGTCTTCCTGATGACGACCAGCCTTCTCGCCTCCCCTCCAACCTCTCTGGTCTCATCTCCATCGTCCGCACTCACAAATTGCTCTCAGAACCCACGGAAAACAGCAACAACAAGAAGCTTCTTCAGAGGTGGAGATCCGCCGTCGATGACTGGCTCCACAGATTGCTCAAACTCGCTTCTTCTGATGTGGTACACTTCTACTTACTCTCTTCATTTGCTTGCTTTCAATTGAAAAATAGAGGAAGAAACAAATTCGCTTTAGATTTAATGTTGTTTCAATACAATCTGGATTGCATAAAAAGTGAAATTTGTTCTGTTGAAGGCTTACTTATTCAAATATATGTGATTCTGTTTCAGCCTGATAAATGTTGGACTGGAATCTGTTTGCTTGGCCTGACTTGTCAAGAATGCAGCGTTGACCGTTTCTTGACTTCATACTCTGATTGGTTCAACAAGCTTTACGCTTGTATTCAGGTATAACAGGAAAGCCTTTTTATTTGATGAGCATGGAATTTGAATTACTTTTGTGTTTCTTATTAAGTGATATGTATGGATTGAAATATTGTTTAAGTGGGTTGCTTTTGTTTTGATTCGGTGCTGTTTTGCATAATTATTGAGGCTTTTTGCAATTATGTGTGTCAGAATTTGGTGTTTGTATTGGAAATCTAGGTGTTTGTGTGATGATTTAGTAGTTCGTAACTTAGTATTTGTATTTTGTTTCAATCAGCAACCTACGGAATCTCAACTGGTGAAGGTGGCTTGTTGTAACTCGATATCAGATCTTCTAATAAGGTTAGGCTGCCTTTGTTCCTATCAATATATTTACTAGCAAAGAAAGACATAACACTTGCTTACATGCATAAGATGTTGTGCATCTGTATGAAGGTCTATTGAAGTCCATTATAAGTAATGATATCCTGCTAGGAGCCCAATGTTGGAAGTAAAATCTGTTTTGAATCTTATCCATTTAGGAGGTGGTCTTACATAGATTTAACGTAGTGTGTGTTTATTTGAGGTCAATTAATTAGTTTTACTCTTGTTTAGGTATGCAGACAATGGCTTTGTTTGGTGCCTTGTTTAATTGACTTTTTATTGTTATTAAGATATTTCTAATCTGGTATTACTGCCAAAAACACAGTTGCATGCCTTTTATAATTGACTTTGTTTTAGTTACTTCATCGTAGAACTACTTATTTTAAATTGCAACTTGTAATGCTCAGTATTTTCTCGTAGTACTGGGAAGTCAGCTCTTCATTAGTAAGATCTCAAAAGGTTGACTTCTGAATTTATTTCGTTCATAATATAGGTTGGGTCGGTTACCAAATGCGAAGAGAGATGGGAGTACCTTTGCTGGCAAACTGATTCAACCAGTTTTGCAGCTGTTAAATGAGGATAGTTCAGAAGTTGTATGGGTAAAATCCATATTCTATTTGATTGCTTTGCTTTTTCTTCAAGGAATTTTATTGTAATTATTTATTGTTCTGGCTGTCAATCTATACTTGAAGGGAATCTATGGAATCCATTTTTTAATGTTTATCTTTTATTATAATTTTTTCATCTGATATAATGATTGAGGGCCATTTTGTCATTAATCTGTTAAATGGTTTTTTGATATCTTTATGACTAAATAAATATACCGGGGAGTGTTGAAGTATGTCCTAGTTGTTTGTTTTTGCTTGGTTGCATGCTTACTTGGTGAGACTTAGTTTCATACCTACTGTAGAGGAAAACTTTCATCATAATGTCTATTTGTTAGTAGTTTGAGGTCAGTGCTCCAAGTAGATTGATGTTTACATCAGGTCATAATTTTTGAGGATGGAAATTAACTTTAACAGTTTAACTTAAGGCTTATGTTGTCTTAGGACACAAATACATAACAAATTCAAATATAATCACTTGAGGGGACTCAAACCCTAGAACCTTTTCAAAACTAGCTCCGTTATCATGTTAGTAAGTACTCAACCAAAAAATTAAGCTATTAGAATAGGGCTTGAAATTAGTATTTATTTGAGCATGCAAACAACTTATTTTAGCACACTTGTCAATGATGACTTGCTACTGTATTACTGCAAAATCAAATGAGAATAGTTTTTCCTCAGCTATTGCTCTCTGTTTATTTCTTACATGGCTTAGTTTGCTTTTAGAGTTTCACCTACTAATCTGTTTTTATTTTGGCATGCAGGAAGGAGCTGTTCATTTATTATGTACCAATTTAACTTTGTTCCCAGCTTCAGTTCATCGATATTATGATAGCGTAAGTTGCTTATGTATCCACTGTGAGAGGTTGAACTTTCGTTGCCTAGAAGAAAAGTAGGAATTGAAATTTATTTAACTTGCTTATATATTTCCTTGTATCACAAAGGTGAGATATTTTCAAACTTAAAATATGTGAATTGGAAATTGAGATCTAAAAGTGGATGATGCATAGCACTGTCAATTGGTGAATTAGTGTAGCTAATATCTTCAAATTGAACATTTGAACGTTCTTAAGTTGATATTACCATAGAGCTTTATCTGAGCTTTCCTTAGGTCATTTCATTACTGATGGTAAAACTGATCTTATCTAATTCATTGCACATGAGGGAAAAAAAACAAGTGAGGAAAAAAAAAAAAAAAAAAACTAAAATAGATAGAGAAGGAAAAGCACTGAGAAGTTCTTATGGGAGATTTGTTGGTATTGAAACTGATTATAATATTTTCATATCCAAAAACCCCAAATGTTGAAATTTTTAATCAAAATAGTTCAATATTCTAATTGTAGCTTTTCAGTTTGAAGAGTTGTATTTCTTCCATCTGAAGAAGATAATAAGATGGGCAAGCACTTGACCTGTCATGCATTTCACTTATTTTATACACCAAACACCGAGCAGGCAAGCACTTGGAAAGGATGTGCAGAAAACATAAATTACTGGCTGGTTTCGCTGAAAATTATTATGTTATTCTTTTCTAAAGAAATGCTTAGTTATTTAGGTCCATGATTCATAATTGAGCAGTAGTTGCTCAGTTTAGTAGCGCATGGAAATCATAGAAAATAGAAAGCTTAATTTATGATGGTTTTCTGGACGTATGGTATTGCATAATGGGCATATGTTGCTGCTATAAAAAAGGTAAGTCTTAGTTTCGTTTCACTGTAGCATTTTCAGGGAAAAAAAAAAAAAATCTAACAGGAACCTGGAATAACCTCTCTAAAAGCCTAGGAATTTCAGTTTTACTTGATAAATACCCTTTACAAAAATAATAGATTTGGCTGGGCTTCACATTTGCGAAAGAATAACATACTGTCTTCTTTGCAGGCTGAAGCTGCTATTGCTTCCAAACTTCTTTCAGGGAAATGCTGTGTTAATATGATGAAGGTAATGCTTCATATTTTTATGAAGCCTAAACTTTTTCTTTTTTCGTATTTTTGGTAATTTTTGTGGCTCTCTTTGGTATTTGACTTAATAATGGTGTTATGACATGGACATCAACCTTTCTTAAATCCTGCCCTCCCTTGAATTTTCTGTTTGACATTCAGAAGCTTGCTTCTTGCCTATCATTACTTCCAAATTCGAAAGGGGATGAGGATAGCTGGTGCTTGTTGATGCAAAAGATCTTGTTATATATAAATGTTTGCCTGAATGATATCTTCCAAGGATTTGAAGAAGGTGAATAATAATACTATCTTGGTTGTTCTGGTGCTAGTCTTACGGGTACTGTCTTGTGTATGTTAATATTTATATGTTAACCGTTTTTAAGGGTAGTCAACAAAAATTGGCTTGCACATCTTGCAGAAAGTAAAGGTAGTGAAGCTGTTAGAGAATTGGCTCCACCTGGAAAAGAAACTCCACCTCCATTAGGTGGTCATACATTGTTAGAAGGGGCCACAGACAAGGCAACAAGGAGGCCTGAGCTGTTGCATATGTCTAGTATCTCCATGCTAGTGTTTTGCTGTTGTAAAATGCTTACAAGTTCGTACCCTGTTAAGGTAAGATGTATAATTAATTATATTATTTTCTTATTTTCAACTGATTGAGAAATAAAAAACTAGTTAATGTACTCTTGACAATACATTTAGAAATTTTATTTCTTCTTTTGTTTGAAATTATTGGAAATGAAATCTAATACTTCTTGTAAATATTACTTTATTAATCATCAGGTGACTGCTCCTATTCACCCTTTAATAGCGCTTGTGGATAGGGTGATCACGATGGATGGTTCTGTTCTTAGTGCTGCATTGCCCTTTATAACTTCAAAGCAGCAGGAAGTTGTTTGTTTAGGACTTCCAGATTTGCATTTCTACAGTTTGGAGTTATTGAAGGCAATCATAGAGGGTATGCACAGGTATATCATAGCATGTTCCTGTAGTTTTTTTTTTTTTTTTTTTTTTTGGGTATGATTCTCATTCTTCCTATAGAGGATGTGATGCATGTCCTTTGAGATGTCAGTTGGTCTACGTTTTTTCCTTAGAGCATGTTTTTTGTTTTCTAAATGTCATATGCAGTACAAAATTAGTTTTGGGCAGTTTAACCTGCTCATTACCCTTTGACATGATACGATAGTATACTTTAAGCTTTTGCTTTTTATGTTTTGAATGCATCTAAATTTTCTCTCTTTTTCTACACTTAGTACTATGTTCTTGTTTCTGATAAAAAATACAGGTCAGAAAGTATTGAGTGGGATTTGCTTTCATGAAATATGTGGTGAGGAGTCAGATAAGTGCTCTGTTTGGTATTGTAGACTGGAATAGGACTATTTTGCTGAGAAAAATGGCTGGGTTTTTTGCAGAGCCATGAACCACCCATACATCCGTTTATCCAGCCATGTTCATTGTGGATGTAGCCTAACCTTAAAGCCCAGTTGCTAGACATTCATGGAGAAAAAATGAAACTTCTTGTTAAAGATGGATGCTAAATCACTTTTACCAAGTACCAACTTCTGGTCATACGAATTTTAAAGCTTGAAGGCTGTAATAAAGTTAGTAAACTTGGCATAGCCTGGCGTCCAGCATGTTTCCCAACATTCTTATCTATGGCAGGCATTTAAGGAGTTAGGACTTGGCTCAGATTTAGTTTTCAGTGTGTATAACCAAAGACACACTTAGTTATTGTATATCTAATCTTTTCTACACCTTATATGCCATTCTTAAGTCAGATTTTTATCTCTCCTATAACGAAATCTCAATAATATATTTGTCTTTCTCTTGTGCTTGTCATTTCTTTCCTTCTTTTTGTTCATGTAGATTGTGATCATTAGTATCGCAGATTATGAGATTGTGATCTTTAGATGGCTGATCATGAGTTACAATGAGCATAATCTCTTTCAAGCCATGGATATTGTATATTGAAGGTTTACTTTTATACTTTGTTTCTTATTATCAGGATTTGGAAGTTCACCCTCTGCATATTTTCGTGTGTTGTTTTTGCAGTCAGTTATTACCACATGCTGCATATGT
This sequence comes from Nephelium lappaceum, assembly GCA_021234005.1. NCBI lineage: Eukaryota > Viridiplantae > Streptophyta > Magnoliopsida > Sapindales > Sapindaceae > Nephelium > Nephelium lappaceum. The sequence goes on from CM037999.1 coordinate 13,783,081, forward strand.
TGTGAGACTTGTGAAAACCTATTTTAAGAGATGTTCATCACCAAAGTTAAGGGTAAAGCTGTACTCAGCCACAAAATCATTGCTGATATGCATGGGCGTTGGTATGTAAAAATTTTTAAAATGTTATAGCCGAAGATGATTTTTAAAATGTTATAGCTGCAGCATCTTCATATTAGTATTGATTGCATTAGTCTTGTTAATCCTTTCTTCTTTAGGATGAATGAGCTGGAATTTTCAACAATATTCTTTTTATTTGGGCTGCTATGCTCCATGTACATACAATATGAGAATCTAGCATTTTCAGTGTTGGGCCCATAGCTGACTTTTGTATTGAGGCTTGTATAGTTTTAAAGTGATTTGATATGAGGGTAAGGTTAAGAGAAAGCTGTACCACAACATTATAGCTTATATTCATGGGTCTTGGGATGCTTTTGCAGCTGGTCTTCCATCTACATATTTGCAGTCCATGATCTTTCTTTATTGCATTCCTTTTGTCTTTCTATTATTAGTACAGTTTCATTTAAAGAAAAAGAAAGAAAAATCCTTTTAGAATGAATAGTTTAATTTATATGTCAACAACAGAGAGATAATAACTAATTATGAATAAGTTGGAAACAGAATGGTTTAGTTTTATATTTATTGTGATCTCACTGGAAAATATACGTCTCTGTCCCCTGAAAGGGGAAAAAAATTAATGTTATGAGATTTATAGTTACATGATCTGTCTAGCAGAGTCTCAATAGGAAAATGACATGCTTATTCATTTTACTGGGTATAGAAAGCTTGAGCTTATAAGCCAACTTGTTATTGGAATTTGGAGGGTGTGGTTGTATGTCTGTTTCCTATCAGTTTTTCTTTTTTTTTTTTTTTTGCTCTTCTTTCTTGTGCCACAAGTGAGTTATTGAATCACTCTTAAGTTTTTATTCCTAATTTTCAAATTCAATATAGTTGATTGTTTGATCTGTATATGCTTTTAGATTGCTTCATGGTTATGTATATCTTATCTCTTTTAGTCTTGAGCTTTCTTTCCTACTCTAGTTATCCTACTGTTTCAATTTGAGCTATTGCTTCTGTTTGAATATTTTTTACTCTTATAAAAACTGAAGTTGGTGATCTTACTTTTTTTTATCATATTCTGATCAGGAATGGGATTATGCTTAGCACAGGATATTGTTGCAAATACATTTGTTGATTTGAATCCGGTTGGTGATGGGAGCAGATGCATGGGTTCTAGTCTAAACTTGAAATCTGCTTCCTCACTACCAATACAATCTAGTAATAGGAAAAGGAAGCATGGTTCCACAACTTTATCTTTTGAGGAGCAGCATGAAAAGACTGGTTTGGAAGTTGAAGCACCTGAGATCCATCCATCTCAAATTTCTGTGAAGATAGCTGCACTGGAGATGCTAGAAGTTCTACTCTCTGTGGTATGTGTACTGAATACATAATTATGGAAAATGTTTGTCATTGTGCTCCAATTTGGCTTGACACTTAAGTTATCCTCTCAGATGAGGATGATCTGTAAGTACATTTGGCATTGTTTCTATATGATTGATGTCCAATGATTCTGGCATTGTTGTTCTAACTCTAAACTAGAAGAATTCCATCTTACAAAGTTTCAAATTGGTTACGTTAGTCCTTACAGTTTGTAAGGCAATAATATTTATTGGGCTGAGCCTTTGATGATTAAAACTTATCCAGGGCTGAGATCCTCTTATCTTTGAGATCGGAGGTAGGCTTAATATGCTTTTGGGGTTGAATGTGGAACTAAAGAGGGTAAAACACACAATTCATTGTTTATAGGAAATTGTCCAGTAATGTTCTTAGACTGAAACATGCCTTCTAATGTACATGGTGAAATGGACTTATCATGTGGGTGGATGCAAACATAATAAAGATACAATCATACAAATGCAAGTCCAAGTTATTCTGAGTTATATAAATTAGTTAATTAAATTGAGGAATTTTCGGGATGTGGGTACAAAACCTTTCAGTCTAATGGGCTTTGCCATCAAGTTGAGTAACTGCTACTACAAATTTAATATTATACAAAATGGTCCTACTATAATGTCAACTTCTAACTGTTGTATTCTTTCAACTGCAACTTTCAACAGGGTGGTGGATTAAAATTTGAGGCCTGGCGACCAGATGTCGATCTTCTTTTGTTTACCTTAGCAACAGATTCTTGTAAAGACGGTTGGGCTTATGAAGAGAACAGGACTTTCTTGTCCAATGAACCAATCATAACTTGGGCAGATTATCAGCTTGCAGCATTGCGTGCACTTTTGACTTCTCTTCTTTCCACATCGCGCTCCCGTCCCCCATATCTGGCTCAAGGCTTTGAGCTTTTCGGTAAAGGTATATAATTTTGGAAATTGATGTTTTATGGAATATGTTCTTTTCTTCATTGCAACAGGAAATGACATATAATATAGTTGACCAACACAGTGAGTTATTGAAGCAAAGCAACGGTAATCTGTATTTTGTATGGGGAACGGAGATAAACTGTTCCAAAGGAACACTGGAATCATTAAATCATACTAAATGAAAATTGATCTGATAACTTAACATTACAAGCCTAAAAGAATCCTAATTCTAATAAATGTACTTTAGGGTGAATCCTGCTTGACAGATTATTGATAAATCCTATAAAATAAGAACACAATTCTCTGTCTGGTGATCCCTAGAATTCTTCTCTCATAAGAATTCTTTCCTGCGTGATTGGGTGATTATAGATGATCTCTTCACTATTAAGACTTACTGAAATGGAATGAGATCTCTCTCGAAAATGGGATTTCTGCTGGGATACAGGTCAATTGTGTGCGTTGATGGACATGGATACAAATGGATTCAGAAACTTCTTAACTGCAAAAAGCATAGATGTGCACTTGTACTTCCATGTATATGAATATATTATAAGAAAGAGTTGAATGAATATAGTAGATGAGGGCATAGCCATAGTAAATTTATATATGAATGTTAACGTATAGACAAACACCTATGCTTATAAAAGATTACATGAAAATAAAGGTCTTATAGGTAGTGTTTTGGTGATTGAGTAGGGTTTTGTCGGCTGTTTCAGGAAAAGGTCAATTCTACTTGCTTGTGGTTGTCAGCCCAATACTTTTTTTTACCTCTTATTTTGGCAATAGTTTTCTATAATTAGTCTGTTGATTCTATCTTCTCTTCTCATCATCTTTTCTTTTCTTTTCTCCCTTTTCATTCTTTTCTTCCTTTCTTAATTGATGAGATCTTCCATCTCTTTTTGACTTCTTTTTCTTCGCACTTCATGTTTTAAGGTTGACATCTTTGAAGTAACAGTTACACTGTTAAATTCTCGACTGGTGAGGGTGTATCTGAGGAATTGTAGACAACAAGTCATGTTTAGGTAATAATTGTGCATGCCATGCATTGCCACTACTCCCTGTGCAATTTTTTAACTGTAAGCAATATATTTAATACAAGGATAACTTGTTTTCGATAAAGCAGAAAGTCTGCAATATGAATCAAACATGGGCTGGACTCTCTCTTCTTTCTCCTTTTCTTACATAAACTAGCCTCATCCAACTTTTCCCTTCCTGTAACCAATAAAACCCACTGCAATGCCGAAGATCACATTAACTTAAATCTATCACTGCAAGATCGAGGTGTAAAGCAGAATACTGAACTTAGGCTGTGTATGTTTTAGCAATTGCATTGTGTAATTCTATTAGGATTAGTTTATAAAAGAAAATTAAATAAACTCCAACCTTACAAGTATGATAATCAGTTTCAGACAAATGATAATGACTGACATCTATAGGGTTCTCTGTCCTTTAAGTTTTACTTTTATATGTCATTAGTTTTTCTTAGCAGTTGCTATAACTGTATGAAATTGATTTTTTCAGGTAAGCGAGAAGCTGGACCAAAGGTTTCTCGATTTGCATGCATGCCGTTTTAGCTCTTGAGGCCATTATACATCCTAGGGCTCTGCCCCTGGAACGGCATCCCTCTGAAATCTGTAGCTCCACTGATAAAGCGAACCGCAGATTCCCAGAAAATGTATTTCTTGTGGTCAGAAGTATAGCAATCCATCTACTAGTGGCATACCAGTATCAGAAGTTGGTGATCCATATGCATATGATGATGATTTGTATGTCAAATGGTTGGGGAATGACAATCCCAGTGAGGCTCCAATGAATAGCCCTCCTAAGAATATGGACGCTGTAAAGCCTTCTGAAATTACTGTGCCTCATGGGACAGAATTGTTGACTGTGGCTGGTTCGTCCGTGCTAATATTGCGGATACAAGCAGGCAGGAGCAAGCAGACATGGGGATGAAAAACAGTGATGTTGAAATCGTGATTGAGTCACAGCAAATTCAAGGATCTATCAGGCAGTTCCAGCAACCAGCATCTCACAAGGGTGCCACAGATCCTGCAATGACTGATGATCTTGATGGCCCCAATATGGAAATTGAAAGAGCTGTGGCGGCTGGTGCTCTAGTAGATAAGGTTCATGGAACAGCATCAAGTGCCATTTTCATGGCAGATAACCATGATGGGTTTGCTAATGCTGCAGAAAATGCTCGTGCAACATATACAGAGAAAGGCAAGGCGGTTATTTTTGACGTGGATGATGATGACTCATCAGTGGATTCATTTCCTGATATTGTAGATGTGGATCCAGATTCCGATGGGGAGGAATCCATAAGTTTATAATCAGTTATTTGGCAATATGAAAGACTGTTGTATCTCCAACTCGTTGAGTTTGGATATCATGGGTAGTATTTCTTTGTTCTCTCTCAGCTGTCCATTGAATTAATTACTCACATTGGCTTAAGTATCATCATTAGGAGACTTCATGGAGACGATATGAAAATTTTAAAGCTCTCCAGAGTCTCAAAATTGGGTGAGAGGAGATGAATTTAGAGGGAACGAGACAAACTAGCTGCTCTTTTTTTCATCATTACAATGATAAATTATGATTTGGTCTATAAGTTTTAATTTTATGCATTCCCACAAATTAGGGGATATTTTTGCAGGTTCCCTTTATTATTATATTCGTGATGGTCTAAAAGAAAGAGAAGGATGGTGACTGTCCCCAAATTCCTTATTAGTGCACATTAACTGAATCAATATTTAACTCACCTACCAATTCACATGCCCAATGGAAGTTTCACCAAAAAAAAAAAAAAAAAAAAAAATCCCTTATTTTCCATGCGTTAATATTCAATTCTTTCAATGCAATGTCACAGATTCAATCTTTTGAAACCTTTTTGATAATTTGTCTATTATTTATACGTTTGGTCATCTCATGAGGCCAATATCTAATTTATAAGTTTAATTTCATTGAAATCAAAATGTGTATAAATTAAATTAAAAATAAAAAATAAAAAACCATGCATCATAGTAGAATTTTGCGAGGGACTTAAAACTTGCCTCCTTCAAGACTTAATATGAAGTTTTAAAGGAGACAATCGAGTCC